>OZ018403.1:12477684-12999387 GCA_963969585.1 Drosophila helvetica
TCGTAGAATTCGTTTTATTAAGACTCATGGGCGCTGCGAGAAGATCAGATCGGATTAGATCGGATCAAACCAGGGGATCAGTTGCCGAAATTGGATTTTTATTTTATAATTAATATAATTAAATTATATATGAAAGTATTTTCGATTTTGAATCTGCCTATATCCAAACTATTGTTCGATTCGGCATCGATTGTATATGGCCCTAGATAACTAATTTTATTTCGGGTATGCTCGCGGTGGCATCTTTAAAATTTGATTTCGTTCATTTACCTTTATATTTAGGTATTTTGCATGTATATATTGAATCGCAAATTTATGGTTGATTAAGGTATAGAAACTTTAATATATATTCATATGAATTTCTTGTATATATATTTCTTTATTTATTTATTTTCTTTCTTTGCTCTTTTACTTGATCATATCAATATATGTATATATGCAAGTATAGTTCATAAAACGTTTAACAATAATTTCAGTCGGTCATTTTGGTATGTAAATTATATATACTTAGGCTATAATTACTTCTGCTTATGCTTTCTGCTTTTGTTTTTGCGTTTTCTTCCGAATTTTCGTGTTTTCACATATTTGAATCTCTTTTATCCTCTTTTATCATCATTAGCTTGTAAAATCATGTAATCATGTAATATTCAAAATTAAGACACGAAATCGTTTAGGTATAGATATGATTGTATTATTGAATGATTGTTGTAAAAACGGCAGATATCATTTCCAAGCTCCTGCATATTGTATATTGCTGGGCCTAGACAGACCCATAAAAAGCATGAAGTTCAAATATCATTCCGATCGGACCAAAAATTGTGGCATCCCATACTGCTGCAGGACTTTTGGAAAAGATATGTGAACGTCGGCGAGCCGAATCGAGTCGGTATTTTTTTTTTGTTTTGCCATACATATACATATATAAGTAATTATTAAGTAATCGTAATTATTCGCATGGAAACGTGAAATATCGGTTGAAATACGCAGATACATAGAAGAATGATTGAGCAGATTGTCTATCAGAAATCGTCTAAACTCAGCAATACTTTTGATCATTTCAAGGACCTTAACCTAATACTAGACTTCCACTAGGGTCATTGGAATTTCAGGTACTTTGAAAATCTTATGAATTATTTGGCATATAACGAAAACACTCGAACCATCTACAATTCTCTTATATGAATGCTCTGAGAATGTGCCCTCTGCGCCGTTGAAAGAATGGTATGGTATGGTATGGTGTGGGATGTGGCCATGGTGATGAATATGCGGCGAATATTGCTATTCTATCGTCTAGTTGATCTAAACTAATCTCGTTGTTTATTCATCATTTATTTCACACTTTGTTTCTAAATGTAGGTATGTATCATATTTCTTTCTAGTCTGTTGGTAAGTAGATATAGCGTAAAGTTGCTATCCTCTAATCGTTGTGCCTACGGAGTAATCGGATTTCGAGCGGTCCCTAAATTATATATGTATGTATGTATATGTAGCTTGGCTCATCGTTGGATTACAAAGGAACTAACTGCATCATTGTGCGGTGCAAAGCACTCAAGTGAATTCACTAGTTCTACTACTATTGAAATGTCCAATATCGAAACACACTACTCGTACATATGTATGTAGTTATTAACAAAATGCGGTACTTAAAAGATAAGTCCTTTAATGGTTGGTATCTCGAAGGGGGACTTCAATAAAATTGTCATGTAGGTGGGTACCTTCCCGGGTACGTATGCATATGTATTCCCATTTTAAAATGGATGTAGTCGATGTAAACGTAATCCTAGTTCAGACACAAGTTAGTATAGCCACCATTGCATGTCCTGGGCCTGGGACTGGTCCTGGGCCGAACAAGAGCAGGCAGATAATGCACGTTGAAGGGTTAAAAGAGCACGTGAGCTTCGGCTAGCCGAAGCCGGTTGTTTTTCTTACTCTCATGCCCGCATACACCGAGCCACCCGTATACCCGTACACTTGATCCGTATACGGGTGTATACGGGTTCCCCGTATGCAGGCATTTTTGTAATCTGAAACCGAGACCATCGTAGAATCATCGCAGGACTCTCATCTTTTCGTTTTGGGTCTTGTTTAGAACAAGTTTCTCAATGGGCAATTTTTAAAAGCATCACTAAGACGTTTTTTCAACTTGGCTGAAAATAGAAACAAGACAAAATCAGTTAACACGAACACTACCTAAATGATCAACTTTAATAACTTGGTAAAATTGCCTACAAAGTGACATGTAAAACTGCAATAAAAACTGAAGGCCAAGAATAATTCAAGAAATGAAAGAGTAGACTTTGTTCGGAGTTTGATTGTTTTGCACCCTCTCAGTATCTCAGTATGTGTGCCCTAAGCTAAGGGACTTTTGTTTTCAATCTGCTGTGGTCTTCAACTTTGTCGTCAGTGGCTGTGGGTGTGGCTGTGGCTGTGGCTGAGGCTGTCAATGTGGTGTGATGAGTAATGGACACGGAATTGATTGGCTTAGACGCCTTTACCTACCTTTACCCAGGCAATGAAGTGGGTGGTTATACAACATAGAAGTTACACAGCTTAACAAAATCGAAACTCTTAAGTACAAGTGCCTGTACATACGAGTACGTACGTATACTTACTTACTGGAATCCTCTGATGTGCGTTCAGGACGAGGTGCCTGGATGACACACGTAACTCACCTTAACCTCACGGGCCTTCCTCGCTTGGCCCAGCAGATCTGGAGGCTAATGCAGACGCAGATTCTTTTTGGCATGGCATGTGCTTAATACATATTTGATAACGTATCACATTCCATTACACAATCTTTTTACAGTGTTCTTAGCAATAGAGTAGTGGGTTTTGTAATAGAGATAGGCAGCAGACAGCGGCACCAGTATCACCAGCATCTCAGCCTATTGACATACGTATTGTACTTATGTATATTTGACATACAAACACGTGGATTGGCACGTACAATATGTATGGATGCTTCTGAATTGGAAGGTGGAAAATTTGGAGGTACGTAAACAGATACAGATAAAGATACAGAGACAGAGATAGAGATAGGTGGTAGAGAGACAGACAGATCGATAGAGATATAGAGACAGAGAGAGACACGCACACACATATAAAAAAACATATAGACTAACAGTCATGCCAAATCAAGATCGCTATACGTATCGGATATCGGGCAGGGCAGGCAGAAAGTCACAGTGTAGATAGTAGGACATGTATTGGGTTCGGGTCGGGTGGGGTGGGCTGGGGTGGGGTCGCTTGTTGTGTTTCGAGGTTTCGGGGGTCCTCGGGGTAATGCCGCCTAGCAATTAAAACCCAATGTATTGTTGTGTTTTTTTTTCATATATATTTATACATATATATATATTGTTTTTATTATTCTTCTTTGGTTTGGTTTGAATTAAATGTTCAAAGTAACAATATAATTAATCAACTATTAACGCTTTCCTTAGGTTTTGTTTTTTTTTTGTTTTTATTTTTTGTTTTTGGTTTTTGTTTATCCTTTGTTGTGTATAGAACTGCTTTCACATCTAATAATGACTTGAATGGTATTCTTTCCAACATTATTATTTATAATTTTTGTCTGTTGTTTCTCTATTAAATTCATTTCCCTATTAAGTTACACATATACATATATATATATATAGATAATAATGTATAATTATCTGCTTGCATGAACTTTCTGATATACATATACATACATTATCATAACTATAATATTAACGGTAACACAATATTAAAAAATGAACAAAATCATAATCGGCTGAACCATTTAACATTTAACCATTTAAACATTTATGATTACGTTAAAAACTTGATAATGATTGAATAATATTGTATGTTTCAAGTTGCTGTTGGCTTTCTTTATTAATATGTATTCAATATATTAAACAATTCGACTGACCGTCCAGTCCATACATCGATACATCGTATAAGTATCTGAGAGAAAAACGCAATGGATATTGTAGAATCTAGGTAAACATGTTCAATACTTATGTATTTACTTTATACGAGTAGAGCTTATAGAGTTTCGATTAGAAAGGAGCATAGTTAAGATACGAGTATCTGGATTCGGATTTAGTAAAACTAGATTGGAATGCGGAAGGGAAACGCAGCTAAGTAGCTAGGTATCGTAGCTCTAGTATCGTAGTAGTACACTACTACAAGTGGGTTAAAGTAACAGTTAAGAATTGTGGATTCCATTTCCTTCGGTAGAATCATCATTATCATATTCATCTATTCGCTACTCATGGTCTAGTCATGTGAGCCACGTTAAGGCATTCTTTCATTAGTTCGATCGTTCCTAACTTTGTATGGATCGATAGGGGCACTAGGGGATTGCTTTATTAGATTGACAGAGAGAGGCGTTGAGGAGCGCAACGATAATCGTACCAGATAGTATTGCTGCCGTGCCGATATGTGTTCAAGAAACATACATATGGAATGGTCAAGAAGAATCTGAGAAAGCGATGTTTTTTACTGATAGAAGCGGGTCTCGGCACCACTTTATATGTGTATTGTAATATATTCATTGTTCATCATAACATAACATCATTTTCATAAAGCATTTTCATAAGTATTTTCATTAAATGGTAACTTTTAATGCGAATTGTACATATATTTCTTTTTTGTTGGTTAGTAGTTGTTTCTTGTTGGATCTGTACATATGTATATAGTATATGTATGTAGATTAAGCATTTACAACACCATATTTTCTATTTAAATGCATGTGACTAGTGTGGATGTGTGTTTGTGTGTACTTATATGCATGTGTAACTGTGTATTTATGTATGTTTTTAAAGATTCGGCCATATATTGTACAAATGAAGTTCACAACGTTCAGAAATATGTTAAGAAAAACTTGTAGCAAACTGTAATGATCTGATCTGATACGAGTATCTGATAGGTAGGTTGAGTTGAGTTGTTCATGTTGTTGTTGTTGTTGGCTGTGCTGTGGGCTTTTGTAGTTTTAGTTTTCTCGATAACAACGAATAGTTCATCTCGTACATATATCATTATATATACAATACATATATGTATATGATGTACAACATTACTTTTGTTAGTTACTGTTGCTGTAGATGTAGTTGATGTTGATGTTGATGTTGTTCTTGTTCTTGTACTGGCTGTAGTGGTTTTCTTGTGCTGTTGTTCTTGTTGTTGTTGTTGATGATGATATATCATACATAAAACACCGAGAGTACATGTCTGAGAGGGACCATCGAGTCGTAGTTGTGGAGATTTGGTAGAGTTGTTGTTGTTTCGTGTTGTTGCAAATGTTGTTCAAGTTGTTTTTCAGATACAAAAATATTTTAGGCAGAGTAGAAGTGGCGCAGATTAAAGATTTAAGAGAGTGTTTCAAATCAAAAGAAGAGAAAGAGAGAGAGAGAGAGAGAGAGAGACACCAGAGAAAGAGAGAGAGAGAGATATTTATATATAGAATGCAGTGTGATTAAAACATTTATTCATATATGGATGTATAATATTTAGGTTTAGTTGTATGTACTTATATATCGACTAAAAGATAATGTTTTTCGACTGATAATTAAGAGGAGATCTAACTCCGGTCGACCGGATCACAAATGTCCTTCCAAATTGTTCGGTTGATGATGTCGATGCATGTGGTAGTGATATGTAGCGGATGGATGGTATAATGCTGATAACACATACATATATGCAGTACGAGCCATTCACGAGCCGAATCGAATGTAAATGAAAATGAAAATCAATTGTTAGCTCTACCAAAGGACCACTTCTTCGAAACCTGGTAGCGGACGCAATGCAATGACTCGATTTGGAACGGGGACAGCTCGCTTTTTATTTATTTTTTATGTATGTACATATGTACGCACACCCATGCAATCTATGCCATAGAAGGATTCGGTTAACTATCGTTGGTAATTCAATACATGTATTATGTATTTCTATGTATGTACAATTTGGTGGCTTTGATTCGACTTGCATGTGTGTAGACTGTGTTGAAAAAAAATACTGTAAACGGACGTCCGAGAGACCAACTGTTTGATGGTCCTGACATTGTGTTCAAGTAATCGTGTACTTTGTCATAGTCGTATGATATCTTTGTGTTTTATTTACCAGATTTGCATGCATGTTTCGGTTTTTGATTAGGTTTCGGTTGCTGTTTTGTTTTCGTTTTGTGTTCGTTTTCTGATCTACTTATGTAGGTGTCGTTTAGGGTTTGTGGTTTGGGGTTTGTGGGGGGGTGGACCTGTGGGCCGGTGTGTGCGCTTATCGGTGAAAAAAGTATCATATGCTACATGTATCACAGCATTATGCTCTCAAACTGCCTAGCGTCTCTTATAAGCTATTGTCCTTGTCTAAACGACTACAGCTAATATTTGTTTGTTTATGTTAATATATTGTTATACAATATTTCCTACGGAATATATACGTACTCGTAGCCGTCACCTAACCATTAACGTAACGCAACAGATGTGTGTAAATACAAACAAATGTGAAATTAAACTCAAGCTCGGCAATGTTCAATGTATATTCTGTATATAAGTTTAGGTATAGGCAAGGTATATAAGTATAGGTATAAGTATAGTATAGGTACATATTTGGGTAGTTTACTTACATTTCAGAAGCATCAATCAGTGAGATCAGTAACTGTCTCGAAAGATTTTAAACTCTCAATTGTAGTGTGGGTATGTATTTTTGTATAGGAAAGAAACAAAATGTAACTGTTAAATCTGTTAAAGAAGATAGAGATATCTGGCAAACTGACTGAAACTTTATAGTTCGGATAGTTCTTGGGGTCTTGTAGGCGATCATCAATCATCGATCACCGAATATCGATCAGTTTTGATAACCAACGATAATTTCAACGTCTCTGCAGTCAATTCGTTTGCAAATGTGATTAGTTTTCAGTGGTTAAATTCATGGAAATTTGTATATAGTACATAACATGTGTATACATACATATATGTACATATGTACATATATATACTTATGGCAATTACAACATATTCGCCGATTTAGTTCATTATCTTCCCATACTCATTTATGGAATAAAGTCCAAAAGTGATTTCAGCAACGTATTTCGACGGTTCGACATGATTCAGCAACCTCCTCTGTCGCACCATTCGCTTAATTGGTTTTGTTTTTTCTTTTCGTTTCTTTTCTTTTCATAGCTTTTTGCTTATTTTAGGTGTCTTTTTTTTTTTTGTTTATGTTTTTTTTTTTTTTTTTTAATAATATTTAATTGGTTTCATTTTGTTTTTACTTTTGTTTGGTTTAGTTTCGATTTGGTTTTGCATCGTACGAGTACCGCCGTTTCGTTAATTTCATTTAGTTTCGTTTCGTTATATTATTGTATAGTATGTTATCAACTAAACAACGGTTATGTATTGTATATTGGGTTTGAGTATATTACATTATCATCGAAGCAAAGTGATTTGAATATGTATTATTAAAGGCGTTTACTATATTTGGTTTTAAATAATTCGGTTTATGCTTTAGCTACTTTAAAGTTCCTTAGGAGTTCACCGTCCTGTTCGCATTTTGATTCGCTTTCGCATTCGCATTTGGATTCGCATTCGCATTCGCTTGACTCCTTCATTACTTCGTTATCCGAAATATATGTATTAGCTGTTTAAAATATTATATGTATGTATTTTGTAGTACACCGCATTGGAGGCTTTGCCAAAAACTCAATAGTAGATCGGATCGCTCGATTTATTGCTGTCGGGTTACGTTACGAGTCAGCTTTGGGCTAGCTTTCTAAGGACTTATATTCGTTTCGATTGTGGTTCCAATGATCAAACTCAACAAATCTCATAAGTATTAACAAATTCAAGTTCGGGATGCGTTAAATAAATTTCGTTCATCGTTAGGTTTTATTTGAATTTTACTTGTGTTACTATTATACGTTTTTATTTTTCTCTTTTTTATTTTGGTTTTTATGATGACTGACATATCACTGCATGACACATTTTCCCTCTATTTGAGTTTTTAGCTCATTTACTTGCGTTTCTATTTGATTTTTCAGTTCTGTAAAAGAAATTGAGTATGGAAACAGCAATAAATAAGCATATTTTGTAGAGTAGACTACAAATGTTAGGCATGTTAACTGTTATGTATATGTATTTGGTTTGGTATTTATGGATGCTCATGTACCATGTACTATGTACTGTAACTGTTTCACTGTAGCGGTACTATACGGGTAGCTGTAAGTGTTAGGGTAGGTACAGGTACAGTCGCCGTAGCCATAGCTATTAGTGTAGTATTCAATTTGGAAGGATTCGGTTTTGGGGGGGTGTTGGTGTAGACTGCTAGCCAAAAGTGTTTCTCTAGCCAAATCAGGAAAATCAAATACGAATCGAAACAAAGTTGTACGAGTAGGTGGTTATTGTCGTGTTTGCAGTAGGATAGTAAGAAGTCACGGTCAGTGTCGGCTTCAGAGTTATAGGTAGAGTATAGAGTGATAGATAGTAATGGCGTAGATGGTAATGTGGAGAGATCGGTGCGGAGGAAATACACATACATATGCAGTATATGTGCATTATATATATATTACATACGATAGGCCATTGTGTAAAATACATATAGTACACATATTGAAGGGAAAGAGTAAACGAGAGGGAAAAAGTTTTGTATTTGTTGCTCGTCCTTTTTCGAACATAATTTGGTTTAGTTCGAGAGTTTATCATGTTTGGTTTGGTTTGGTTTGGTTTGTTTTTGGTTTGTTTTGTTTTCGGGTTGGTTCACATTTACTTTGTTACGAGTGTTCAGTTTCAGGATGCAGTTAAGCACGCAAGCCGTTAAAGTGTTTAGAGACATTATAGTTATATAGGAAATCATACAAGCCGCTATCAGTTATTAAAAGTGCAGTTTGTGAGTTTGATGTATTCAAAATAATATTGTAAATGTTGCAAATCATTAAAAAGGTAATCTTACAACTACATAAATATTGGCACCCCGTGCCAACTGCCTCTAATCAGTTCTTAATACTCGTTCCTACCCTACCCACTAAGTTCTCGTATGATATATCTTTTCCCGTATACGCTATCTAGTATTGGTTTTTTTTTGTATTCGTGTGGGAGCTGTAGAGCTGTGTGTTGAGGAGTCTTCTCTGGGTGTTTTCTAAGTTGCTTCTGGGCCAACTCATTTACAGAAAGAGAGAGACAGAGAGGCAGAGAGAGAGAGAGAGATAGAGAGAAGGTGAGCAAGAGTAATCGAAAATTGTTGTTGGTGGTGAAGGAGTTGGAGTAGTTCATGAATACAAAAGTATTACAATTAGATTACCACACAAAAGGAAACATACTGTTTTACGAATGGCAGCACTTACCTTAGTCTAATTAATTGAATGACATGAAACCTAGTACAAGGCGGAGGCTATCGCCGCCCTCTAACAACGAATCAAAAATTTCAGTTGTAACCCAGCAGTATCGTTTGAATACAATTACGGAACAACCAATACCAATACGAATATCAATATAAATATCAAACAATACGTGTAAGAATGGAAAACAAAAGGAAATCAATTGTGAGGAAATAAGTAAGAGCATATGCATATGTACACACGGATGTCCCAGACCCACTCGCGTATACAATGGAGTGTAGATACATATATAGAGTACATACATACATATATAAAATATATAGTCCAACTGAAGCGGAATAACTCATGAAAAAGGAAATGAGAAAATGGAGTGCACGCTTGTTATACGAGTAAATGTAAGTTTTAGACGTAGATCATATATTCATTCGTTGCATTACACTTGAAGTTTAGCTCATGGACAGTTAAGATTGCAGTTAGATTTAGAGTTAGATTTGCAGTTAGAGTTAGCTTTAGAGTTAGAGTTAAAGTTTAGTATACGCATATGTGGTTAGAGCTTACATATCATGAGCACAGGAAACAGAGTACAGATACGAGAATAGTAGATAGCATTAGTTAGTAGAGTAGTTAGTAGAGCTGTTATACATAGTTGGATAGTTCGATTCAGATAGTTAGAGTTGTTAGAGATAGTTCGCTTGCATTTACGTACATTTAGAGACACACAGATACGCACACACAACACATACACATACACATTTAGGTAGTTGCTACTACGAGCGCCGGTTAATTAAGCTGCTTAATTTAGCTGTTGATTATTTGATTGATAGTCAAACATGTTTCGGTATTGTCTGGACCAAGCTGGCACATGAGCGAGCCGCTTGGGGGAGTGGTTGGAAAACGAAAAGAAAAACAACTGAAAAGCTCATACAGTTACAGATACAGAAAAGTAGCTATCGGGGCGGGGCCGAGGCGACCGATAGTAGGTCGGATTAGCAGTAGCTGAGCCGAGGAATCAACAACAATGACTTACTTGTGAAATCGTCGAGCTCCTCCTGCTCCGCCTCGGCGGCCAGTTCCTCGGGCGTCTTCTTTTTCCTCATCAGAGGATTGGGCTCTTCTTGCGGTGCCGCCTCAACGATTTCCTCTTTCTTCTTGATGTTGTACTGGATATGACCAATGAGATTGAAAATGAAATGATCGGCAGATCAGAATAGATACGATTTTACACACATTCATGTTTTCTTAGCAAGTAAACTTCGGTTCTTTGGCTTTGGCTCCACTGTTGTCTGTTCCTTGGTAATTCAATCTGACTCCGTTAGGGAGTCGCTCAATAAAAGGACTCCCTACTAGAGTCAATTTGAACTGCTGCAGGAAGTCCTGGGCACTTCGGATCGGGCGCATGCACTTTCCACAAATCTCAATCACTAATAACTAATCACTCCCACCCATCCCCTCCCAAATACTCACCTTATCGCGAATGTCTTGCCTCATCTTTTCGCGCTCCTCCTCCATTTTCCGGTGCTTCTCCTTGCGCCGCTCCTCGGCCTCGCGGATGGCCTCCTGACGCTCCCTCTCCTCCTCCTCTGCCTTTTCCTTGTCATCGCCATCATCGCCGCCATCACCTCCTACAGCGCCTATCGAAAGCGAAGCACAGGATACGGATGAAAAGAAAGGTTAACGGTGGCCAACACAAACAAAGGCTATTTCTAGGGCTATCTATTATCTATCGCCGATCTATCTTCTTCGAACTGCGGAATCGGGCAGCGGTTCCTCTTCGTGTACGAGTGTTTGGGAATGTTTTCAACATTCGATTCGGTTCAAAATCGGCCATGACCAATTTTAGCTCGCTAGCATCGAGGCTTGACACTTTGACACATTTGATTACACAGCGCCGCTTCTGGGCTAGGCTCGCTATCGGGTTATCGCTATCAGTCCCTGTCCCAGTCCCAGTCCCGCCCCAGACCCAGTGCCACTGCCAGTGACAGGGGAAAACTATTGGAAACGCGATTAGTTGGGATTGCGCCTCAGCTTTGGTCAGTGCCTCAGTCTGGAAACACACGACCATTGGTGCATCACGATTCGTTTACGGAAGTGTACGAGGGGAATAAGCTGCGACCTTTGAGCAAACTGACCTTTTCTGAGGAAATAAGCGCCACTCTTGTGCCAGGGCTAGTGCCAGTGCCAGTGCCAGTGGCAGTGAAAAGTGCTGTAGGAGCCGAGTGTATTTCGATTCGAGTCGTCAGAGACACAGCACGTGGAGAATGTATCTCAAAGTGTTGGCTGTTCTGCTGTCGGCAGTGTGCGTGCGCTGTGCAGACAGCTTTGCCAGCGTTGAGAATGACCTGCTGCACTTCTCGTACAAGCTGGAGCAGTATCTAGACACCAGCAAGTCGCCGTGTCAGGACTTTTACGGCTACGTTTGCAGCCGGAGTGCCAATCTCAGCCAGACGGGGAAAGAGCGCTTCCAAACCTTCCTCAGGGTGGCTGACGATGAGCAACTAATGGACATGGAGCTGCAGCTTGTTAACTTCTTCAAGTCCTGCGAGAGCGCTCGCGGAGCGGAGGCTCTGAAGTCTTCGCAGCTCTACAGGGTGAGCGGCGGCTGGCCTGCGTTGGATACCGCCAAGCCGAACGCTACTGCTCGGAGAAACCAGACTCTAAGCTGGCTGGGATTGCTGGGCCACTTCCACGAGATGGGATCGCCCTATTTCTTCAATGCCGAAGTCTCTATGCAGTCCAACAAGCGGCTGGTTGTGTTCCGGCCTGACAGCACCCGACGGCACACCATGAGGAAGTTCGAGCAGCGGGTGGGCGAGCTTCTTCAGAGCTTCGACATCGAGCAGAGTCGGGCTCATGTGGCCGCTCTCGAAGTGCTCAGCCTGGAGCGCAGTCGCCGGCACATTGTCAAGGCGGACCACATAGAGGATGAGGTGCAGTTTAGCTATGGGAACTTCAAGCGCAGTGCTTTCGGTAACGCCTCCTTGGCCAGACTCGACTGGGACGGTTACTTCAGGAAGCTGCTGGCCGGAAAGACGCCACTACCCACCGACACGATCGTGGTTAAGCAGCTTCCGCGGCTCGTCGACTACTTTGTGCTGCTGCAGAACACAAGCATGCACCGCTTGCTAAACTGGATCTGGACGGACTATCTGATGGGTGAGTGAAAGTTGGGCTATTCTTCAAGCTCCGTGCCAAACATGGCCCTTTATTGCAGACATTGTGGACTCCGACTGCCATCAGCTGGCGGAGACGTACGCCGGGGACATCTATGCCCATGTGGTGCAAAGGGTCAGTGCGGATCGGGTGGAGCTCACACAGATGTACTCGGCCGTGGGAAAAGCCTACACGGAGCAGCTCGCGAAGAGCGTGTGGGTCGACGAAATCTCGCAACAGAGCTCGAAACAGTTTCTGGGCCGGATCATGCACCTCACCCTCAATGGAGACGAGCGCCTGAACGCCATCTACCACGAAATTGTGCTGGGACGACGCAGCTTTTACCGAAATCTCGAGAAGCTGCGGCGCTTCCAGCGCAAACGTCAGCCGCCCTCCCAGTCGAGCCAGCAGCTGCTGCAGTATGCACAGATATTCGACAGCGTAAACGCTCTGCTGGGGAAGCAGAACCTGAGCACTCCTCTAAACCACTTGCTGGTGGCGGAGTACTTTGCCAGGAGCCTGGTGGCAGCGGGAAGCAACAGCCGTACGCCGGGGGCCTGGCGCAGTACGGACTCGGAAAGGAAGTTCGCAGCATTTCAGAACTGCAGCGGAGCCTCAGCCACTCAGGTGGACGCGAATGAGCTGCTCCTGGGCCTGTTGGCCCAGCGCCAGGCCCTCAGTTGTTACAAGCAGTGGCTCAGGCAGCCGGAGAGGGTTCCGCTGCAGGAACGGATAGACCCTCTTCTTGGCGTTGGACGGATGAAGTTGTCCCTGCTCCGGCTGTACTTCATCGGAAGTCTACTTGTGGACTGTCGGTCCGAGCTGGGCCCACTGCAGCAGGAGCGCAAGCGGCAATTGGTGCACGCCGTTATCCGGAACTCGCCAGAATTCGGTGATGCCTTCCAGTGCCATTCCGGCGATGCCCTCGCCGCGGCCGGACAGTACCAGCGCTGCAGTCTTCTCTAGACTCAGGAGCCACTCTCGGCCTGCATTGCGAATGCCGAGCCTGGTCGGATTTCGGTCAGACCTTGAACTTTTCAGGCTGGTCGCTGGCTCGCGGAATAAAATCGATAAGAGTGTGGCACTCCACGGAATTATGCAGTCACATGGTCGGTCGGCCGCTCCCGCGCGCGGCGACCCCTTTCAATCGATTGATTTTCCGAGCTGCTTTCCATCTGCTCTGGTTCTTCTCTCTCCCTCGACAGAGCCAGCATATGTTTACGCTTAGGTTAGAATAGGTTAGGTTACGTATGAGCTTAACGTAAGGCATATAAACGGAATCGGAAAAAAATAAAATAAACGAAAGTTGTGTAGCAAAGACTTACGTTGAGGAGAGATTCGGTAACAGTAACGGTAAGAGTAGAGTAGAGTAGAGTAGAGCGTGGTGTGTGTTGGTTGAGGTTGAGTACATATAGTAGTACATACATATGTATTAGCATTGGGTAGCAGTGTGGTTCAGAGAGAAGACAAATCAGTGTAGTTCATAAGCGGATAAACGGAAGAAATCAAGATGCACAAAGACCATGGATCCGCAGGGGCTGCAGATTCATTACGTCTCAGATTAAATCGTGTCATACCAATGAAATTCATGATTTCTGGGCGCCTTTAACCACTGCTACCTCTCCGTAGTTGTGCTTTCTGGTATTTCGGGGCCGAACGAATCAGTGCAAGTGCAACCGCTGCCTTGGCCGATGCTGCCACTACTGTCCACGCTGCTACGCTGTCGCCTCACACACACTCAGTCAGGCGCCTCAGTCAGGAGCTGCACTTCTGGCACACTCACACGACGTCGTCGTCGTTGTCGTGGTCGGCGCTCTCGTCGGCTGCTCCGTCGTGGTCGCGGCCCCTTGGTTGCCATGGCTATCCCCAATCGATTGTGGCGGCCACCACGAAGTGCAAGTGCGAACGCGTCCACGAGCGCACACGAACTGAAAGCAGAAACTGAACTTGACTGCTGCCGACTTCTGGGCGCTGAGGCACGCGGAGTGATGCTCGAGGACAGATTCTGATACTGGGCAGAGCCGCTTGTGTCAAATCAGAGTCGGTGTCCGAGTCCGAGTCGGAGTCAGAGTCAGAGTGATTGAACTTCAGCCGCAGGAGTGCAAACTTGGAGTAGGAGTACTGGCAGCACTCGCTTGGCTTTTTATGTCCTGCCGCCGTGCCAGTTACAGCAGCCGCAGTCGCTGCCGCTGCCGCTGTCGAGGTCCGCGTCGCTGGACCACGTCGTGATTTGAGTACCCACACATGATGGCCTAAGCACAGGGGGTGACTATGGTCTCGTAGTGGCGAAGCGCCTGCGCAGATTCTGCCGATGCCGGGCCTTGAGTAGGAATTCTGATGAGAGAAGCTAGACAGCTTTTTCGCTCGCTCTAATTGCTGTTGTCCCACTCGGCTACGCGGGCAGCGTCAACGACTGCGTCAGCTTCGCTGCTGTTCCTCCGGCCCCTCCGGCGCAAACGCAAAAATTCTACGCGCGCTTCTCTTGAGTGCTTCTCGAAAGCGAGCGAAGGCTCTGCTGCGTTGTGGGGATGACCGCACACTTTGTCGGGTGTCTCTGCTCTGCTCTCTCGCTCTTGCGCTCCCTCGTAGTCTCTCTTCCGCTGCCCCGCTGTCTACATTAAATTGAATTTATAGTCATCAATTTGCTGAATAGCTTTGCGAATGAACTTTTTGGGGTGACTGTGACTTGATTTGCAGACGCATTTATTGTTTTCATAAATTAGTCAAAGTATTTTATAATAAAAATTGATTTCCCGAAATGGTGTCAAATGGCTTGCGGGCCATGTCCATGTCCATGGGTC
Organism: Drosophila helvetica; assembly: GCA_963969585.1. Classification (NCBI taxonomy): domain Eukaryota; kingdom Metazoa; phylum Arthropoda; class Insecta; order Diptera; family Drosophilidae; genus Drosophila; species Drosophila helvetica. Next base: position 12,492,928 of record OZ018403.1, read on the forward strand.
CATGGCTAGGGCCATGGTCCTGGACCCCACTCATCCCCCCACAGTTCCCAGCTCTTTTCCTGGAAATGTTGCGCTTTTATGGGACTTTTGTAATTTGCTTTATGAACTTTAGGAACTCTGCCCACCCGTGCCCACTCCCAGGCCTCTCCTGTCCTGTCCTGTCCAGTCCTGTCCAGCCCTTTTTGTGGCTGCAACAAAGGTCTGTTCGGTACGTGCGTATCGACGAGTATGTACGTATGTACTAATAGGACCATGTACATGTGGTACATAGAGTACATGGAATGTACATGAAGCGGAGAGCTTATGGGGAAAACTCTTTAAAACTCGGTTCCAGTTGCAGATCCGAGAGATGCCCCGAATGGAGTGCACAATTCAATTAAAAACTAATCAAGCCTATTGTAATATAATTATCATGCCAACATAATTAACACCGCTTGAGCAAGATGTTCTCCCTCCCTACATTCCCCTTCTCTCCTTCTCGCCCTCCATCACTCTACGAGTGTCTCCCTTTCCATTTGCCCATTGTTAGTCATTTTTCATTCCTCATTTTTCTTCGCATTCTTTTTTTCCGGCTTCTAATGGAAACGGATGGCCAACGGGTTGGCGGACGGCATTGATGGCCCTTTAAGACCTGCGGAAGCCTTCAATTTGCATGAGGAATGCTCCTGACAGCCCGAAAAATCGGTCCGTCTGTACAAATTGGTTGTTGGTTCTTGGGGTTTCTTTCTATCGTCCATTTCACTTTTTTCTTTGCCGTTAAAAGCTTTACTCTTCGCTGCGTGTCATGGGTGAAATGAGGGTACTTAATACCTATCTGGCATGCGGAGCTGGGAAAGGACTGGGCAAAGGACTGGGTGGGCGCTGTAATATCTATGTGTGTACATGCATACACACATACATGCATACATATGTATGAACATATATCAGCAAGTATTTGAGCGAAGTCATAAGTCTGATATACGAGCCGTGGCTCGGATAAGTCTTAGAGTGCGTTTTATTGCTTGGCCTGCTATTTTGAATACCAACACGTCAGCGGAACCAACCCGATGATGAGAATGGAACGTGGCCGAACCCGAACTGAGAGCTACGGAGCCGGCGTAATTGTCCCATCCGCATATAGCATATGTAGCTGAAGGATGGAAACGGAGACGGAGGATGGGGTCTAGGGCTGTACAAGTGGAAGTGTAGGAGGTGGGGCGGATGCTCGCCTGGTGACACTTATTCGACTTAATACGCGCTCACTAAGGAATACTACATTAGAGTTCCATTTCCATTTTTATTGCGGCTGAGGTCTCGGCCTCCCCATCCCCACCACCCTCTCACACTTACGCTCTGTTCCATGTACATAGAAAATGGAAATAGAAGGGGAAGTGGAAGTGGAAGTGGAAGGAGGAAGTGGAGGCGCAGAGAGGCTTCACTCATTTGTGCGAAGTGCCCACGCCCAACTCTGCCAGCCGTCATTTTTTCACTCCTGCCATTGTAAGGAGCTGCTGAAAAGGCACGAACGGCAAATTATTTTCTTGCTTAATCCGGTTCAAGCCCGCTCAGCTTTGTATTGTAGGATTCTGGAGAAACCGCCACCATCTTGCACACATCTGGGTCAAAGGGACGGCAACGCACAAATGACAGGAAGCTGCCGGAAGGCCTTATACTAGGAGCAGGGCTACGGTTGTGTGTGGGTGGGTTGGCGCACTAGTGAGAGTGCGTGTGACTTCCACAAAGAGGTTGGCTTAATACGCCTAGTCCTAGTGTCACATGCCCAATGCCCCATGCCCCCGCTTTAATATTTTCATTGTCATAGTCGCTAATAGCAACTGCCCGTGTCCCGTGTTTCGTGTCCCCTCCGTAATTACATTTTAACAGCCTCAAGGAGCGATATTTACTTATGGCCACACTCGCCCCGCACCCCACTGGCCACCATTCGGTGGGGTGATGGAGTGTGTGTCTGTGAGGGCGCATAAAAAAGAGGAAGTGGGCGTGGGCGTGTGTAAGTACTGAAATTATGCAGACAGTGCGACTCTGCCACTGCCACTACCACTGCCGCTGCGGACAGGCAGAAAATCTCATTGACAGCTCGCTAGTTGCACACGGCTCCTACTCGTAGCGCCAGCAATTAGTTGCATGCCTCATCTGGCAGCGGACCATCGCCATTTCCCTTTGCCAGGCACGCTTGGAATGCGACTCCGTGCCGGCAAACGGGGAAATTTGTCAAAAATGCTGCACAGCTGAAAGCCCACTCGCAAACTGCATGCAAATATTTCGGTCGGTGTTATGTTCTTGGATATTTGAGGAATTTTTAATATACATAATTTATGCCGTGCCCTTAACAGCAGACCACCCACCCCGTCCTGGTGCTGGTCCTGATCCTGGCCCTTGTTCTGGCGCTGGGAACGTCGCGAGAGTGGAACGACTGCAGTATGTGTATTAAAGCACCATTGAGCGGATTGGTATCTGGGAAAGGGGGGCACACATGTCAGTTAGGGACTGGGTAGCCCTTTCCTTTTTCACAGCAAGGTGAAAATTACAATATCCGCAAGATTAGGGATCGATATCGTTATGCGATGCACATTCGTATGTACGTATAATGTATGTACATATGTCTAGTTTTGTTTGAGCTGTCCGCCTTGTGCCAAAGTGTTGCATACCTACGGGCTTTCCACTTGTGGTAAGCATATAGTGACGCACGTGGCGAGACAATTTGAAAACCTGCAGACATCAGCAATATTTGCCTGGTTTAAAGGACAAGGAATCGGACGAGGACACCGAGAGCGCTGTGATGGATGTGAATAGCCAGTATTGTTCGAGTACTGTGTACTGTGCCCGTATTCTGCAGGGAGTGCGCTAGTCCTCGCATGTGTCAAAATGTTTACTCATTCGTATTCGTATTCGAATTCTAATTCGTTGGGGCTGTGTTCCTCTTCCCATTTGATACCAACATGCTCGTATTCGTATTCCTACGAGTATCTGTCGTTGAGCGACTTAGCTTAGGGTTTTGGGAGTACCGATAGATATGTAGGTGTGTTCTATTGCTATGAGATACTTTATTGTATACTTATACTTTACCTCATTGTAAATTCGTAGTATATAGGAGTTGTAGTAGTTGAGTTGTAGTTAGAGTAGTTATAGTAGAATAGTAGAAGATGTAAGTAGGTTTGTAGTTAGTAGTACGTTAGTAGTAGAGTAGAAGGAGCAGAAGTAGATAAAGAAGCACTTTAACAAAACAATTTTCGCAGAAAGAAAGAGTTCGAATGTAACGCTTCAAAGGGTAAGTATATTTGTATAAAATCAAACTAGATTGTCTTGGTTGTTGTTCTTAAACGAAATAAATCAGGAAACGAAACAAAAGGCGCAGTTCCAGAGTTCTCGTGAAGTTTGTGTACAATGGGAATGGAGTATTTTAATCAGAACGAACTCAAGATGTGCATAATTCCCCTGTCCCTTGTCCCCTGAACTTTTGCCAGCTGCATGTGTCCCAATTGGATTGAAAGTGGCAGCGCAATTTCGCTGCGGATTCAAATTATAAGTGGTTTCCTTCTTTTGCCGCTCATTCAGTTGGAAACTTTGCCATTTTGCACTTCGTGAGCATATTCAAATGGAGTTCGATCGGTGAAAAGTTTTCCCGTACGCTGCTTGGAGTTTTCTCCTTTTAGTTAACCAAACTGAAAGCGCACGGATGGAGGCTCTTAGTTTGGGTATCTTTGAGATACCATGTGTCTTTCTTTGGAGTGCGGTGCAGTGGGTTGGTACCGATCGAAGCTACAAAAACAATATTTAGCAGGGCAGCATGGCAAAGTACGAGTAAAAATGAAAAGCTGTCGGATTTTTTTGTGGGCGTGTGTTCAGAATCAAGGCAACTTCTTAATTGGCGGATGCTGATCAATGATCATGAAGCGGATTCTAATTTGGAATTTCAGCGATTGATTTCGATCGAATCAGAGACTCTACTAATTTGTATTGGTTCGAGTATATGTTGGGGATGGATATTTTATGTTGGATGCCGGATGCTGGATGCTGGATGCTGAAAGATGCGATGGCATCAGCATCAGCACCATCATCAAGGCATACAGGATATGAGCAAGCACGAGTATAAGTACGAGTATAAGTACGAGTACGAGTACAAGCAAAATGCAAAAATACGAAAGTTTGAGAAATTACCGCCGCCTGCAGCATCTGTGTAGCGTGTGGTCGGGAAAGTAAAGGTAAAGAAGATCCATTAATATTCCACTCTCTGTTCTGCTCTGCTCTGTTCTGTTGGAATTAGTTGCTACGGATTGCTTATGGATTGCGAGTTGCAAGTTGCGACATTGGTGTGATTGCGGGTATATATAGTAGTAGTATGGGAGAATAGTGAAATGTGGGCGTGGTAATGGTAATGGTACGAGTGGGCGGTACATATCATAATCATAGAAGAAGTTGAATAAGTAGAAAAACGTAGTTAAGGAGCTGGTTAATAGGTGTGACTGCGACTGTAACTGTATGGGACTCGTGTAGGAGGTTGCCAATATGGAATGGTTGGATAGATCCTGGATGGCCAAGCAGCCCAGTCTCTCTCCTTTATATTTCAGATGGGAACGGGAATATGGGTGTATGGGGATATGGGCGTGGCAGTCATGGTAATGTTCGAGTACGAAATAAAGAGCGTAAAGAGAGACGAGGTCTGGTAGGCAGGAAGAAAGTGTAATAGAAGAAATTGAATTGTGTGTTTCTGTATGGTTATTTTGCTATCGCCCGATGGCAGCTGGGCTCATTGCCATTGCTGGCTCTTGTTGTTCATGGTGTTCTCATTGTTGCTGTTGCTGTTGCTGTTGCATGGCTGTGTCGGGCACTGACGTGAAGGAGAGGAGTAGAGTGGAGTGGAGTGGTGTGGTGTGAAGTGGCTTTGGGTTGTTTCGGGGGTAGAACTGCTGTGCACTTGGGAGCCGTTCTAGGGGCTAGGACTGGGTGGGGTAGGGTGGTATGTGGTGGAGGGGGTGTGTTTGTCAAGCTCTCGTGTTTGTGTGTTTTACAATGAGGTAAAGTTCGGCTGTGAAGGCATTGGAGGAGCGTACAAATACGTTTTATTTATTTTTTTTTTTTTGTTTTCTTTTCCGTTTGGGTCTCGGAGAGGAGGTTCTTATGCTGGTAGGGATTAACGTCGTATGATCTGTGAGTGTGCTTAACTTACATAAATTACGATAACTGCATAGAAATACGTAGTTTTTGGGAATCTCGGAGGTACTTGGACAGGCTTGGAATGGACGGGCAAACGGACGGGGAGGACGAGTACCTAGGATAATTTCGATGATCTTGGAGGCGTTGGGGCTGGTAGGGCGGCAGGGCGGAATGTGGGGCACTGATGCTTCGAGCTTGGCCTCGAGGGTTATGGGCGGATGTCGATGTCGATGGTGTGGGAATTGTTATGTACAGGGAGGGGAGTGCATATGCATATGGGGTACGGTACTGTTGGATTATTCGCTAAATGCGTAGATTCAAAACATACGTGGCTATTTGTGTTGTGCAATGCTAAGCTTAGGTCGAAAATATTCAGATTCGTTTCGTATTGAAAACCTTCCACGGGAGTTTCAATCTTGAACGGTTCGATGCGTATACTATTCGTGAATTTCAATAATGTTCGAGTATATATTCATATTCATATTCATGCTACTGCCAATCAACCGAAACGAAACGGAAACGAAAACCGAAACCGGCGTCCATTCAAAACTGAAACAGAAGCGTGAACTGTAAATTGTAAATTGTAAACTGTAAACTAAACGGGTTGTGCCATTCAAAACAATGATTCAGACTATTATTCAGATTATTATATTGGATACTGTTAATGTACGAGTATGCTATCGAAACTTTCCAAATCTGTTGGATCGTTATGTTAAATGGTTGGGAGCAGGGGGGGCTGGGCTTAGGAGCGGTAGCAACTTACGGAACTTCATAGGATGCACTTATAGGAGTTTCTCTTTCGAACGCTTACCTGAAAATTGAAGAAAACAGAGTTATTAATTTTTCAAGTACAAGCGAGCGTAAAAATAAAACAAATAAAGTTATGAAAATTGTTGATTTTTATAAATATAAAAATGCTCTGTTTGGTTTGTGTATGACTGAAAACCTCGAAAAGCTCTGGATTTTAGTATTTTTGTATGAATATTTTTCAAATTTCAAATATTTTTCGAATGAGAAGAAAGTTTCGAGCTCTACGTAGAGTTCAATAACACGACATCCAAGAATATTCGAAGCGTAAGAAGAGAGGCATCAAGGGATGATTTTTATCGTGCGCTTCGCATCCCTTCGTTCGCATCCAGGGTACAACAACAGAGAAGGATCGAGAAGACGGCTTTAGAAAATGAATGAGGAAGAACGGGCATCCTTAAGACTGAGACAGACTAAGCATCCAGAGGCGGAGACGGATTCGGGGGGAATTCGGCAACGGCGAGAACGAAAGAAAATCAACTGAAGATGGCGGGGGTGGGAACGGAGTATTGCGGGTTTCCGTAGGTAAACCCACAAATATTGCACACTTAAAACTTATATGAGAGGTTTGCATTGTTTTGTTCCACAATTGTGCGCCACAGAGATACGTGGCAGGGTACAGCTAGTATTATTATATAAATAATAAACACTTAAATGTACGTACAATGTATGTACATATTTATCTATAAGTATGCACGTAAATATGCTTAATTTTGTGTGCACCTGTTCCATGTGAATTTTACTCTAGATATGTGTTTGCTGTTTGCTCCCTTTCTTGGCTTCCTTCAGCCGAGAGCAGGGTAACGGGTAACACGTAATTAGACGGAATCTGTGTCTGTATCTATTGGAACGAATAATAGACGAATGATGTGGGCATGCATGGGGAACAAGGAACATTTTTGTCCCCCAAGCAATAATTTATCGGGAAGCCCGAACATTTTTACTGTCACCAGGAGCAGGCGAGAAGTCCAACAAATCTAGGAGCGAGCGGATACAACAAATCCATAACTTATCCTTATGTAAGACAGGCAATAGTAATAAAGGCTAACTCGAGGCAAGCCCCAATAAATTGTCTGATTGCGAGAGCAGTGGTTGACAATGGAAACGCATTAGCCAGGACCGTCCCGTCTCCTACCACCCACTCGCTCCATCAAATTCGGAGCCAGAGAAGCTGTTTCTTCGTGTGAACCAAGAGTAGGGAACGGAGCTCTGTTTGCCCATACATACATACATATGTAGGAGGCCAAAAGGAACTAAAGCGGACGAGACGATGCGGGCGAGTCGTTCCTGAATATGGCTTTTTATGGCGATATTTTATTTCTTTTTCATCACTCATCCGCAGTTTTATGGAGAACTTTAAGTGGCTGCTTGCTGCACCATTGAGCGCCGAAAGTAGCCGCCACGGATACGGATATCTGCAACTTACTACAAGTATCTCGGTAATTGGCACACGTACGAGTATGCGTACTGATGAATGCGAATACGAATACGAATACGCAACAGCAAAGGCAAGGGCAAACCTCTATGTACGAATTGATTCGGTTTTTCGCACTTTACGGCCATGCTAATAGCATTTCCATGTTCCACGAACTCGGTAGCTCCACGTCACTGCTAGGCCTGGCAGCCCAATGGCCGGGCTGGGTCGGGACGCATTAGCCGCAATCTCGACCTGAGCCGCAGCTGACAGCTCGACAAACGGAGCTAGGACGGGCATGGGGTTGGGGATGGGCACGGTTAGACGGTTAGGCAGGGGCAAATGATTGAGCCCATCCGGGTCAGGGGAAAGGCACAGGGAAAGGGAAAGCAAAGAGAAAGGAGTGCAACATCAATCTATACAATTAAGTGTATCAATTTGTTGAAACCACTTGTCGGCGCATTCGTGCAGAATCTCTCCGCTCGATAAGGGAATCGAGTCGGTAATGTGCACCCGGTCCAATCCAGCTGCAGCCCCAGCCTCAGTCCCAGCCGCAGGAGCGTAATGGCGATGCCTTGGCGCAGGAGCAGCATCGGCGCTTGCAAATTGAACGGGTCTTCTTATAGAATGGTACGATACGGGTAGTGGGGCATTATGGGAAAGAAGGCTGCTCTGCTCTATGTAAATGCTCCGTTAAGGCTCCCTCCGGCTGTGCTCGCATGTTGTGGGTTGATAAGCATTTTAGCTCGAATATCCTTGCCTCATCCTTGTGCCGTCCTCGGCGCGGCCTCCATCTCGGCCCCTTTCTGAAAGCATTCAATGATTTTCCGAGCGATTGCACAGACGCTGATTAAACAGCAGCATCGGAGGCAGTCGCAGCCGCAGCCACAGCAGCAGCAACAACAATGGCACCGAATGACATTACCTAATGCCCCACCGGAGAAAGAAGAAAGGAGAAAGGAGTGTGGAGAGCGATGAGTGGAACAGGGTGTGTATCTAAAAGCGTTGGCCACTTTCCCGCTCATGTGTGGTAATTTGTTGTTGCTGCGCAGCAGCTTGAAAATGAATTATGTATACATTCCCAGATATCCCATAGAGAAGGGCAAAGAGACGGCTATATTGATCGGGTGCCAAAAATAAAACAGGACTCTAATGTACGAGCGAGTATCTGCGTGAGCGTTTTCGCCTGACTTACCTTTAACGGCACTTAATTGGTTTCCAACCATTTGCTTGGCTATGAAGGCCGCCATCTTGGGGCTGTCGCTTTACAGGCGTGGCTCGATGAGGTCGTGCCCTGTCCTGTCCTGTCCTGTTCTGTTCTGTTCTGTGCCTCCCGGAGAGTGACGGTCGCTGGAGAGTGCACTCGCGGTCCGCGCTGGCCTCTGCGTCTGTAAGGCAGCAAAGAGAAAAGAGCAAATTAAATTGTGATGTGACAGGACGGGCAAGAGCGGGGCCACCGCCGACGATCCGCCAAGCTGCCCCTGTCACCTGGCCCGGCCTGATACTTTAAGCCGCTTAGCTTAAATGCCGCTGGTAGGATGCCTTTGCGGCCCAGCCGCTGACGTTTCCTTTGAAATCGCTTTCGAGATGAGGAAAGAACGCCCTTTGCCTCCCTCCCCTCCTGCCCGTTTTCCTTTTTCTTCTTTTTCCCGTTTTCATTCTGTGTCTGTTTCTGTTTCTGTTGGAGACTCAGTTGCTGCCACATCTCCATCAATTGCAGCTGTGCCCCACTTCCCCTGGTTCTCTTTCGGCCCGGCCCTGCCCGGCCCGCCCCTGATGCTGTACTTAATTCGGGGAAATCTAATATCCCAGTCCCGGTCCGGATCCGGGTCCGGGTCTGGGTCCTCTAGCACAATAATGCCGTAATGAATGTGGGCTCAGTGCCTCCCAGCCAAAAATTTTCAATTTTATTAACGCCGCTGGCGGAGAAGCATCAGCTTCATGTTCAGCAAAGCGTCCTGCTGATGCTGATGCTGGTGCTGTCTGTGTCTGTGTCTTTGTAACCATGTATTAATATTTGCGCAAATTGGGCTAACGAAGTTAAGCTGAAGGCGGCAGGCAGGAGGCAGGAGGCAGCCTGCTTTCTGGCTAGCTGCGCAAATTAAAACAACACCAGCAACCGAGCAACGAAATTAGTTTGACATAAAAAGCATTCGCCAGCGGGCGAACGTCGGACGACTGGCAGCTGGTCTGTTCCTTGGCTGGCACCGCCTTCACTTCCTGTTCGAGCTAATGAATTAAGCTGGGGCTGCAAAGAATTTCCAGATCGGCTCCGCCTCCAGGCCCTGTGGCCAGCAGTCAGTCAGGAAACGTAAGAATTGTTTATTGGCCAGAGCATTTGCAGTTTGGAAAATTCACTTTAATCTCGAGCTACCCAGAAACTGAAAATTGTTTATGGAAAGGGGTTGACGGGTGGACAGCGTGGACAGTGTGGACAGCGTGTTCCTGCAAGGACGAGCATGCCCGACTTAATATATGTAAATAAAAGCGAAAATTTATGGCATTCGTGCCTAGAATTTTATGGGCAGGTGGCTCAAGGTGTGGCCCCAGCAGAAACACAGCCTTCTTTCCTTCTCCCTAAACAAATAAACAGCCCCGACCGGATGGCTATCCAATTACGTTTGAAGTTTTTTGATACGACTATGAGAGTCGGAGCGAAAGCTAAAGCCACAGTCAAAGCCAATAAACACGCAAATAAGCTGTGTTCGACTTGTGTACTGGCCGGGCCGGACCCGTTTGGAAAAGGGTCAGTAAATATCAAGTATACGCCGCGCTACCCTTTGGCAAGCTTGTTCAGCAGAATATTAAGTATGCGCAGAGTTGGCATTAACCTATTTGCTTTGGCTTTGTCGCTATCGGCTGGGAACAGGGCCAGCTGAGGGCTAACAGAATCGGGTCCAAGTGAAATCTCAGATCTCCTTGGGAACTTAGCAGATTGTATAATGAGGTTGCACCACTTTTCTAGCATTAGACGCGCGTCGGGCACTTCACGCGTAAAAATGTGCAAAAGTTTGCGCAAACATTTGACGTAAAGCGCAAATAAGTTTGGAGCATACTTTGCGCATACTTTGGACACTTCTGGGAAAGGTTGGGCGGCCGCCCGCCCACTCACTCACTCACTTACCTGTCTTTAGTTCAGAATGTATTCCTTTGAGATTGCCGCCGGAGATTCCTGTGTGTGCCGTGGATGCTGCTGTTGCTGCTATTGGTGCTGTTGGTGCTGTGGCAGGAGGAGCAGAGATTGGAAATCGTTGGCGTTGAAGTGTGTTTGTTTCAAAGAAGTCTGCAGAGAAGAGCAGCGAGTGTTAGATAGACGGGGTTTCTGCAAGGCAAAGAGAATCAAAAGGGAGCATCAGGATCTCGATTCACTCAGTCTATTGGCATATCATCTAATTGGAAAATAGTGGACACACACGTCGCGCCCACACTATCTTGGCCACGGAAACGGAGGACCCCAGAGACCCCAAGGACCCCGAGGACCAGCAATGTTGGTGACGGTCTATTGTGACGTTATTGTGACGGCACCCGTTGTCGTTGTCGCTGGCTTTGTTGCCTTTATCGATATTTCTTTATTAGGGTTTCTTTTATGCGAGCGTGCACGTAAGTGCCCATTAGGGAGGTGGGGTGCGTCCCAGTCGCGGGCTGTGGTCCGGGGGCTAGTGCCGCGGGAGAACAACATTTTTACGTAACACGCACAGCAAACAAATTCGATCCAATACGTTTTTTGAGTACGGAGTGGAGTGTGCCAGAGGCCCGAAACTCTTTTCGCTCGCTCGCGCAGCCTTTCGCCTTTCGCCACTGATTATTACATAAAGCTGTTCCCACAGTCAACTCATAGCGTAATTGAATTAGCTCGAAAGAATTTATTGCTTATAATTGAATTAGTTTTCCATTTCGGCTGTCGGTGGAACAGTGGACGGTGGAACGGATTGGAGGTGTGTTGGGCGGGGGTCCCTCACTGTGATCTGCGACAATGTGCGTAGCGGGCTCGCGATTTTCTCCCGATTTGCGTTTTATTTTATTGTTAAGCCTGGGCCTATATCTCTATGTACATATATATAGTACAATGTGCAAACATACTCGTACATTATGTACGAGTATGTAATGCACTTGTGCACACGCTCACTCACAGAGCCACGAACGAACGCACATGTGTGTGTGTGTGTGAGTGTTTGAGTGTGTGCTTTTTTAATACTTTTGGTTTTCCACTTTCCGCCCAGGCAGGCCGTGGCTATGTTTTATTCGGCGCTTCTTACTTCATGCTATGTTCGCACTCTTCTGCAGCGCACTGCCGTGGTCCCTACATGGAAAACTCGGCTCTTGCGGCGCCAGACCCAGAGCGGCGACCAGCTGTAGGCTGCTGCGGCGCAGGCAGCGAAGTCGGCGACAGCGACAGCGCTAGCGCCAGTGCCAGCCGTTCCCCTCTCCTCTGCCTCCCTAAAATCCAATAATCGAGCCGAAAGTACTCAACGCCAGAGCGAAGCTTTTGAACTCGCCTGAGCGTTTCTCGTGTCGTGTTTCTGTTTGCTCTTGTTGAGTGAGAGAGAGAGAGAGCCATTCGCCGCCCTGCTCTGGCACACGGAAAGTGGGTAAGGTTCGCGTATTACGCTCATATAAAGGTAAAGCGCTCAGAGCCTCAGCACATCTGTGCTTTTGTTGCTGTTCTCGATGCCATGCCTGCCTTTATGTAATGGCCGCTGGCGCTGGCTTTTTGCCTTTCTGTTCGACTAATAATATATTTATCTGCTTCTACTTTTTGTCTATTACATAATTTTGTCATCCGCTCCCAGTCCCCAGTCCCCTGTCCCCTCTGCAATCGCAATCTCTTTTGCTCTCCCACTCTCTTGACTTTTTGACTTTGAAACACAGCGTTGCCCACATCTGTGCGACGGCGCCTGCGCCCAGAGTGTCCGCAGGAGATACGATATTGATTCGTGCTTGGGCTCTGCTCGGGCTCTGCCCCTGGCTTGCTTCTGCTCTCGCTTTCTCGCTGTCGGGCCGTGTGCGCTCGTGGTTTGGCCAAAAGGCCAAAACGCTCTGATAATATGCTGCCTGTCCCTGTTATCGCTTTGTTTTTCCTGCTGTTTTCCCGTATGGGGCATATGCTAACGAGTTGTGGAAGACCATCATTATCATCATTGCCACCACCAGTCTCAGTCCGAGTCCCAGTCCCAGTTCCAGTCTAAGTCCCACTCCACATCCCACATCCGCAACCACCGACAGACATCGTCTTTGGCTTTGTTCGTTTGTCAGCTGCCTTTATAGTTTGTTTGCATATGGGGAGCTCTGTAGCCGAACTCTGGGCAGACATCCATCCACAACTTTTGCGGAGCGTCGGAAGCGCACAGCTTGAAAGGAGGAAATTGCAAAGTTCTGGCCACGTCCGCCTGTCCGGTGGTCTGTGGTGGTCGGCATTTAGCCGTGACAAGTGCATCAATTGCCTTGAAGCGATCTCGGAAAGCAGCCTCGTACTTCCTCCATTTCTAATTAGTTTGATACAAATCCAGGCGTTCCCGTGCCAACAGCAATGGCTCGACTCTATTGCTTTCCACTCAATCAATTAAAGTTTCCTACCAATTCGCAGGCTTCCATCTTCCACCCAACTCAATGCATACTTATACATATGTATATATACATACATACATATGTACATACATATATATGGACACTTATGTATGTATACTTATACGAGTACATATTTATGTGGATAAGTCTGGCTTTGTTGCTTTCTGCTGTGGAACTGGAACTGGATTTGCTCCGCTTTTTATATACCAATCAATTATATTTCTCGCCAGTGCTCGCTGTGCTGCGCTGCGCTGTGCGATTTAACTTTTCCTCCACAAATTGCTTATTACTCCCGCTCCCACGGAGCTGACGGATGGATGGACGGACGCTCCCTGCTTAAGATGAACGTCACGTCCTGGCCACCACGGCATTGCTGTCTCTGGGGTAATACACGGAGTGCGGCAGTACGGGAATTTTATCGGAAGCGGAGAATGGGTACGGATTGGGCTGCGGGTATGGGTATGGGTATGGGAATTGCTAAGGAAAAGCGACGGAACGCGAAACAGCACTCGGAGTAACATTATATTTGTTTCCCCTCTGATAGAACCAGGGAAATGTGATTAGAAATTTTCACCACCACCACAACTGCTGGCGGGACGACGCGTCGCGCCAGTGGGCTTACCTACAACCGTCGAAGGCACCGTAAAACTACAAATATTTCGTATATTTCCCCAATAGGCACTAGCGCGCGGAACTACAGCAACGTCACACTGAAGGAGAGTTCGGCCACGAGGCATACATACCGAAAAATGTTTGCTCTGCTTCTGCTGCTGCTGCTGCTGTCTCTGCCTCGGCTCTGGCGCTTTTCCTGGTGCAAAACTACACGAAACTGCCGAAAACGTACAGCGAAATGCCAAACCAAACTGTTAGCCAGTGTAAATTTTGTGGCAATAACATTCAAAACGAGCGACAGCGGCAGAGAGAGAGAAAGAGAGCAGGCCAAGCACCACGGGACCCTGGTGCAGAGAGGCAGAGATAGAGATAGAGAGAGAGAGATACAGATACGGAGAGAAAGGGACGGAGAAGAAGAGAGCAAGATTTGGGCCCACTTCTGTCAGTTTTGACAGCCGACCCACACCCCAAACCCCGCCAAAAAAAAGGAAAGCTTGCTGGCCAAAAGCTTGCAGCCAAATAGCCAGCTAATAACAAACTTTTCCCTCATGTAACTGCAAGTGTGGACGTAAATGTAGTTGCAAATATACTCGTATTTGCTGGATGCGGGCGGGCCTCTGCCCCACATATTACTCTACTCGTATGAGGTCCGATAAGCAAATTGCTTCATGCTCGTACGTCGAGTGCAGTACGGATGGATGCTCGCACGGATATGCGTACAGGAACCGGCGACAGGCGTGGGGTGCGCTAATTTCTGGCTCCATGTGCGCCGTCTTTTATGGGGCTGTTCCGCTTGTAAACCTCACGCACCAGCCTCAGCCTCAGCTTCAGCCTCAGCCGGAAGATATCGAGTGTAAGCGGGGCGCTGATAAGGCAGCCGACTAGGAGCAGGCCCTGTTGCTGCCACTCGAGATTCCTGCTGCTCGTAGGGCCATTGTGCCACTGCTGCACATGAACTTACACACATATACACTCATATAGGAGTGGGAAGCTCCCGAATTCCTGTGGGTGTGTGCGTGCACAGGGCGTACGCGTAATATATATAAATTATTTAATTAAGCCATAGACGTCATCATGCGGTGCCGGAGCCCATTATTTTGATTAAAATCAAACCCATTTCGCTTTATGCCACCTGTTTGGGCGCTCCGCCTTCGCCGTTGCCGTCACCACCTTCTCATCTGTCTTCGTCGATTCCGGAGCACTTGCTAAGGCGCTCCAGCTCCACATCGCCTATCGGTTTGGTTATGATTATTTTTGGCACTGCCTTCCGCTCTTCGCCCGTCCTTCCTTCCATTGTTCATCCCGTCCTCAGCAGTCGGCAGGCAAATTGGGCGCATTTGGCGCATGGCATGGCAGCCGTTTCCAGCTTATTTGGGCCCTAATGACTACCGGGAGACCCATTCGCCTGGAGATTTCCGCAGCGTAGACAGCAAGGGGACGCATTCTTTTCGTGGGACAAGCACCGAAACTGAGATGCCCTTGGGGGACAATTGGAAAAAATATGCCCCTTGCTATCATCAGGTGTTCCTGGGAACAACTATCCCAACACAAATGAAAACACTGTACTCGCATTCCTCAGGAATGCTTCAGCCAAGATGAATACAAAAGGAAAATGTCTGATATCGAACATTTTGCCAATCAAGCCAACGCGCAAAATATTCCGAATAATCGTAAAAAGTTACGTTACTGCCTTATAAAATTACGTCTTCCTGTATTTTCAGCAAATGTCTGCATATTCTTTGGCTTGGAAGCTGTGGGGTGACATTTTCAGCGGGTTTATTGTTTTTCGGCTAGGTGTTACGTTTTTAAAAGCTGGTGGAACTAACATTTATTTGATCTCTTGGTAAATTTCGAAATAACATACATATATGTACATACCCATACCCATCCGGAAAAGGGGGGCTTGCGTTAGCATACATACCTGATATACCTGATGCATCTTGCCCCTCAGAGGTGGAGAGAGCACTCCTAATACAGTTAATGTGCTAATTCATTGAACACCATTCCGAATGGCTTACTTGGTATTGCCTTCGAGATTCGATGCCTTATCTCCGTAGGATTGGATTCCTTGGGGTTTCTTGGGTTACTATTGGCCGCAAAAGGGCCTTATGAAGAGGCTCTTTATTACGAGCGTATTATGAATCGTTCTCCTTATTTCGAGTTGCCAACTACAGAACGAAGCTAAGATTGTATTTTCCCTGGTCCCCTGTCACGAAATAATGATATTGAATACCCCCGTCTAATACAGCCAGTGCCTGGTCGTCTCCTCTCCGTCCCCTCATTTGGAAGGCTCTTGCGGTCGTTTTCAATCAATGAGGATTCAACAGCAGCCGCCGCAAAGATGACAACTGAACTTCACTTCACCCACAGACAATGGCAACGCCAGCGCGAAGGCCCGGCAAAAGCACAAGGCACAAGCCCCGGTGGGATGAGGATGACGCTTTTCCGAGTAAGTTGAGACGAAGTGGCGGCCTGGCGGCATGGGGCATGGTGGTGTGGCCGTATGACTTGCAGAGTGGCTTAATTTAAAACGGTTTCATGTTGTGATTTTGACAAATGATAATTTTTTGCATGTGTATGTGCCAGCCTTTGCCTTTGTGCCTGACATGTCGGGCCGACCCCGACTCCGGCTCCGGCTGCGAGTGGGATACTCGTATCTCTGTGTTGGTCGGTGTCCGTGTCCCTGTGGCGGTCGATGAGTTGGTACAATGCGCCGGGCCGGGCAGATAAATACCCGAGTCTCCAACCAAAATTTCCGGAGTCATCACCGCACGGAGTATGTCAAAGGCTCGTTAAGTAAGTAAGCTGCCACACACACACACACACACACACACACACACACACACACACACACACACACACACACTTACACACGCAGTTGAACCCCCACCCAAGGACTCAAAAGTTTCAGTTTCAGTACATCAAAAACTATGTAACCAAGGGAGCCCACCCATGCATTGATCCATCCAGGCAATCCAGGCCATCCATCCACCCATCGCACCCACCGCACCAGCACAACCACTTCATCCGCAGTGGCAATATCAGCACATCGGACGCAAACAAAAAGAGTCGTCTGCCAGGGACAGGCGAACGAACGGGCCCGGATCAGGCAATCAGCAATCAACAGCCCCATCTCCGTCTCCATCCCCATCCCCATTTCCATCCCGTCACCAGCGACATTGCACCCATTTATTGATTTAACAAAAATCCCAAATCCCGTCCCCGCCCAAGGAGTTTTCGTAACCATTGCCGTTGCCGTTGCCATGGCTTTTGGCTTTTGGCTGTTGGCCATTGCTATGGTCGTGGAAGGGATAGGAGGCTTAGCTTAGCTGTGGCTGTGGCATGTGGCAAGCAAAGCCAATAAGGCTGGCAAATTGGTTAAATGTGTATAAACGGCTTGCAGCATGTCCGAAAGCATATTCGACAATACACAGTCGCAGAAGCAAATCGATACAACTTTTGAAAATCAGCTGGGACCGATTCCGATTCCGAATCCAATTCCCAGCTCCAAACCAGAAAATGAATCAAGTCTGGAACACCGGTGGCCCGGTTTTGAGGCCCGGATTTTACAGCAGACGATCTACAGCGTGGCTTTGGATTGGGCGCCACTCCAAAATGCATTGGTGTACAGCGTCGAGAAGTACCACAGGCGCCACGGCTGGCAGCAGGTGCAATGGAGCAGCAGCTCTCCCACCGAGATATCAAATCTGGAGGAGAACTTTGGCCACCGACTGCGCATAAGAGCGCTGAACCTCTCCGAGGATGGACGCTGCTACGTGACTCTAGCTGTCTCTCCGGATGTTATTGTAAATAAACTAAAGCCGGGACTGGGAGTATTCCCATTCCGATTTCGGTTTTCCCTGAAACGGAAATTGAGAAGCTTGTGGCGAAGGTTTTTTTTTTGTTTTTTTGCTGAAAGCACAATGCAGAATGATTGGCAATACCGGAAAGGCTTTAGTTACAGATACATTTAACGTTTCCTATTGCTTTACAGAGTATTTCCGTTTTTGTTTTGTATTTTAGGCCTGCACGGAGGCAGCGCTGCCCTCCACCAACTGCCTGAACCGCGCCATTCGAAAGGGCCAGCAGTTCCTGGTGAAGCGCATGCTACGTCGTCGGCCGAGCCTAATAGAATACCCCGCTCCAAATGGCTTTCTGCCGCTGGCCAACGCCATCATGCAGGGCGAGATGTGCATCATTGATGGGCTGCTATCGGCAGGCTGCAGCGTGCATCTGGGCAACCCGGGCAACGGACGGACGCCGCTCCATGTCGGTCTGAGTGCCTGACCATGTGAAAGCCGCACAGTGACAGCCTTTTTCCGTTTTCGTTGCAGTTGGCTTTTTTTCACGGACACCTGCCCTCGGCGCGCATTCTGCTGAACAAAAAGGCGCGGCTGGAGGCGACCGACTGCAACGGCATGACGCCCGCCCACTGCGCCGTCGACGCTAATCAGATAGAAATGGTGAGGTTCGCCCTGGAGTCGGGGGCAAACCTGGAGGCTCGGGACGCTTGTGGCTGGACTCTGCTTATGCGCGGAGGTACGTGCAGAAGGACTGTATCAGATGGAATTCTAGCTTGGGTTCTCGGTTGCAGTGGTTATGGACGCGGGCCTGGAGCTCATCAAACTCCTTGTTACCCACGGGGCGGACCTGGCGGCTTTGGATGGGGTCGGCAAATCCTGCAGCGACTTGGCAAAACTTTATCGCAGGCAGGAGGCACGGGATTACTTTGACAAGGTGCAAAAGTTTAGGTTGGAAAAGGCAGCCGCGACCGCAAATGCGGCGTCACAGGAACAGCCACTCGAACAAGCTGCAAAAAGGGATTTCCGCGAATAGTGGCAGGACGTGGAAGGAAGATCTGGCTAATGAGAGAGCCTTGAGACCCCAAAGTAAACGGCAATATCATTACGAAATATATTATAATAGGCAGAAGCCACGACTTTTCTTACTGCTACTCGTAGTACAAAAACCATGGGGAAATGGGATTCTGTGGTATAACTGATTCGGAATAGGGACAATTACAATCAGTTAGGTAAGGGTCAGACACAACTGGAAACTTCTGTCTGATAGCCACACGAGTAGCTATTGATGAAGTCTTCATTCTGCTTGAGACCCAAATAGAAGAGGGACTCGGCCAGATTCTTGCCAAACTCACAGAAATTCTGTGCGTAAAGCGTGAAGAAGATGCGCTTGTTGTTTAGGTGGTACTTCTTCAGTATTGTGTCCTCGTGGTCGTAGATCTCCCGATGCGTCGATAAGGAGGTTATCCAGTCGCTATAGTCATGCCATGCATAGCGGAAGCTCTTCAGGTAGATTACAGCCAGCATTCGGGCCTCGTCCAGCACATTGACGAACTGCGGCAGCTTGAGACACTCCACTTCCTCGCGGAATCGCGTGAAGTCGCGCTGCCGCTCGGTGCTGTTGAAGAGTGTCATGTAAAGGTGGACGGTGAAGGTGGGGTAGAAATAGGACATGGGCTTGTTGCTGCTCTGGAACAGGTACAGGCTCCAGTCCAGCATGGTTCGCTGCACTCCCAGCTCGTAGGTGGAGTTCCTCTTGCGATGCTGCTCCAGGTTACGGATGTTGTGCTCATAGCTTTCGCGGTAGATGCGGAGTGCCTTGTACTCGCGGTTCAGGTCCCCGGAGTGGAAGTAGATGGCCGGGGTGCGAAACTTTTCCTTGTACGTGGCCAGTTTGCTGAGAATGGGATGCGAGTCCGAGCGAAAGATCTTCTTTGACCTGGCGACGAAGCGGTCCAGGACATCCAGGAAGTCGCGCAGCTCGTGGCTGCTGGCCTCCACCAGATTCTTGGTTATTATGAATCCGAATAGCGGCTTGAAGAACTCAAATGTCTCGCGATAGCAGTCCTCCAGAGAGCGCAGGGTGTTGCAAGAGATGAAGAAGTCCATCATCTTCTGCTTCGCCTCGAACTGCTCGGGGTCGTTCTGTAGCTGGGTCAGAAGCTGGATGAGTTCACTTGTCTGTGGCATGTGACCTACGGACATAGGAAGTTGGTATGCCTTGGTCTGATATACATGCATACGTACTGCTCATCTATCCAGTACCTACCCATAATCGAGAAAAGGGGTCGATTGCGACTGCACACGTAGTCGAAATAGCTGTCGCAGGCGTATATCTCCGGGTTGATCGAGTCCCCTATCCGAATGGCCAGATCATTGAGCTCCTTGATCCGCAGCTCCGACAGATGCCGCACATAGCCAACCTGGGCATCCGCCGAGCCAGCCCAAACACAGAAAAGTAGGGCAAATGCAGCCCCTAACGACTTCATTCTTCCAGCTATGTATTGGCTGACTTTGGCAGCGTCGTGTCGTTCTTCAATCGCCTACTCAAAAGCACTGAGAGCGAGCTCTGGACTGAAGCCTATCCGAGCCATTCCGCCATTGATATTGATACCACTCATCCTACGTCCGCTGCCATTACTCAGACTCTAGCATCGAGACATTGCTCTGAATGCCCTGAATACTTGAAGATTACAAGGGTATTTTGTGTCCGCGAGTACCCAGGAAAATATATGCATATAATACATATAAATGCACGAAACATGAGTCCGAATAGCGGGTATCTTAACGTCGGAATAAAATACTATGCATACTATAGCGTTCCGATTTGTTTTCATAATTTCGTACGAGCATGTTTGTATTTCTGTGGCGATAAGCAAGTCAAGTCATATCAGTGAACTGCTCTCCCGCTGCTATTAATTGTTCTTTATTTAATTGAAATTCGTTGTGTAGTCCAGCTTCAAGAGTCTGCTCTGGCCTTAGCGTACACATCAGTACGCCGCTGCTGGTGAATGGGAATTTGGCGACGCACTTGCTCCACCATGTCAAAGTCTGCGGGGGATAAAGTACGTACACATACTCCGCTGTGTTGAGGTCAGGCCTTCCGAACTCACCGATTCGCTCAACAATGAACTCGCATCCCTCGCCCGCCTCCCGTCGCACCCGGGCCCAGGGGTCCACGATCATCGAATGGCCATAGGCCACATATCCCGACATATTATCCCTGGCGGGAGAGCAGGTGACCACGAAGAGCTGATTGTCCGTGGCCCTGGACCGCTGCAGAAGCTCCCAATGCATGGGTCCCTGGCAGATACAGAAGGCGGATGGATAGACCAGCATGGAGCAACCTTGAGCGAAATGTACGGTATCGTATCTCACATCGCCGCACCAATGGCACAAGTCTCACCCATATTGCGGTAGATCCGAGCCAGTTCCTCGAAGCGCTTGTCGTGGCAAATGCCAATGCCAACCTTGTGCTGGCCAATCTTCACTACTGTTGGCTCTGAGCCAGCCGTTAAGGCAGCCCCCTCATCGAACTGAACTCCCCCACCGTGAGCGGCCTCAATGTTCATGGTGAAGAGATGAATCTGCCAAGATCTCAGAAAGTCACTGGGCTGCCTTGATACGAGAGCTCGCGGTGGCTTACCTTGCGATGCCTGCCAATGAGGCTGCCGTTTGGCGCCCACACGGTGCAGGTGTTGTACAGTTTTCCTGCCTCGCGCTCCACGATGCTGCCCCCAATTATGTAGATGGCCAACTGCTTGGCGAGGCGCGACAGGGATTGGCAAGTGGCCCCATCTGGTATCGACTCGGCGTATTTGGCAAAGTACTCAACGCCGTACGGCGCGTTGAAACTCTCCGGCAAGATGGCCAGCTGCAGGTCCGGATTTGCCGCCTTCAGCTGTGTAATGCCCTCCACCGCTCGTCGTACGTTCAATGCCACATCAGAGCCCACAGGCAATTGCAACAGAGCGAGAGTAAGATCTGAAAGAGTTCCAATGGAGTTAGCAAAAGGTTCTTCGTCTTATTCGAAGCGGTCCCACTGTTGGTCATCTGAAATGCTGAATGCTGATGCTGGATTGAGAATGGACAATATTCCAATGTGTCTCTGAGCTGACGGGCTGCTCTTTATAGGAACGTCGAATGCCCCTTTGGATTACGTTTACACAACCATTTAAACGTTGTACTCGTACTATATATTAAATATTTAACAAACAAAACAACAACCGATAAGAACTTTGTGCATATACGAGTGTACTGAGTGTATTGGCTTCCAAACTGAAAGATTCGCTTTTCTAGATTGTGCACCGCGCAATCTACGAGTATATGCAAGTATAAACACATTAATTGGGAATAAGGTCGGATCGGGATTAGGGTGGTTGTCTTGAATAATTATTAGTCCTGTTACATGAATATCAAACATAATTAACAATATCCTTGAGGTCCTTATTGACTGGCATTTACTCAATAGATTTGATCAGAGTTATAAGCGATAAGGCAGCCCGACAAATCTGTAAGAATATGAATGTGACTATGAAACTTCAACGGACTTCTCAAAATCAATACCGCAAGGAAATTCCCCAGAGAAGCCTCATAGAACCCAGCCTTGATGAGCAGGTCCCGCTGGGAACGCACTATGATGAATGCCAAGGATCTGCGCAGCTTCGGGGTTGCCTGATACCAGTTGGATAGCTGGACGGCAACGTCGACCCGATGACTCTGCAATGCAGCGACTACTGTTACCACAAAACAAGGAAGGAACCAAAGACTGTATTTACGGTACCTCGACTTTAATGATTTCTCCGCCATAGCAATATATGAATAATTGCAGCATGATCGAGCCTAAAAATGATAGGTACACCAAGAGGGCCATAACCGAGTCCATGTTCTGCAAGTAGACGACCATGCTGTCCGATATATAGTTGTGTCCATCTCTCTACTTACCGTCACAAGCTGATATATGATGACGCCGACCTGCAGTGATGTTATAAAGAACTGTCCGAATACTATAGGCATATACATCACACGCAAGCGCTTGGATAGGGACAACAACCGCACATGATAGTCCACCACGTCCTTAAGGGCCTTTTGGACCTCCTGTTTGGGCTGAGCAAAGTCCGTAGCTCGTATGTCACGCTGCAAGGTCTGGAAGTGGGCTCGCAGATTAATGGCGAACGAAATGAAGAGCCCGTCTACGGCAGAAGCGTATGTCACCACGACGATGGTAACCAGTAAAATATACACGAAGCCGATTTCGTATCCGGGACTGTCTTCGTAGTTGAATGGGAGTCTGCCGGAAGCGAATTTGCAGATGACATGATTCAATAATAGAATCAGTTGCACGGAGTGTCCACTGAGTAGTCACTCTACATACTCGCACTTACTTACCTCAAGGGCATGGGCAGCTCCCTAACATATGTTGTGCCACGCCAGCTGTTGGCTATAATCTTCAGGATGGGCGACACCATGAAGTAAAGTCCAGTGGCGGCGCAGGAGATGCAGTATGCCCGGCCCAGCAGGGAGGCAACCTTGTTTGCCTCGGCCACATAGCCGTATCCGTCTCCGCCTCCGTCTCGCATATTCCGATTCGCTGTCAAAAGTTTGTAGCTTCATTAGGAGCAGATTGCGCATAAATTAATATCTCATCATATTTACATTGCTGATGCATTTGCCTGAAGCTCTGGATCATTTGCCAAAAGTCCTGCTTGTACACGAGAAAAGTTGCTATTTTGAAGAGCGTCAGCAAGTTAGTGAGGAGAACACTCATTCCGGCTGTGGCCAGCTCAATGTCTTTGCGGTGGTACACCACATTGTGGATCAGGGGGTACTGCGCTGATGCTGCAAAGAGCAATGAGACAACGTGTTTTAGGCTCAAGGCCGCTCCTTCGGAGCCGGAGCTAACCGGCTCGTGACTGTGTCCCATCGCTCTCAGGCAGTATTCCTGTAGTTTGAAGATATGTGCCATGACTTGCGCTATTAGATAAGTCAATGTTTAGGCCCGTTCGACTCACATGTTATATATACTCCAATCGAACGGTCGGGGTATCTTAATTACCCTACTTATTAGTTAATTATTTGTTTTGCCAACGACTCCCCCAGGTTTCCACTAATAACCATAATTGCCGCGATACCAATATCGATGATATGTTGACATGATAATTGTGGCAAACGCATTTGATTGAAAAATTGGTCCGCTGAAGGGAGTCATTTTGTCATCAGGGCTGTAAATCAGACTCCTGTATTCTTTGATGTCGAACTGGAAAAGTCAGGAAAAGTGACGTTATTGGTATTAATTATTAATTTTACTAAACAAAATAAAGCTAGTTTTTCCAATTTAGCAATCCAGCTACTATAAAGCTATTCAGATCTATATTCAGATGAAATTGTAAATGTATGTACATTGTACAATCACTGTGGACGGCAGTCCACGTAGTGACGAAGCGCACCAGGATAGTGTGCAAAGTAGACTACTGTGACCGTCTGATCATAACGAGTGATACACCAATCGAAAGGTATTGCAAAAACTAAAAGGATTGCATACCAAGACATTGAAAAAATAAAATTGTTCAGGAGAAAGAGCGGTGAAAGTGTAAAAGCACAAATTTAGAAAATTGGAGCTGTTGGGGCCGGTGAGGAAAAATGTTCCATTTTTTTTGCATTGTTGAATTTTTGCTGAAAATTTGCGTCGAATGACACCTAATTTGTTCAAATCCGATGCGCCGTTCGAAAAATTGTTCCAAAACAAGATTTTGAGAGACTTTTTAAAATGAAAATTGTTGTCCGTTTGTTTGTCTGTTTGACACAAAACGTTATTTTAGTGTCCTGGAATCATTTTATCTATGTTAAACAGCTCGATTTAAGACACATTAGTTCTACCACTTTTCGAAAAACCTTCAAGTTTAGTGGAAAACAGCTATAAAAAGTTAAAGCTAGCTTCTAAACACCTGAAACTAGAGACTTGTGCTGTACGTCGTTGAAAATGCGTTTTAAAACTCTATGCATGCTTCTAAACTAATTTTGTTAAAATATCAAAGATCAAAAATCCGAAAAAGACAGAGCAAGCGCAACTAGATAAAGACCTTGGATTGAATCTGAAGAAAGCTGAAGAAAAAAAGAACCAGTTAAATTAAATCGATCAGTTGAGACGGAAGAATGGAAAATTAATTTCAAAACTGCAGAAGAGCTTGTCTTAGCTTAGTGTTTCAAAAATCATTGTAAAAATGGTAATTGGGCAGTTTTGATAGATTTATGGCTAATTAATAATCAGTCCAGCCTCCTGCATTGGAAATCACTTCACAAATTCTTTTTGGCATGGATTGCACAACCTTCTGAAAATCTGATTGGGGAATTTCAGCCCATTGCTTGATGACAGTATTCCGTAACTCCTCTAACGACTGAAATATTCTTCCACCGGCGTAAACACGTCTAGCTAGATTTCCCCACATGTTTTCGATAGGATTCAAGTCTGGGGAACGTGCTGGCCATTCCAAAATCTAAATTTCCCTTACTTGAAACCATTGACGACTAACTCGCGATACATATATTGGGGCATTGAAAAATTGTTTCTTGGTCCGGCTGCTCCAAAAAGCTTACAAGGACATCAACCAGCAAGTTCGTATAACCTTCTGATTTCATTCTGCCAGTAATCTTGCAAATAGGCATCCTATTGTAAAAACTGAATCCAGCCAAAACATCAACGAGACACCTCCACAGTTTCCCTTTATTGAAAAGAGTTTAGATCCTTGCAAATCATGCCAATAATAATTTCAACCATCTGGGTCATCAAGATTAATTTTTTTTCATATGAAAAAATTACTTTCTTTCACTCGTCTGTCCACGCCATATGGTTTTTTGCAAAGTCCAGCCTTGCGTATTTATGGACTTTAGTAGAGGCTGGATTCGACTTCATTTTTTCCACTTTAGTCGGTTACTGCTCGATACAATTTGCTTTTGTCTTTGGAGAACTTTTTAGGTTATTGTTTTTTTGTTTTGGTTAAGTTTGATCACATTGTCCACCTGAACCACCTGTTCCCTTTCCCATTTTAAATTTTTAATATAAGTCAGCGTTTTTAGGTTATTTTCTGGTCATAAATAGACTCAGCACATGAAATTAGTACGGAAAAAATGTATTTGAGCTTACAATCTTTTTCTGGTACAGCTACAAGACACTGCCTTTAATTTAAATTCGCAAGTAAGCAGAATATTCTGCGAAAACGATTTGAAATCGAATGGTAAATGCATTTCTGAAACTTAAAGTAGACTACGAATAAGAATAACAAAAGGAGATGACAAACACAAGGTACCATTATCACCAATCACGATTTTTCATGCAAAAATGAAGTGCCTTTAATTAAAATTTGGGGAGTGTATGTATCAAAACAAACATTTATAGTTCCTTTAAAAACTTCTGATATCAAACAAAAACACCTCTTAACGAGGTAAAAAACTAGTGACGATCGCACCTTCAACATACAAAAGTTCTGATATCAACTTTGGTGACGAAAAATGATTTTCCATCCGACTACATAAACACACTATCTAAAGTCTACACTTCGGCACGCTTTATCAAAATATTTAACCCACACGTACATTTTCTATTGCAGCGTGCCGAATAAGTAAACTTTAGATAGTTGTGCATTCTCTGGAAAAATTGCGTCACAGGACTCGCTATAACTTCGCCAGTGTGGAATATTTTGTAATCTTCTTACATTTTATATATTTATTAAAAAGTTGTTTCGTTAAGTCAAAATTGATTTAGGAAGTGCCGTCTTATTGTCAGGCGGTCAGGGTGGCGTAAATCCTTAATAAACTCTTAAAAAGAAGAACAGAATACAAACAAAAGTTAATAGATACAGTGAGAATATAATAATCATAATAAATTTGTTTTGAAATAATCAAAACTTCGTACTGAATTGGAGGTACACATAATGGGACAACTAAATGTCTTAAACGCTGTATCTAATCACATTGATTATTCCGGGTACCCGCAGAGGAGAAGGTAATCTTGGTATTAATTGCCAAACACAGAATTCGGTGTGCCGAAACTAGGTTTTAATTGGTAGACGCAGATATGCCCAGATCCTCTTGGATGTTTCGAAGTAAGAGAATGTTAGAAAAATCGTTTGACCTTAGGATCCTTACAACCCAAACACAACGGAACATAGCAACAGCAATTTTTGCCACATAGATAAGGGAACGTATGTCAGAGCGGTTTCGTGGCAGTAAGAACCTCTGGACTCCTTTCCACCATTCGTGGTTATTTGGCAAGGAGCTCCGACTATTTGATATTGTATTTTTACGCTGAACAAAGTAAAAGGACAGTCAAGTCAGTTTTGGTGGGAACTATGGCTGAATGATAAAAATATATTGTAATACACAACTACCTTTAAATTGGTATGTGTCTTCCCCCTTCACCGGAGTTCCATTTGGATTTGTACTATTATCTTCTATCCATGACCTCAATCACCGTGATGACTAAAGGTATTTTTTGCACAGACGAATTCGTGGTAGTCTCGCAATGGACACATTTTCGGAGAGAAGCAATTATTAATTCGATTCGGTTGGGTGATGAGTGATGAGGCTTTAAGACCCAGGTTCTCTTTTCCATTGAAAGTCAACGGCTAAATTCAACAACGATTTCAGTTTATTATTAACAACAATTTTTTGATTGGAAATTCCTTGCTCAGCTCAACTGTTTAGAAATTGGGTGGCAGATAGGCATTGCCTGTGTGCGAGGAGCCTGTGGAGCCAGAGGAAATGATCTGGCCAGCTCCAGTGCCGGTAAGAACGCCAGCCTCGGCATGTCCATCATTGCCGCCCAAGGCTCCAATGACAGAGGTCACGGGGGCCACTCCCTCGTCGGTCAGCTGGCTGCTGCCTCCCAAGGCGTCGTATTGGGCCTGGATCTGCTGCTGCGCATGGGCTGCCTCCTCCTGGGTCTTGTACTTGATGAAGAAGACCTCTGGCTTGCTGGTGGAGCTGGCCTGCTCAACAACCTCGGCCTGGACGTCGCTCTCGCCCTTCTTGCTCAGGACATAGATGACGGTCTTTTCCTCGTTGGAGGCAGGGCTGATCTTGATTGTCTTCTTGTTGTTGCGCTGCGGCGACTTGATGAACACAACGTTGTAGTTGCGCTTGGGCACGCCGACGGTGATGTGGCGCTCCTTATAGTCCTCTGCCTCCTCCGGAGCCGAATGGATGTAGAAGCGCTTGGACACGATAGCCTGCTGCTGCTGGTGCTGGACCTGCTGGACCTGCTGCACGTGCTGGACCTGCTGCTGGTGGTGCACAGCCGGCTGCTGGAAGAAGGTCTGCTGCTGCACGGGAGCGGCCTGAGCGCTGCCCTGGAAGAAGGTGGACCCGCCACTGGCGGTGCTGACTCCGCCAAAGCCGGATGGGCCAGGATTGTAGTTGTAGCCTTGGGGCGCAGCCAGCGCCATGGCGGAAAGGCACAAGACCTAAGGAGTAGCAAAATAAGAGAGGTTTTAGTCCGTTAATTAGCCGCAGCCCTCCATGTCATCCCCATATGCTGTCTGCAGTCCGCCATCTTACAATGAATCCACGCATTTCTGGGCTTGGTTGAGCTGGTTGAGTGGGACTAGGAGGATGGATGTATAGCTTCCTTAGTTGTTCGCTGTGAACTGTATGACTTATGCGCTGGTCGCCCGGCTTTTATACATACATCACCCGCAATTTCCAGCTCCGACGCCACTCCGGCACTCGAAGACTTAATAGGTGAAGTTCAGCAAAGATTCGAGGCAGAGCGCCCCAGAAAGAGTCGCGGTAGGTAGAGCCGGTGTCGGTGTCGGGGTCGGGGTATGAGCCAAAGCTGCCAAAAAGAGCACACAGCATCAATTTGTTGCATGTTCATTGTATTTGTCTTAGTTCGCTTTCCTCCCATCTTCCATCTTCCATGCGGCTCTTCTTCTTCTTCGCATTTACCTTCGCGGCTCTTCGGATCCCTCATTAAATGGCGAGACTTGCTTGTAGTTGCTGGCAATACATACATATACATGGCCAATTAGCGTGGTTCCCCTAGCCGGGCCTTTGTTGGAGAGCTTAATTGTTAGCCCCGATCCCTCGATGCCCAGATGCCCCGATGCTGCCCATGGCTGGTGCCATTACGATGCGAGTTGCGAGCGGGCCGGCCTTTGGCAACTGCTAGCTAGCAACAGCGCATCGATTAAAGTTATTAAAAGTGAAATTGCACAAAAAAATTTAATCAATTTTAGCTCAGCAGCGAGCCAAAGCTAGAAATCGTAACGCTCACCCACCACTGACGAGTCAATCATGAATCTCTGTTTCCTGTCCCTCCCTTTGTCGGGGCTACTCAACTGCTTCATAGAAGCCCTCACCCTCACCATTTGCATCTTCAGGTTCAGTGTCAGTTTCAGCCGCCGCCGTATTGTCAGGCTTAATTAATGACCCGCCGCGCCGAATATTTGCTTGTGTTTTTCTTGGCGATCGTTTCTTCATCAGCTGCAACGTAGTCCATTTATCATGTCTAACTTTCTTGAAAATAAATACCCTTTTGATTATTTCTTGAAACGTTTTCGTTCATATTCATGTACTGAGGCGGCCCTGCTGGGCCAAGCGCAATGCCCACTGAACACTTTGCGGCTTGTGTAATGAGCCGTTTACACGAACGAACAGGGAATAGGGGTAATGATGATGTGGTGAGCTTGGAGCTGGACATGGCCTTAAGCCACCTGACACGACAAGCCATTGCGAAACCCAAAGATGTGTATTTCAGCTAACAAGTTCTGGGAAATACTTCGATGAATGGCGACAAATGGATGTTGCTCGCCTATTCAACGACCAGTTTACACTTTCTAATACGTGCAGTAGCGTACGCTAACAAATACATGGGCAAATGGTTATTATTTTTAAACAAACTCCCACTTTCAGGATTTTTAAGAGAACCTATTACGATATTTTTACTCTCATTCTAGGTGCATCAAATTAGAATTCCGAAGGCACAAACTACTATCCCAATAGTCCTTAGACAGTGCCATTACTTAAAGGATTTTAGAGGAGAATACAAACACAAAGACAAAGACAATTCGATTAAGCAGTTTCAGTGAGTAAAAGCCCTCATGAGACAAGTCTTCACTGGCAAGCGGATATTAATTGTGTTCTCTCTGTCTCCTCTTTCCTACGAGAATGAATGAATGTACATATGTATGTATTTATGTAAATACTGCTACCACAATGCATTTTATGAAATATTGGACAATTTCTTTTCGTCTCTACAAAGACGTGTTTCAAAAACACCTGTCGAGAAGTATATTCTGCGAATTTGTCGCAAGGGTACACAATTTGAGTAGGCGTGGGTCTATAGAAGCCCACATGCCCCTCTCCCGGATACATATGTATGGTTCAATAATATCTTCCTCAGAATAGCCAACTTGTATGGCTTTTAGTCGTGTGTACCTGATCAAAATATCTATATCTCTTTCATAGTTGAATGAAACGGAGCTATGGGATGGGGAATGAGCGGTGGCACAAGCTTTCAGCATTCAGAAAGCTTCGTCAGCTGTTAGTCGATGCCCAAACCAAAACACAGTCGAAGCAAAGACAATATAAATAGACAAAATAATATTGTCTTTGGTCGAAGGGTAGGTTTTGTTGGCCTAGAAATTGTTTCTGCAATTTGATTGGTGTCTGGCTTGCAGATGAATGGGCAGTGTGATAAATGTTAATTTATGCAAACATCGTGATTTCGAAATTAAAAACTAAAAATTATAAACCAATAAACTAAGTATCAGAGTTAATGAAATTACGAATTGATTTTTGGGGAAACAGAAGTTCATTTTCACACTTAGCCACACCATTGGGTGCACCGCCAGAGAGTCAGCTGGAATGGCTTTGCCAATTTATTATAATTTTGCTTTGGCATTTTAATAATATTTTAATTATTTAATTAGTCTTCGCATACTCGTGCATACTTTACTCCATCTCCATCTCCAAGCCATGACCATGTTAATGTTAATTTACCGCACACGAAAGGGCACGAAAGAGAAATTGATGTGGTTCGAAATGCGAAAGTGCGAGGCGCTGCAAACAAAGTACTTTTGTCTCGTATCGTATCCAAAGTTTATGCAACAGATCCAGCAAAGACAGTGTTAACACTCGATTCATTGCATAATTCCACAGCCAATGGCGGTCAGATTTGATATTTATAAAAAATAAATAAATAATAGTTGGTAGCGGGTAGTGGGGAGAACAGGAGTCGGGGATGCCCACAATTTGCGTATTGCAAAGCCCCCTGGTAACGCCCTCACGACCAACAAACCCGTAAGCCCTTATGCAATCGCTCTTAAGATGAATTGTACGAGCAGTACGCATATCGCAAGGGGAGAGGGTATGCAGACGCACGCCAAGCGGTCATTTGACGGGATTGTGTTTCATCGTAGGCCCCGATACCATTGGGGCTTTGATTAATCTGCAGCCATACATCAAAGCATCATCATCATTCATCTTGCCATGCTGTGCCTACTAACAATATGACCCACATCGTCATAGCCAATGATGGACATCCATCCATTCAGATTTGGAGTTGCGACTGGCAGCGGCGGCTGCTTGCCAAAAATTACCTTAATTGTTGGATGCAAAAAGGCAAAACACATCCATATCCATGGTCCATGTCATAGTCCCCATCGCAACCCCAATTATGCAACCATGTCTATTTGGTCCAATTAAATCTGCAAGCCCAGCAGAATGATCTGTGATCCTCGATAATTGGGTCATCGAAAATCAAAGCAGGCAAAAAACATACAAAAACATATCCACAATCGAAGCTGTTCAAGTTGACGCCATTATCATGTGATTTATGCAGTGACTATTGAAAATTGTTAATCCCAATAGTTCGTCAATCATAATCGGCCATCAGCATAGATGCCATATATGGGTGTATGGATGTATGGGTATCTGCAATCCCGAAAACGATGAAAGCTAGCAACAACAAATTTCTGAACCCAAACAAAGTCTTTCGCGTATACTAATGTATGTACGAGTATTCGAGTATATGACTTCCGGCGAGATGGCTCTTTTGTGTCGAAGTCGGACTCCGAGTCTGAGCCAAAAGATGACGCAGGGCTTTGCGTGTCGGAGTGTGGAGAGTGTTGGGCATTTTGGTAACTGGTCACAATAGTCACCGCTATCTCAAGGTTGTCTGAAAAAGCAAGCCAGTTTGTAAGAAGCGGTGGTGGTGGTCGCATTTCGTCGTCGTCTTCATCTTCGTGTGGTTTAGCCGCGTTTGTGGGCTCAGAGTCAGTTTCAGTTTCATTTAAACTCTTCGGCTCAGCAGCAAAACTATTCGTGAGCGACACTTTCGAGTCGGGGGCTTATAAGTCTGGGCGGACAGTGATTAGCATTTAGTTGAACGGTGATTGCCAAGCGTCCAGGTGGTAGATACCTGAGCCGAGACATCTCTTCATCACAAGCGGAAATGCGTATCTTCATTGTAAGCTCTTGGACCGCTGCTGCCTCAATGTACAGCTGAGTTATGCCTTTGAATTTTTCTAGGTTTCGTGCCTTCTGGGCTTGGCGGTGGCCGTGCCCCAAGGATACAACTACCAGGCACAGCAGCAGCAAACCCAACTGTCGCAGGCTGGTCGGCTGCAGTTGCCCGCCATTCCCCAGATTGCCACCATCGCAGAGCAGAACCTTCTCCAGCAGGCGCTTCAGAGCCCCAGAGTGCATCAGGCTTTGTCTGGTGGAAACGCCGGAAGCACCATCAGCTACACATCGGCGCCCCAGCATAACCAGGCTCCGCTCTACCAGAAGCAGCAGCAGTCAGTCCTGCCACAGCAATCGCAGTTGAATGGAAACTTTGCCTACAACCAGCTGTCCCATCAGCATCATTACCAGCAACCACAGCAGCAGCAAAATCAGCAGCATCTTGTCTCTAAGGACATCTATGTTCATGTGCCACCCGCAGAGGACCCTGAGGAACACTATCCACAGCCTGCCCTGCCGATTGCACCACCACGCAAGCACTACCGCATCGTTTTCATCAAGGCGCCAACGCCGAGTGTCAGCAAGGCAGCATTGCATATAAAGCAGGCGCCAGTGGAGGAGAAGACCATCATCTATGTGCTGACCAAGAAGCCCGATCCTCTGGACCTGCAGACTGCCCTCGAGGAAGTCGCGCCCAAGCAGCCCAGCAAGCCAGAGGTCTTCTTTATCAAGTACAAGACTCAGGAGGAAGCTGCGCATGCGCAGCGCACCATCCAAGGTAGGCAACACCCACACCGCACCAGCCACTATAGAGTGCCTCATTAATATGCATCGAGCTTTTATTGCTCTTTGCTGGTATTTTTCATGTTTGAGACCAAGGCCTTCTAGCGGCAGTGGCCGAAGCATTTGTCATCGCGTCCATTGTGCTTGGTGCTGCACGATCTCCAACGGAGCTCAGAGCTGTACTCTCACTCACTATATATACATTGCTCACTGGTTGTCCTTTTCTTAACGTATCTTCCAGCTCAATACGACCAGCTAGGTGGAACTTCGCAGGTGTCAGACGAAGGAGTAGCGCCTGTCACATCCGTGATT
This sequence comes from Drosophila helvetica, assembly GCA_963969585.1. NCBI lineage: Eukaryota > Metazoa > Arthropoda > Insecta > Diptera > Drosophilidae > Drosophila > Drosophila helvetica. The sequence continues at coordinate 12,525,832 of OZ018403.1, forward strand.
GGAGTTCTGGACAGTCAGCGTACCAGTGGAGCCCCTATCGGAGGGCTGACGGGCGTCGTGCCCAACAGATATTTGCCCGCCCATCTGCGGACATAGGAATACGAACACGTAATTTAAGATGACTGTCATACTTATAAGTATCCAAATGTTGTAAATATTAAGATCAATACACAAAAATACGCTGTCAATCCTCCGACAACATTCAAATGCACATTGCGCAATTATTGCTCTTGGAGATTGGGTCATGCTCCCTTATGACTATTCCATAGGCTCCCAAAAAAGATTTGTGAAAAGAGGCGATCAAAATGGTTTTCTATGGCTTCACATTACCACATCCATTAGTCCAATGATCAATGGCCAACGGCCAAGAGCAGCGAGCAGCGAACCGCCATAGAAACCGGTCGCATTAATTAGCATATGATTTGTCTTACACAATGACGATTAAGCGAAATGAAATCTTGATTATCGATGCAGCTACTAAATGAGCGTACAGGGTTCAGAGTATTTTGATTAGAGGAGAAAGAAATCGGCTATTACATAACCAGCAAAATCTCGATATCACTAACCTGGATTGCAACAACTCAAAACTCAAAACTGAGCCACAATTGCCACAATAGAGCCACAAGCCTCTATGGTTTTCTGAATTAAAATATTGTTTTATTTTGCCTCGATAATTGCGTGTACAATAAATTAGAATAAGCTAGTATGGGACGAAGCGAATGTTGAGAATAATAGACGATATGCGGCAAGTAATTCGCTGACAGCGCCGACTAAACTTATTTGAAGCTCTTTGCCGGCACGTACTTCCTTTGCGGCGCACTGGGTGCAAAGGAAGAGGTCTGCTGCACAAAGGAATTCTGCTGGTGGATGGGCTGCTGCTGGACGATGGTCTGGATCTGGGGCTGCTGCTGGATGATGCTAGGCGCCTGCCCCTGGGACAAAATGTGGCCCAGGTTGAGGGAGCCACCCGAAACGGTGGTGATGGGGGCAATTCCTTCGTCCGAGATATGGGTTGCGCCACCCAAAGCATCGTACTGGGCCTGGATCTCCTGCTGGGCACGCTGCGCCTCCTCCTGGGTCTTGTATTTGATGAAGTAGACCTCGGGCTTGTGCACCTTGGACTCAGTCTGAGTGACCTGCAGCTGCTGCTGGATCTCTGTGAGATCTGGCTTCTTTGACAGCACGTAGATGACGGTTTTCTCCTCGTTGCTCGATTGAGCGCGCTTCAGAGCGGCGGCTGTGTATTTCAGATTCTGAGACGGCGCCTTGATGAACACAATTCGGTAATTCTTGCGAATGGGCAGGTTATCGAGCTGTGGCTCGTCCTGGCGGATCTCCTCGGTCTCATCGGGAGCGGAGTGAATGTAAATGTCCTTGGTGACGATAGCGGGACGCTGAACGTACTGGGTCTGCACGATCTGTTGGGGCTGATGCTGGATCTGTGGCAACTGTTGGGGCTGCTGGTAGACGATCTGCTGCTGCTGTTGCTGCTGCTGCTGTTGAATTTGCTGCTGCAGTGGCTGCTGCACGGTGTGAATCAGGTTCTGCTGAGGCACGGTATTGAACACGGTTTGCTGTGGCAGAGAGTTGATCACTGTCTGCTGAACTTGGGGCTGGGACACAGGAATGGGTGCACTAGTCTGCACGGTTTGGATAGCTGGCTGCTGGGACTGTACGGTGATCTGGCCCAGGGCAGGTCCGGCAGCAGATGAGTATATTCCACTGGGGGAAACCGGCGTCTGAGGACGCAGATTGCCGATAGGAAGCGCAGGTCCCTGTGGCTGGTACTTGTAGCCTTGAGGGGCGGCTGCAGCGAGAGCCGCTAGGCACTGAAAAGGAATGAAGAGAAACGAGCATGAGCAGGGGCGAGGGCGAGGGCTAGGGCGAAGGCAACCTTTTAGAGGCATTAACTTACCAATAGAACAGCAAACTGTTTCATTTTTACTTCGAACTGTCTGAACTGCAAAGGTCGACTGATGCCCTAGCTGTCCTATGGCAATGTTTTTATAAGACTTTAACTTGAAAGAGTCAACGCATTAGAAACCGTTTCCCCAAAAAGAAAAAAATATTTAGGCACTGCTATAAAATTATCGAATCTATTGTCACCCAGGCCAGGCGGCAGCGAATATGTAACCCGCCTCGTTAGCGGTTGGCAAATCACGGATCCATATTCGAAGATGCATCGCAGAGGCGATGCGGGCTGTTATCTAACTCGGGCCCAGTTCCAGCCTTCAGTCTCCAGCCTCCAGCTTCCAGCTCGGACACCAACATCGTATTTAAATTTGAATAATCATCTAATATTTCCCATTGTCATCGCTGAATCTAAATAAATGCAAAATATTAATAGCTAAAGACTCGCATCGGTTGACAAAACGAGGAAGAGCGAAAGAAAGTCATTTTTTATGCATACCTGTAGACAGACAGACCCTATCACGCACACACGAACCAGGTGCGTCGAAGTCGGGGGAGATGATCCGCATTGATTATACGCTGAGAGGTGGGGAGCAGTCTGGTCCAGACGATACCCCGCCAGCGCAGTCCCATGCGCATAAATTTGTTTCTACTTAATTTATTTAGTGTACAAAATGATCAGCACATTTGCAACCCAAAGGAAAGACAAAACCAAACGCAGAAACAACCAAACTTTTGTTTGTAACCAAAGAAAGCTGTTTTTGGGATACATCAACCCTTTCTTTGCTTTAATTTCAATAAAACTTTACACAATGAAAACTATTTCATTCCGTCACATCATCGGCCTTTTGTGGTTAGGATTATGGGATGTTATTTGTACCTTGAAAGTACTTGTACTTATTAGCTGCTTTTAGATTTTAAAAATGTAGATGCTTTTATTTGTAGTAGAATTAATAGGCGGTTAGGTACATAAGTAATCATAACCAGATTCTGATCTTACGGGGGTTTTTATAATTTTATGTGGGTATATACATATTTTCCGATCGGGCCTGTTAAACGGCTTAAAGAAACATTTTTATCATCCAACAACATTCAGTTACTTAAATACCTACAAATTAATAAAGTAACAGTTTGGTGCTGTTTTAGAGATGTTCCATTGAGATTGAAAAAAATTAATAATTGTATCCCATAAATGAATCAATTTTCTATTAGAATTTCTGATTTTTATTAGCGGTATTTTAGTGTATCATTTCTTACAATTTGTATTTTTACGTTATTTTTGATCTTTTTTAGAGTTACAAGTAAAACTAAAAAGTCTCAGACTATTCGCAAAGTTAGTTGCTCACTATTTTTGGACAAAGGTTCGTCATTTATTCTAGTTCTGTGCAAATGTTCAATATTTAATCTCAAAATACCTTCAATTGTAACCTTTGCAAAGAAACAAAGAGGGGGAACGCTGTGAGCCGCGTCTACGGCCGCGGCTTTACTTTATACCCGGTACTCAATCAGTATATATGTATGTGAGCTTGTTGTAATTTATTACATGTTCGCAAAAGGGACAAATTTAATTCTAGCCAAAAAAGAAACAAAAATGAAGTCGAACCTTTTCGGAGATTTTTATCTATTAGATGTTTCTATATTTGTTTACATCTGTCTTTTCTACATGTCCTAATCTACTTCCTACATACACATACACGGCTGTGTGCGAGAGAGAGAGGGAGTGAGTCTGCGCTTGGAAGGCCACTGAAATTTCATTTGTTCCTTCTGGCTATACTAATGATCCCATCTGATCTCATTCCTCTACCTTTTACAGTCTCTGAGATATAGGCGCTCATGAAGACGGACGGACAGACAGACATAGCTATATCGATTCGGCTATTGATGCTGATCAAGAATATATATACTTTATGGGGTCGGAAACGCTTCCTTCTGGGTGTTACACACACATCCATTTTTTCAACAAATCTAATATATGACTCCATCGCATAATCGGACACTTGCATACTCAGTACAAATGAGCTCAAAAAGTATAAAAAAATGAGAAAAAAATTTTTTTTTAATTTTTAATATAACTTCATAGTATTATCTTTCAAAAACATAACAAAAAACTAATATTTTCTAATGAGAACACTTTGCTTAAAGCGAGAAACGAAAAAAAGGCATTTTTCGAGGCTCAACGAATAATCGGACACAGCCAAAAAGTAATGAAAAAAAAGCATTAATTTAGGAACTAATATTTTGTTGCGTATCCTTTTGTTTCAATAACAGCCTGCAAGCGTTTTGGAATTGATTTTACCAAATTCTGGCATACCTGGGGCTCTATGGAGTTCCATGCCTCTACTAAAGCCACTTTAAGCTGATTTAGGGTATAAAACTTTTTTTTATAAACCCTTCTGGCTAATTCTTCCCATAAATGCTCAATTACATTGAGGTCTGGGCTCTGTGCAGGCGTTTGTACGTTTTTGGCGTTTTTGGGGCAGTTATGTATCAACCAAAGCTTTGCAACGCCTGATGTGTGCTTGGGGTCATTGTCTTGATAGAAGGCAAAGTTGCTCGCGATGCCCAATTTCTCCGCACTTTACTTGACATTTTCCTTTAAAATAGCCAAATAGCCAAATTTGTCCATTATTCCATCAATGAAATGTAAATTGCCTACTCCAGCACTCGACATACAGCCCCAAACCATCACAGAACCTCCTCCATGCTTCACAGTGGCCTTTGTATTTTTGGGTTCGAATTCAGTGTTTGGTTTACGCCACACAAACTTCTTGCCATCTGACCCATGTAAGTTAAATTTACTTTCATCAGTAAATAGAACCTTTAAATAATAAAGACTTTTAATAAAATTAAACTTAGAGATGATATACCTTTAAATTACCGTATCCCAAAAATGTGGACTTTATAACAAGTACTCCCTTGCATATTTTACTCTATTGAGTTTGGTTTTTGGGCTTATAAACGGCTTCTTCCTGGCAACTCTTCCAAAATAATCATACTTATGGAGAGTATTACATACTGTGTTCAGACAAACGTCTTTTCCCGATCGATTTTTTAAGGATATCTGGAGTTCTTTTGCGGTTAAGAAAGGATCTTGGTTTATTTCTTTTAATACTGAACGCTCTTCTCATTCATTTAAAATCTTTCCTTGACCTTCTCGGCTTTTGTTGGCTAGCCTAAATTCATCCCGGAACCTCGTAATTATATCCTGGACAGTTGATTTGGATTTTCCGACCAAATCCGCGATTTCTCGCACTGTTTTCCCTTCCAAGTTAAACTTTACTATTAGCTGTCGAAGTTCTACGGAGGTTTGCTTGCCTTGCGGAGCCATTTTACACAATTTCAGTAATTTGTTTTCGTCAATCAGACAGCCAGACAACCAGACAGCGAATGCCATAAAAAGAACAAAAGTGTTCGAGAGATTTCTGAGAAATAACGGGGTTTTCTATTGGCACTTTTGCTCTGTCCGATTATTCGTTGAGCCTCGAAAAATGACTTTTTTTTGTTTTTCGACTAAAACTAACTGTTCTCACTAGAAAGTTTGAGTTTTTTTTTAGGTTTTAGATAGATAATAGTATGAAGTTATAATAATAGTGAAAAAACAATAATTCTAACGCATTTCTTTATAGTTTTCGAGCAAATTTGTACTGAGGAAACTTGTGTCCGATTATGCGATGGAGTCACTGTACCTCTTTACTCTACATAATATAATATAATAAACCAATAAGTTTCTTTAGCAATTCTTTCGCTGAAGAAAAAAGAGCAATGGCTCTGGTGTCTACCACACTAATACCAATTTTCTTGTTGCGCAACACATTCCATCTGATACGTGTTTACAATTGAGCGCATGGCAATGGGGAAAATCTAAGTATTTAATATTTGGCTTACTCTCAAATGCGAGACGACGAATCACAGCGAATTTAAATGCCAGGTGTAAGTACGTTGTCAGCCATTTTATCTGTGAGTGTCAATACGCACATTTTCGTTATCTTGTTGGATTCGTTCATCAGTTCTCCTCTTCTATTCATTCGAAATGTTACGTCTTTTATTCGCGGATATGGTAGGAAGGTTGAAAATACTTAATAAACTATTCTTATTTTTCAAACATGAACACAGTATTGTATTAAAGGAGTCAAGTGGAGTAAGCACTTATCTAATATAGTCCAAAAATACTTTTGCATGCATGCACTCAAATTGAAAAATCATATATAAGACTCGGATTTTAAGAATAATAATTAGATCGAATTTACAACTCAACTCACAAAGGACTTGACTTTTACTTATTTGGCCCTTAGGAACACAACACAGAGGGTATCACAATATGTGACCACACGGATGCCCAATGGCTGGCTGCATTTGGCCAGGACTCTACAGGCAAGGATAATCATTTTTCTTAAGGGTCTCCGGATACATCTACTTTTTAGAAAATATATTACCTACTAATGTAATTTTGTAAAACAAACATTGTATTCTGTTGGACTTGCTGCACTGCTTTTCGTTTAGAAAAGAAACTTATGGATCCATATGATGACTTAAATTCTGGCAAACCCATACTGCCTCGGTGCTGTCCCTCATAGGCGCTCTGGATTGCCTACAGAGTTCAGTTCTTAATTCTACGGAGGATCAGGCGCCAATGATTGGCCAGTTGGTATTGGTCAGTCGCTTATCTTCGCTGAAAATATCTCATAATTTCGAGGGAGCAACAGTACCTATCGGCAACAAAAGAAATGGACACAAGACTATACATGTTATTTTGATTACCTCTAGAGGTTGCACAAAAGAGCTTGAGTTTCACAGGTAATCCCTGGTGGAGATTAAAAAAATACTGAAGCTAATGTTTGGGAGCTTCGCGGCGAAGCAGAAAACATGAATACTTATAGATTTTATTAATTTAATTTGACTATAACTAAAAGACATTCTATCATGCAGGCACTGTCCATGGTTTCTCGAGGTACTATTCTGCACTTGAATAATTTTTGAGTCTTCCCGCTTATCTTCTTCGGAACTAGTCTCTCAGCGATAGTCTAGACTCTAGAGAGCCTCAGTACCATTTTCCTAGCTAGAGAAACCAAATTTTGTATCCAGACTTCTGTGATATCACACTGTAAAAAGTCTATTTTAAAATTTCGCCCCACCCCCTTCCGACCCCTTCCGACCGCAGAATCATGGATAATAACCGTATGTACCAGATTGCCAAATCTGGATCAGGTCGGATCATTATTATAGCCAGAAAGAACAAATGAAATTTCAGTGGCTACGCAACGCCTTCCAAGCGCTTTCTCATTCCCTCTCTCTCTCGCACACATTTCCACGAGTCGTAGTAAAGACGTATGTAGATGTGGAAATGTAGAGAAGACGTAAAGAAGATGTAAAAAACGTTCAACTTAAACATTTTTTTTTTGGCTAAAATTCAATTTGTCCCTTTTGCGAACATGTAATAAATTAAAATCGTACGCTCACATACATATATACTGACTGAGTACCGGGTATAAAGTAGAGCGGCTGCCGTAGACGCGCCTCATAACGTTCCCCCTCGTTATACACGGTACTCGAAGAGTAAAGGCAAAGACAATATAAATATTGTCTTTGGTAAAGGCGTATATTAGATTTGTGCAAAAATTGGATGTGTGTAACACCCAGAAGGAAGCGTTTTCGACCTCATAAAGTATATATATTCTTGATCAGCATCAATAGCCGAGTCGATATAGCTATGTCTGTCTGTCCGTCCGTTTGTCCGTCTTCATTAGCGCCTATAGCTCAAAGACTATAAAAGCTAGAAGAACACAATTTTGTATCCAGACTCCTGTCCTATCGCTCTATTACAAGTGTATTTCAAAATTTCGCCCCGCCCCGCCTACTCAAAGGACGAAAATCTGTGGCATGCACAATTTTAAAGATACGAGAAAACTAAAAACGCAGAATCATAGAGAATTAGCATATCTATCAGAGTGTTGAATCTGGATCAGATCGGATCATAAATATAGCCACAATGAAGAAAACCATTTCGAAATGCATGGTTCCCTCTCGCTCTCTGTCACACACCGGGGTGGGCGCTATGCCTGATCGAATTTTTTGACGCCTAGTTCTCAGAGGCTATAAGAGCTAGATTGACCAAACTTTCTATCCAAGCTCCTGTGATGTCAAACCGAGACGAGTTTGTTTCAAAATTTGGCCACGCCCCCTTCCGCTCCCACAAAGGAAGAAAATCCACAATTTTTAAGATACGAGAAAATCAAAAACGCAGAATTATAGAATATGACCACATCTATCAGGATGTTGAATTTGGATCAGATGGGATCATTAGTATTGCCAGAAGGAACAAATTAAATTTCAGTGGCTTTCCAAGCGCAGACTCATTCCCTCTCTCTCTCGCACACAGCCGTGTATGTATATGTAGGAAGTAGATAAAGACATGTAGAAAAATCACATGCTAAAAATTTATGTAAACAAATATGGAAACATCTAATAGATAAAAATCTCCGAAGAGGTTCGACTTAATTACTTTTTTTTTTTTTGGCTAAAATTAAATTTGTCCCTTTTGCGAACATGTAATAAATTACAACAAGCTCACATACAAATATGAGTACCGGGTATAAAGTAGAGCTGCGGCGGTAGACGCGGCTCACAACGTTTCCCCTCGTTTTATTTATGTTAGTGCTCTCTCCACGGCTACGCGTAAATTGCAGGAGTGAATTGCAGTTCCCTGGACTTCGAGCTCTCACTTTTACAATGCCTAACATTGGTCCTCTCGATGAGTATTCCTCATCTAACTGACTGCTAGGCAGTTTTTCAGGAATTTCAGGAATGTCTACACTGATTTTATTAATAATCTACATCTAGAGGAAAAGTTTCTTATGTCTAAAACCTTCGGTTGGGTGGTGGCAAATACGCGCTAGTCGATGGTGCACTTGTATCGCCCGTGACCACAGAACCTCCGACGATTCCACTGACAACACCCTTGGAGGCAAAGTCCAGGACCTGGGCTGAGGAGCCGGCATTGTGATTGCTAGAGGGGCCAGGCAACGAGTCGTACTGAGCCTGAATAGTCCGCTGAGCATTCTCCGCATCGCTCTGAGTGCGATACTTGACAAAGTGCACCTCTGGCTTATGGTTTGTCTGCACCTTGATTTGGTTAAGCTTGTTGGTCAGATCACCAATGTCAGGCTGCTTGTTGAGCACGTAGATGGCGGTGCGGTCGTCGGAGGCCGAGGTGGCCAACTGTAGTGCTGCTTGCTCGAGACCCGTGTTCTCCGGTCCCTTGATGAAGAGCACTCGGAGATTCTTCTTCAGCGAATTGGCAATCTGCTCGTTGGCATTCGGGCTGTCGTACTCCTGCTCTGGGGCGCTGTATGAGAAGAACTCCTTGTTGAACTCGTTGGAAATGAGTATGGGCTCGGAGAGCTGGGCAGAACCACTGCTGGAGAACCCAATAAGTCCTCCGTTGCCATCTCCAGCAAGTGATCCGGGCGTGTAATCATACTGGCCTCGAGCGATGGCGACCAAGCAAAGCATCTATGGGGATTAGGTTGTACATGAGACTGTCAGACCTTGGACCTGACCAGCGGACTGGGCTAAGAACTTACCAGAAAAGCGCGCATTTTGATCGAGTGCTTGAGAGTTGCGTACCAGAAGGCTGGGAAGATTGGAGGTGTGTGCTGCGTGGCTGTTTAGCTACCTTTGCCTCAAAATTGCATCGCGGGCAGTATTTATACTGCAGCAAATGTCTCTTTGGTTTCAGATGAAAATTCACACTCCACTACGCTGTGGGGCCACTGGTTTGGAAATTTCTTCCGTCGAATTTCGTTTCATTTTCGGGCATGTTCCAGTTCATATGGCCGTCGATTTTTAATTGGATCAAATACTTTACACATTTTTAGGGCGCATAATGTGTAAATCTATTCAAATTAGGGAATCGGCGGCGTTTGCTGTAATATTAAGGCATCGCTTTCCCACTCTAGTCAACGCGAGAGTGCATTTCAAATGGGGACCGACTTGATCAGAAATGCAATCTTATGCAATCATTGAGCTAGGTGTGCTAACTTGTGCTTTCATTTTCATATTACATCGAAACACTGTATTGATGACATTTGCATATGTTCGTACTCTTACATGATTATCTGAATGCCTATGTTTCTGTGTACTATGTTTGGGTATTTATAAAAAGTTACCTGTACCTCAATCCGACACATATACTCGTACTCGTATTTAAGGGAATGCTTTGAATGCTTTAATGGAGGAATTCCAAAGTGTCAAATGAACTTAGTCGTAGAACGTTTTAAAAAAAAACTGAGAGATACACTTGCAAGGACCCGACAGATCACCAGATGGATTGACGGAAATGGCTCCATAGAACAAGTTTTTTATCCGAATTAAGATTATTAGGATACTCTGCGTGGAATGCTCTGCTCAAAATTGAAATACCTCTGCATACCCATCAAAAAGAGGTAGTGAAACTATTTAGTTTAGTAAAACTTCATCTTATAGACTAAAAGGTCGGGCCGTTCATTAAGAATACTGAATATACTCGACCTGTAACGTACTGCTAATGTTGCAGTTTTCTGTAACAACAAAAAATATTTTTTATTTTTCATGCCGAATGAAATGAATGACTAACGAACCGTACCATAGAAATTTACAATTTTGTCTATTCATATATTTATATGTGTCTAAAAAATAACAGTTTTTCTGATATTGTGAGAAAATATTATTCAAAAAGTTTCATAATATCCTAAAATTGCTTAAGTTAGGGGTATGTGAGACCAAAAAACAAAAATTTCCACAAATAGTTGTGCACCCGTTCATTGAAATACGCTGGAAAACCGAGAGAAAGGAAGCGACAAAAATTAAAAAGCATGCAAGCTAATATTTTTGTGAGAACATATTTTTTGTTTAAATGCACATGAAAATGCGCTGGTAGTGTAGTCTCATACGACCACTATAGAAGCACAGTGATTCTTTGAATCAGTATTTTTGTGCGATAAGCGGCACATATCGGCGCTTTATTTTGAAAATAACAATATTATAGGCGAGTGTGATTGTTATTTCCAAATAGTAATCACATCTTTGGTTCCATTTTTTGGGGCTAAATTCTGAAAATGATCATAAAGATGTATGCATTATGTCAGTTTCGTCTTCCCCAATGGAGTCTCCAAAGAAACAGATCTTTCTAATATCCTGCAACTTTCTTCGAGGCTCCATTATCAAATGCAATCGAATAATAAATTATTTTCCATTGTTTTTTCTTTTTGTCCAGTTTTGTTTAAATTGTTTGCACTATGATGCCATTTTTATACCCGGTACTCGAAGAGTAAAGGGGTATATTAGATTTGTTGAAAAAATGGATGTGTGTAACACCCAGAAGGAAGCGTTTCCGACTCCATAAAGTATATATATTCTTGATCAGCATCAATAGCCGAGTCTATATAGCTATGTCTGTCTGTCCGTCCGTCTTCATGAGCACCTATATCTCAGAGACTTTAAATGCTAGAGGAACACAATTTTGCATCCAGACTCCTGTCATATCGCACTGTTACAAGTGTATTTCAAAATTTCGCCCCGCCCCCTTCCGCGCACTCAAAAGACGAAAATCTGTGGCATGCACAGTTTTAAAGATACGAGAAAACTAAAAACGCAAAATCATAGACAATGGGATATCTATCAGAGTATTGAATCTGGATCAGATCGGACGCCCATAGCTCAGAGACTGTAAAAGCTAGAGCAACCTTGTTTTGTATCCAGACTTCTGTTTTATCACACTGTTACAAGTGTATTTCAAAATTTCGACCCGCCCCCTTCCGCCTACTCAAAGAACGAAAATCTGTGGCACGAACAATTTTAAAGATACGAGAAAACTGAAAACGCTGAATTACAGAATTACAGAGAATGACCATATATATCAAAGTCTTGAATCTGGATCAGATCGGATCATAAATATAGCCTCAATAAAGAAAAAAATTTCGAAATGCATCGTTCCCTCTCGCTCTCTCTCAAACGCGACCCCGTCTGCTGTGCGCATTCGTCCAGATGAGCGAATAGATCACAGAGACTATAAGAGCTAGAGCAACCAAACTCTCTATCCATTATCCTGTGATATAACTTCAGTACAAGTGTATTTGTACATGCCCCCTTCCGCCCCCACAAAGGACGAAAATCCACAATTTTTAAGATACGAGAAAACCAAAAACGCAGAATCATGGATAATAACCGGCCGCAGACGCGGCTCACAACGTTCCCCCTCGTTATTATTAATTTTTTCACTAAAGTTCTCTCCCAAAGTACAACTCATTCAAACACAAAAAAAAACCAACAAGAAATTGTAGGGACAGCAAAAAATAAAAAGGACAGTCATGTTCGACTCGAATGTATCATCCACCATCGATCCTCGGGAAATTGATGAACGGGACAAGATAGAAGACGGGCTAAATGCCATGCTGCCAACGTACGAAGAAGCTCCTGAAGAGCCTGCTGAAGGGCAACGGACACGCTCTGTTCTAGTGCGTCCCAGAGTGCGTCGTAGTATACTGCATTACTTTCCTCCCGGAAATTGGCTGCGCCAGATATATCTACCATCAGAGTTGGAGGACTCTGAAGAATTGGCTAGAAGCAACATTGAGTTTGAAAATGCATTTGGGGTCATGGTCCCCAACATTCTCCATCGAAGGCTGCTGTGCAGAAACCATACTCGTATATTGCGTCTTCCAAATCCATTCCCTTCTCGCAGAAATCTGATAGCCCTGCGACGTTTAGCAGCTCGATTGGATGCCCTAAATTTAGAAAGAATGATGGAGGATGCTGAAAGACGAGAGGGAAGAGAATTGTAATTTATATTAAAAAAAACACAAACTTAGACAAGAATAAATACAATTTTATTTATAAAAAGATATAGAAATTTATTATAGAATGCAACTTTTCAGTGCAGCCGCAGATTATTGCCATGCACTGTTAAACAGAGTGCGCTCCGGTCCCAGCTCGCTCTCCCAACAGGCTCTCACGATCCACGGCGGTCACCGCAGCGTAGATTTTAAGCTTAAGTTAGCTAAATTCTCAACCCCGTTTCTATCGGCCGTGCATTGTACATTTTGTTCATAACAACCATACATACGACCATACATGAATACATATACATTGAAAACACACTGCATCACGACTTCATAATCTCTACTGAATTATTTCTCACTGAATCCGCCTTCCTACAAACAGAAATAATTTTTTTATATTTCTATATCTTTATACATACGTATATGTAGATACACGTATGCCGAAAATTGTTTCAGTCTTTCATACGCAAATAGTATTTGAATATTTCTCTCTGACGCTGACTTTACAGAACCCCAAACACGTGGATACCGCATCTAAGCTGGATTGTCGGAAATGGATAGTGGAATAGATAAAAAACATTTGAAAACATTCCATTCAAACTTGAATGATTGTGCGGTTGCGTATTAAGTCTAAGACAAAATTTAACATTGGGAACAGTCACGCCCCACACAAACATCCTGAAACGAATGATGACAATGTCATAACAATGTCAAAACTCAAAGTAGTCTTCTTTAGACACGTCTCCCGGCTTACAGACAAAGCACTGAGCTACTGACCAACTATTTCAGAGCAAAATTTTAGGTTTGATAAAAAAAACTATTCATTTTTTTGTTTTGGAATTAAGATCCGTGTTGTTGTATAAGATGCCGTTTACTTTTCATTTCGGTGAAAAAAAAAACCAGAATCAGAACCAGGCCCCAAGTCAATTGGTTCTATACAGTTTGTAAAAATACCACCGAGCGAATTATGTTTGCTATCACTATATTAACCAACAAACTTCCATTGGTAATCTTTTATCAACAGACTGGTACGTATGTATGTATGTATATTGTTATCTATTTGCCCAATGGATATGTCAGAATGCAAAATCCGTCGTTGTTGTCGATCGCTTGTAAACGAAAGGACTACCTTACCTTACCTGTACACGGGATACGAGCCATGTAAATTAAATACTTAATAATAATCCCTCCTTTGACAATGTTGGCATAGGGTTATCTATGTACATATGTATTATGAGTAATGATTACACATACATATGTCTATTAAGATTCATATTTTTAAAACGTCTACAAACGTAAAAAGTCAGACTGACGCTTTTCACCAATTTTGAGCTCACGCACATTTTATGTATACCTATATATTTATTTATAAGTTTATTTTGGTAAGTTTGGTCGTTTCGTTTCAGCTGCTGAAAATACTAGGGGAGAGTAAGGTATTGTGGCGTGTATGGTATTGTGGCGGACTTGTAAAATCTGGCATGTAACGTCACATATGAAACTCCAAATCACTGTGGTCGATGTCTTTCATCGTGCTGACATTTTATATGCTGCAGTATTAATGAGGGGAGGTGTGATTTGTACTCTAAGTGGTTTTAAATGAAAAAGTATTGAAAAAAAAAACAAAAAAGTTGTATTGGATTTGTGGATTTGACAGCGCCAGAGAGAAGATTTTTTGAAAATTAAGTCATGTAAGAATGTAGAATGTATATTTAGGCCTTGAACAACAGTTTTGGATAATTTAAATTTTTGTCAATTTGTGCAGTATGACAGTGACGCCATCATATTTCCAACACTACCTTGTATGGTATTGTGGAGGAGTTTTTGTAAGATATAGTGGCGGATCACTTTTTGCACGAGTTTCAATTTTCTTTGCGTTTTTTGTGTACAGGAATATTGTACATAGTGTATTGAAATCAGTTGGGCCGTTGAAGTTGGGAACACCAGCCAAAAAATCAAATCATGCACAAAATCCAATATTTTTACATCGCCTGAAAATTTGTCCGCGACATGTGCAAAACATGATGCCAAGCCTATTTCATCATTTCCATCAGTTTTAATAAATGATTTCTCATACAAACTTCGAAAATACTAAACAAGTAATGGCTTGCGCGAAGAGCTGTAAAATTTCACTCCATTTAAATTCTAACAACCGCTTTTGACAAAAATATGCTCAATAGATGCCAGCAACTCCCTGTCTTTTGGAAATTTTGAAAAATAATGATTTTTGAGAGAGTTAGATGCATTACTTACTCTCCCCAATATTTTTCATGAAAATATCGAGCTAACTCAACAAAATTTCGCCCAGAACTTTCAATGAAGCCAGGCAGTCACAGGCTTTCCAAAGCAATTGATCTTTTTTTGCACAAAAGGAATGAAGGTAATGACTGGAATCCATCTACTTAGTATATTTTTATAGTTACAATTTATGGCGAGGGTTGTGCTCAGATTAAATATTGATTCATCGTTTGCACTTTGATGTGCTCGCTCGTCAGCTTCAGGCACTCCGAAGAGTTTTCAAACTCCAGGTGCACTGTTTTCCTGGGCTCCGTCTGCGTGAAGCCATTTGTAGAGAACTGGTGTCTTTCCCTAAAATAGTTTGGATGGGAGACCTCCAAGTAAACGAGCAGTGATGCGTAGGCTGAAACGGTTGGCATACGGTTGCTTGGCCGTGCTGCAGTCGGGACCCACCACTTCCAGCTGCCAGGGATAAGTGAAGAAATTGTAGGACTACGACTGGAAAATGGCATTCGCACTCACCGCCAATTCCGGATCTCTGATGCCTTTAACGTTCTTTATGGGCACCGGGTAGAAGTAATTTCGTTCCACTGTCACACCGCTGTTATCCTCCAAGACGATCTCCAGAAAAATTTCTTCCTTCGATTGGTTTTCAAACAGAAAAGTGTCCAGAGGTATTGGGCGCGCTTCCAGTTCATTAGAACCCTGGAGACATACGAAGAGCGAAGGCACGGGCTATGGTCTTTTTAGCAATGAAGTCTGTCCATTGCGTGCTTCAGAGTGCTCATAAATAGGGCCTAATAGTCTTTCTCAAGGCGGGTTGCATTTTCTCCGATCTCCGAACGATTCTTCACCAGTTATAGCTCGATCTCGTTGTTAGTCACAATCAACGCAAGACTGGGGTGGTACGAGAGCCGTCGAGCGTTCTGCATTGTCTCCAGGCAGACAGAAGCCACAAAATCATCGGTTAGGGGGTAAGCTGCCTTCGAGAATGTCATGTCCTGCCATACGAGGAGGCCGTAGTAGTCTGCCAAGTTGTAGAATGTCTCCGACTCGTTGAGACCGCCTCCCCAGACTCTGATCATGTTCATGTGGTCATCGTGTGCCGATTTCAGCAAGTGCCGCACTGTAAAGTGCATATGTGTATAATGTTATTTTTTAAAATTTCGGTACCAGTGTGGAGAAATTTGGGTGATACTTAGTATATGAATACGAACATAATCCAGTTCACTTTAGTTTTATGTGTCAAACTTCTGTAGCATACTTTTGTCTACCAAATTTAGGTAAGAGGAAAAAATGAGTAAAAAAACAAAGCATACATTTCATATACACAGGTCTAATTTTGGGAAACATTTAGTTGAAATACATTAGAGGAGATTTAAATGTGAACAGTTAAAAAAATTTGAGTTTTTCGGTTTATCAAGTTGTATTATTTTTCACAAATAAACCGCTTTTGAAATTAGGAATATACATAATACAATAAACAAAAGGGACACACACAAGGAAGATGATTCCTCCCGTGCGTCACTTTCTTTGGTGATCTTTTTCCTATCCGTGAAAGAACGCGTTCTTTTTCATAAAAACAAAATTAGATTTTCGCTTTTTTTTTGACATTGCCATAACTATCGAAGCTCTCACCCAGTTTTGAATCCAGTTTAACAAAACCAGGCGAATTTATGCATAAATGATCTAACGTCTACCGGCAGCACTACAACGAATTTTGGAAAAAAAAACGGGTCGATTTCTGCGATTTCGGAAAATCAGAGCTCTAGGAGGGGTAAATGTGTATTTTAAGCAAATCAAATTGAAAACGTGTTTCGCTAAAGTTGTTCAAGTTCAAATTGCTGCAAATTATCACAATGATAATTTTTGCCGTCTGAGTTTAAGACTATAAAAGCGAATGCCGGTTAGGGCACGCTGTTTAGTTTGTTTTAAGATTGTCGCCAACATGAAGATTTGCGTGAGTTCCGACTGTTCTAGAAAGGGAATCGATTCCCCAATTAACACCTTACATGTTTCATTCAGCTGCTCCTGTTCGTCAGCCTCCTGGCCATGGCATACGCTGCCCCTGCACCTGTGCCAGCACCTCAACCCGCTGGAAATGATCCCACCGTGAGTGTGCTGCGATACAGCAATGATCAAGAGCTAGAGGCCATTCAGCGGGCCATCATTGCTCAGTACGAGCAGGTCGGTGGCACAACCCAAGTCCACGCTCCCCGTGTTGCACACATTGTGAATCCCTCCAAATTGAGAATCAACATTTAAAGCTCTCCAAAAATAAATTTGAATTTGTTCATGATTCCAAGACTCCTCCAACACAGATAAGGTGGGGAGATTATGGTTTCGTGGGATTTTTATGCGAGTGATGAGTGATGCGCTAGTCTGCCTCTGACATTCGCCGAACACGCATGTTTTCGAGAATGTTTCGTTCCGCCGCGTTCCTGTCCGTGCTATCGGTTTTCGTGCTCTGCTGCCATGCCCAGCGGCCACCACCAGCTCCACCGCCGCCCCCGCCACACCGAGTGCCACGACCCCAAGGACCACCTCCAAACAGAGATGCGATTTTTTTTCCCCTCGAACGAGACATATTGTTCCCAGACTCGAAAGGGTCAAATGAGCTGGAGGATAAGATGTGGTATCACATCAGCGACTTCCAGTTCGATAAGGTCGAAGATCTGCCCCAGCCCAAGCACAGGCATCACATGCCCCCGCCTAGACCTGGCCAGCCATTTCCACCGCCTCCAAGTGGCTTCAAAAAGAAGAAGAACAGGCGACGTCGCATCTGTGAACAGAGTAAGTGCCTCCGAGACGAATTGTTCCACGAATCATTGGCTTTGTTCCAAAGAATACTCCGAGTATGTGGAACGTATCTTTCCCAACGATACCGCTGTAGCAGACGACGCCAACGACGCCGATTTCGATGGGCGCATACTGGCGAGGCCTGGTGAATACCCTCATATGGTAAAGACTTAGCCCGAGCTGATAAACTGGCTTTGCGATGGTGCTTAACCTGAAACCTGAACCTGAACCATCGAATCTGTTTCGCAGGCGGCAGTAGGCTTCGAGGCGGACACAGGGCAAATCGAGTACAAGTGTGGTGGCAGCTTGATAAGCGAAAACTTTGTGCTGACCGCCGCCCATTGTACTTCCATATACGAGTGAGCGTAGTTTCCGTTTACAAAATCTTTGGCTCTATATTCACGTACTTCGTTTAGCACGTCCCCGAAGTGGGTGCGCATCGGGGACTTGAATCTAGTCGCTGATGAGCGAACAGTGGAGCCACAGCTAATGCAGATAGTGGACATTTTCACACATCCTAACTACACAAAGCAGTTGTACTACAACGACATCGCCCTGCTAAAACTGCAGGGAGTGGTGAAGTGAGTAATCATACATACAACAAACATGTATCGGCTGAGAGCTACATCTGCAACATCTTGCAGGTTGACCGAGTACGTGAGACCCATACGTCTGTGGGTATTTTCCGAACTGCCCACTTCCATTGCGTTTGCCATGGGATATGGCTCGACAAGCTTTGCGAAGCCCATGACGAACCGCCTGACAAATTTGAACTTGACTGTTGTGCCTAATGCCGAGTGCAACACTGGATTGCCACCGATTTCCGAGACACCGAATGGCGTGGTGGACAGTCAGATTTGCGCACAGGATTATATCCTTAACCGAGACACCTGCCAGGGGGACTCAGGTGGTCCCTTGCAGCTGAATCTGCCGGGTAGGCGTCGACGCCAAAACATTCATTATCATCTCATTGGTATAACGTCGTATGGAGTGTTCTGTCGCAGCAGTTACCCTTCGGTGTACACGCGGATATCGTCCTTCTTGGATTGGATCGAGGGCACAACGTGGAATGACTCAAATGAATAACCATCAATAAATTATTCTTTGTTTCGTAGCTTAAGAACTGGAATCCTTCGGTTCAAATATATCCAGGTACTTTCGTAGATGGAACACAAGAAAATACGTCAAGGGTTTAGCACATTTGATCAATTTATTATAAAGTTACATACGGTACACGTTTTCAAAAGGTAAAAACAAAAAGTTATTTGGTACATTTTGCTGAGATTCCTGTCGGGTGTTCTAGACCTCATTGTTGGCATCAAGAACCTGCTGCTTGACGTCCTCGTAGGAAGGCAATGTCTGTAAATGTCCGGAGGAAATAATGCGATTTATTATATGGGAAATATAGTTTTCTTAAACAAATGCAAGCATGCGACTAATGCATTAGTTTTCTACTCACGGACGGCATTGGCGAAAGGTTTTAGTATTTTTAGTGACGTGTTTAAGGTTAAGCAATGCACAAGCACACAAAGCACACCACAGCGATGAAAGCAATTACAGATTGTTATGATTATGTATTTATGCGGAGACTAGTTGGCCTCAACCGCCGTCTCACTAACCTGCCAGTAGTTGTCCTCCCAGTTCGGGAACATGCGCTTGAAGGCGCGTGGCTCCTGGCCCTGGGTGACGCGCACAATGGTCACTGTATCGATGGTGCGTGCAGTGGGCTCCACTTGGATGTAGCGCTGTGGGCAGAAAACGAATGATTAATTAAAAAGGGAAATTGGAAAAATGTGCGCATAGAACACACCTTTGCCATATCTACAATTTTGCTGTTCTCCTCGGCGGTGGCTCCAGATCCGACCCACATGTAGATTTCATCGCCGGCATCCAGCAACATAACATCGTCGGTGTCCAGGTCATCCTGGTCGTATTTAGCCACTTCCTCGACCTTCACAAATCCATTGCGGGTCAGACGACAGTGGAAGAGACGTGGCTCCAGCAGGGGGGCTCCATGGTCGTCCAGGCTGCGATCGTACTGGCCCTCGCCATTCAGCTCCTCCCAGAATTCTTCGGGCTCGGCCCCCTCTTCGACCACTTCCACCTCAGCATTGTTCCAGTAGTGGGCAAAGCGTTCATTGGCCGCATTTTTTTCGAAGCTAGACGCGCCTAGGCCATTCCAAATAAAGATCTTATGCGATTTCGCGGATATGAGAGCGAAAGCATCACCAGAGGCCAATGACGAGCTATCGGCGGGCACTTCGCTGGCATGGATATCGCTCTCGACGGTGCCCCGGATGCGGAACAGCTGCGCCGTCACTGGCAAGGCGGTGTAGGAAGCCAGAAGCTTACCCTTGAAGATCTTATAGAAGTGCCGCGGCTCGTGGCTTTGTGAGGTCAGCACGAGCAGGGCGTTCTTCTCCGCAGCCATACTGAGGCCTTCTCGGAAGGCTCTCTCCTTAACAGCAGCACTGGCCTTGGCTCCCTGCCACACGTAAACTATGGGGCCCTGGTCGCCATTGTTGGCCTCGTAGTTGTAGGTGAGAACATAAGAGCCAAAGCCCAGAAGCGGAAGGTTCTCCTCGAAGGGGACAGTGTTGACCAGAACCTCATCCGAATCGGGCTTGCTGACGTACTGCGTGATGCTTTCAATGCTGTTCTGCCCGTGGTCGGGCATAAAACCAATGGCCCGTCCACCACTCCTCTTAAGTTTGTGCACCACAGCGTCGATCTCGTCCACATCCAGCGACTGGTCTGAGCCGATATCCAGTGCGGAGCGAATGAGGCGTGTGTGCGCCATGCCGGCATCGCGCCAGGTGGAAAAGTATTGTTTGAATGGTGCGGACTCGGCGCCCTCGACAATGCGCTGGATCTGTGTCCAGGCAGGATACTTTTTAGTGCGTAGGAACTCTTGGGCCTTGGCCATGGCGTCGGTTTTCTCCTTTGGAGTGGCGCCTCGTCCGACCCATACGAAAATGCCAGAGCCCGTGTCCAAAATAAAGCAGTCACGTGTGTCCAGCATGGCCTGGGTCAAAGGTTTCTGCGACACGGTATCCACTTGCAATTTACCGCTGGCATCGCTCACCTTGTAAAGGGTCACAGCGGCAGCGTCCGCTCGCTCAAATGCGCTGTCCTCCTCTGCGGTAGATTCCTCGGGAACCTGGTCGGCCGATCCAGATCCGAGCACATCAAAGAACTGCTGCTTGTCTGCATCAGTGCTGAATTCATCGATTATTTGCACACGGGCACGTCCATTGTGGTCCTGATCTCTGATCTGATTTGCAGCGCTGATGGCCTTCAGTTTCTCGACGCGCTTGGCCTGCGAACCCACGTACACGTAGATATCGCTACCAGCATCCAAGATGAAACAGTCGCCCTGGTTCATCGAGGACACGGATAGATTCACTTGTCGCACACGCACGTTCCGCTTGCCCTTGACCTGGAACAGACGCTTCTGCCCCTGGGCGTTGGTCTCTACGTGCTTGAAGCCGGTTCCGACACCGCCCTGCTCGTAGCGAACGCCTGAAATTGTGGTTTGGTTATTTGACTCCGTGAAACGGCTTTGGCAGCTTATCGAACCATTTTTGAAGTATCCCAGGAACAGCTGCGACTCGTGATCCTGCACCTCGCGATGCTGTACAGGGCCGCCATTCAGGAGGTCATCCAATTGAACGGTGAGGATGGCAGCAGCCCCAGCCTCATCGGTCGACGTTTCGGAGCCCAACCAGAAGTGCACATCCCAGGAAAGTTTCTTGTCTTTCTTGCTTTCAATGGTCTAGAATTAAATTCAAGATTACTAAGTATGTGAGATTTAAAAATATGTACCTAAATATGTGCAATGCTCATTGATTCAAAAGAAATTCTGTGCATGATTCATGGGATATTTGTGATTCATATGTATATATCCATATGTACATACATATATGCATATATTTCCCAGAACAATCACTTATTATCTTTACAGAGTTCAGTTCCCTCCCACCATATCATACTTACATTCAGCAAAATGAAGGAGTCTCCGGTGTAGAATTTTCCGTAGTTATTCTTTGGGTAGGCCACCGGCTCGAAATTCTGGAGAAAGTCAAATAAATAATGATCGAAGAAATGGGTATAAACATATTGCATGAATATGCATGATGTGTTCTACATATAAACAAAATTTGGCTTCTGATATAAATGTTTTGTTTCCCATTATAAACAAAAAGCGCTACTACCCATTCTGGACCTAATAAATTGAGTTAATTAACAGAACATTAGCTCGATACATACATACGTACATATGTATGTACATAAGTGTTGATGGATATATCTAGCACTTACAAACATGTGGCACCCACATTGCGTGCGTTCGACAACTAAGAAGGTAAGAAGGGGGGACCATGCATGCCTGATAGAGCTGTTTCCCCGCCGTGTTTTGGATGCCACATGCTGCCCCACCTGCCTGCGCACTCCGCTGCACGAGCAACGCAGTCAGTCGTGCGTGGGTGCGGCGCTGCGAAGCGAACTTTCCCCCAAAAAGATGAAACAAGTTGCAGCTATTTATACGCTTCTCAGAGCACCACTGGCACCGAAGAGAGTGAAATCAAAAACTCGAAATATTGACTTACCTCAATGCGCCAGATCTCCAGGCCAGGTGAGCGTCCGGCGTTGGCAAAGGCTGGATTCATGATGCGTCTTCCGGGCTGCTTCTCAGCAGAGGGTTGGACTTGTCCGGTTTGCACGGGAAAGGCGGGGCGGGCGTTGAACGTACCCGCAGAGCAAAGAGTGGCGGAGAGTGCGAAGAACACCAGCAGGCTGCAAGGCAAGCAGATTATGATTACCCCAGTCCCAATCAGTGTAAAAAGTCAAGGCAATCAGAGTCCGTCCAGTCGGATTGTGGAGCTACTTGAACCCCACCCAAGGACGATAAAACAATCATCCGACAGCCTTCGAGTGAGTCATGTCCATAAATGGCCATAAATGTCACATGGCGGGGAAAGTTTTTCATCAAACGCGTTCCATATGATAAACTCGCTCGCAATTGCCATGTATAGGCAATATGGTCGTAAGACTCGTAAGTACTTCTATTTAGAGCATTCTCCTCTACTTACGGTTTAAGCCAGATGAGTGCTCTGACGCGCTTCGTATGAATAAGAACCCCTTTTCAACTGTTTGCACTAATTAAACTGTCTTATATGTATTTGCTTGCTGTCGAGAGTTCTATTCGAGCTTATTAGCCAAGAGAACTGTTCGCTTGCATTACCTGGAGATGACTGCCATGCTGGCGGCGCCCGAAGTTGCCATTTCGCGTATCGCCTCTGTCTCGTGCCGAAACGACAGCCGCGCCGCTTTGTTTATTGTTGCGATAAATATAACAAGTCGCGCGTATATCGCGTATTCGTTTTTGTTATGAGTAAATATGTATGTATGTATGTATGTATGTATTATGTATCTGGTATATATGGATGTATATTTGCTTTGTTTTTCTCGTCGCGTTTGTTTGAACCACCTCAAACAGAGATTATTGTTCGCGCTGATGCTGATCCCAGGCAAGAGCGTGTGAACTGTAATTGTAAGAGAAGCAACGAGTTAACATCAGCTGTTAAGAGTGTTTAAGAGATCGCCGCTATAAGCAGAAATTTAGGTATATTTGGAGAATAGTTAGGTGCTAATTAATCGGCTAAGTCCCCCAAAACACGTTTGTTCATACTAACTAAATCATATACATATTTTCGCTATTCAAATAATATCATTAGTTTCCCATTTGTACCATGATATCATTTTCGTACACGCATTAGTTCACACATTTGTACAGTATCGGGGATTTGTCTATGACCAACCCAGGAGTTCCACTTAAGATGAAGAGTGTGGTAAGAGTTATTTTTTAATGATTTTTGATAATTCTTAATAATGGTTGGCTCTCTATGCTGGAGATGACAAATGGTCGTCATCCAACTGCGTACACTTTTGTCCGCCACTATTTACATATGTACATACACACATATGTACATGTGCTGTGATGTCTGATCGGATCTTAAGGCCATCCGCCGAAGCTGTGAATTAAAAGGCTGCACGCATGTTTTGCAAATTGCTTTCAAGTAATTAGTTTTGCGCCATGACGACATGACACGTCTGGGGCAGGTAGCATGATATCATCGTTGATACCAAACACCAAGCCCAACGAGCCATTTCTCTGCAAGTGGGTCACAATCATAAAAAAGGGGAAATATTTCTATATATTTAATTGGAAGTATCTGCCTTTTGGGGCACTTTCTGCACCGATTTCAAGTTCGCATTTGTTTCGCTTGACGTCTGTCCTCAGAGAGTGAATATCAAATAACGTGGTTCGGATATCAATCATGCATGCCTAAATACATATGTATAGTATGTACATAGGTACCCGTAAATAGTCGTCAAAAAGCGTCTCGTGAACAAACCAACCCATCAATCACAATTAATAAAGAGTTGAGTTGGTGGCAGCATTAATACAAAAGGTATGTCCCATTAGGACCATCATTAATAAGAGCCCTCTTCTGGGGATGCTAGTCTTTGAACAATATTGTATGACAATGAAGCCATACATAAGAGCCGCACAGAACGCCAATTAAATACGCCTTTTGAAGCACATTGGATGTACGAGCAAATAGTGCTATGACATTTTAAGTTTCCCGAATGTTGATTACCGTTTCCGATGCGTACATTTGAACAATATTCTAACATACTCGTATATTTGCATATACATACACACCATCGAAAGGTCAGATCCCGAGATCATCTTATATTTTTCAAAACAAAACAAATTGATAAGCGAAATCAGCATCCAATTTAATTGGATGAGGTCAACACATTTTCTAAAGCAGCAATTCTTTGGTTCTATAAACTGCATTTATATAATCAGCCATCAATTGATCTTAATTAAGCAGCAGCCCAGAGTGTCTTGGGGCTTTTATTTGCTATGTATATTACTTTCTTACAAGATTATAAAAACCAACTGAAAGGTACTTGGAGTACGTATGGAGTTATCAATTGAGGCTATCGAAAAGTGGCCATCGAACGCTCACCAATTCAAAGCAAACAAGTAAACACTTACTCTTAGGTCAATACGAACTGCCCGAACTAAGACTTAATGCGCGACTGAGAATTGCCACGGGAACTTGGAGCGAGGTGTGAGCGACAAACGGCCGATCGAGACACTGAACGAAAGGCAAAGCTCGTCTTCGCTTTTATAAAGTCCGGACCAGGCCGCACTGAAAGCCGATTCTCACTCGCGCCGTGTGGCTCAGGCGCTCGCTTGCTGCCCCTGTTGTACCGCCGTAGATCGTTGATAAGGTGAGCAGCGTGTGATAAGTACAAGTGAGAATTACCCGCACACAAGCTGTAAACAGATTGAAAACGAAATTTGAGAATTCTTTAAAATCAGGTTGAAAGTCCGGCAGTGCTTCACCTAAATGCAAGCATAGGAATTCCCAGCTTTATTTCAATCCATTCATCAAAGTAATCTAAGATTAATGTCTAGTAATCGGCCGCAGTGTTCGATAGGTAGTCCCTTCGGCCGATGTTTGAGGCCTGCTTGTTCTGAACCGCCTCCAGCTTGGGGCACTCGGTGATGCGATGGCCAAGACCGCCGCAGTAGCTGCAACCATGTGAATCGCCCAGATCCAGGTGCTGGTGCTCGGCCTCTGGAGCAAGTTCGTCGAGAAATTCGGGCACCACCTGCTTGCCCTCAAGAAGAAGGTGCTTCAGATCTAGAAGTACAGACTGCTCGGTAATTTTGTTGATAAGAGTGGTAGCCAATCCCTTGGTGTTCGAACGACCCGTTCGCCCAATGCGATGCACGTAGTTTTCAATATCATCTGGCATGTCGTAGTTGATGACATGTTGTACGTTGGGAAAATCCAGACCCTTGGAGGCGACGTCTGTGGCCACAAGCACGTCTTTCTTTCCCACTCGGTAGGCGTCGACAGCTCGAGAGCGCTCCTCCTGGTCCTTTCCGCCGTGTATGGCCACAGCTTCGACTCCCTTCAGCAGCAAGTACTCGTGTATGCAGTCCACATCCTGCTTCTTCTCGGCAAATATCAGCACCGGCGGTGCAGTCTTCTGTAGGCAGTCGAGCAAGTAGACAACTTTTGCCTCCTGCTTCACATATTCCACTTGTTGGGTGACGTTCATAGAAGCGGCTCCCGCTCGCCCAACATTTATGGTTACCGGCTTCACAAGCGCAGACCGGGCAAAGTTCTGAATCTTTTTCGGCATGGTTGCCGAGAACAAGAGAGTCTGGCGCTGGCCCTTGAAGAAGGAGAAAATTGTGCGGACATCCTCCTCGAAGCCCATGTCAATCATTCGGTCAGCCTCGTCCATGCACAGATATCGGCACATGTCCAGCGTGAGGATCTTTTTATCCAGCATATCCATAAGTCGTCCGGGCGTCGCCACCACAATGTGCACGCCTCGGGAGATCACATCCAGAGCCTCGCTAACTGGTAGCCCTCCCATGGCCAGACAGGAACGCACCTCAGGCATGCCACACGCCTGGAGGTGTTTACTGTAGTGCTGAATAATCTCGTGCGTCTGTTTGGCCAATTCCCGCGACGGGCATATGATCAGTCCGTATGGCCCTTCATTGCGTTCAAAGGGCAGACTATACTCCTGCTCAAGCGCGAACATGAGTATGGGCAGCACAAAGACTAGTGTCTTGCCGGAGCCGGTGAAAGCAATTCCAATGAGATCCCGCCCAGCGAGGACGGTGGGCAAGCCTTGCACTTGGATCGGAGTAGGAGTCTTAATATTCTTGGCGGCCAGGCCATCGAGTATGCCCTTCGGGAACTTCATCTCGCGGAAACTGCGTATGGGGGGACTTGGATTCTCGCCCTCCACCAGGATCCTCAGGTGCTTTTGGATTGCTTGCCGCTCCTCCTCAGACATGGCTTCTATGTAGCGCGGCGGACGCCAGGAGGTCTTTATGGGATCCTCGTACTGTATGCCCTTAGCCAGTTCTGCCACTCCCATCAGAGCCTTCTGCTGGGCAATGCTCTCCATGATCTTCGCTTCCTCGCGCAGCTGTTTCTCGACAGCGCTTAGTTTTTTGGCCTCCGCTATCTTTTTTAGCTCCGTATGCTGATCCAGCAGGCTGATGTTGTATTTCCGTCCATAGGTCTCGGCGTCGTGGGCGCCCTGTGATTCCTCATCGTTCTCATCGCTGGACGACTTTGGTTGTGCCGTCTCGGATGCCAGTTGGACGACGCGCCCGAGCTTCATCATGTGCTGCTTTTTCCGCTCTTTGACAGGCACATACGGCACATAGTCGTCGTTCTCCTCCGCTCCGTCATCGGATGACTTTGAACTTCTCCTGTACCTCTTTACATTTGCCATTTTGTTAATGAAATTCAATATTTATATGAATAAAAAACGTAAACAAACGAAATCAAATCTGGTATTCACGTTGGCACGGATGGAAATACGATAGTCCCTTGATCCGATTCATACGATATTTCCTGACATTTATATGTTATTTTACGACCAAAAACTATGTATCCGGATCGAGATACATAAACGGGAATCTAATTAAGTGCATGAATAAGTCCCAAACATGTCAATACGAGAAAAAGTCATAATTCAGAAATAGGGTATACAAATGTCCTTCCTTCGTAAATATGTTGCTGATATGAAGCAAATGTGTAGTTACCGTGTAGTTGCGATGTACAAAAAGGGACATTTTAATAATAATGAAACAATAATGAAAAACAAATAATGTAATCGTAGAGCATGCACATCTGGCCACACTGGTCACAGAACAACATATAGAATCTATATTATAGATTATTCTCTGTTGACAGAAAATTTTACTTGTTTAGGCTTAAACTTTTAATTTTTCTTAGTATTATTAAACATTTTAGCAATTAGCCGTTGTAAAATTATTCTAACAATCAAAGTTTGAAAAATAGCTTTAAAATAGCTGAATGGAAACATTCGGTATATTTCTAAGGGTCAGACGGTATAAATAAATCCACGGTCACACTGATCGTAAAATTTGTAGAAAACATTTGTCAAAGAAAATTTGTCGAATTTTTATTAATTAAATCGTGGCGTCATGTCTATGTCCAAGACAACAAACACCTACAATCGACAGAACTGGGAAGACGCCGAATTCCCGATTCTGTGCCAAACCTGCCTGGGGGACAATCCGTACGTGCGCATGATAAAAGAGCGGTTTGGCAAAGAATGCAAGATTTGCACGCGTCCGTTTACCATATTCCGCTGGTGTCCAGGAGCCCGTATGCGCTTCAAGAAAACAGAGATTTGCCAGACGTGTGCACGCCTAAAAAATGTTTGCCAGACATGCCTTCTGGACCTGGAGTACGGACTGCCAATTCAAGTGCGAGACGCTGCCCTCAAGGTGGCAGACACCATGCCCCAAAGTGACGTTAACAAGGAGTACTACATACAGAACATCGACGCCCAGCTTCAGGATGGTGATGGCACTGAGGCGGCTGGCGCCGTGGGCCGCTCTCTGGCGGCCAATGAGATGCTGTCCAAATTGGCACGGACTGCACCCTACTATAAGCGGAACAGACCCCACATTTGCTCGTTTTGGGTAAAGGGTGAGTGCAAGCGTGGCGAGGAGTGTCCATACCGTCACGACAAGCCGAACGAGCCCGACGACCCACTCTGCGAGCAAAACATTAAAGATCGCTACTATGGGCGCAACGATCCAGTGGCAGAAAAGATCATGAAGCGAGCAGCCTCGCTGCCAACGCTCGAACCTCCAGAGGACCGCAATATTACTACCCTGTATGTCGGCAATCTTCCCGAGGAAATCACGGAACCGGAACTGCGCGACCAGTTTTATCAGTATGGCGAGATTCGGTCGATTGCACTGGTGCCGCGACAGCAATGCGCCTTCGTGCAGTACACCAAACGAAGCGCCGCCGAGCTGGCAGCCGAGCGCTCCTTCAATAAGCTGGTGATCCATGGCCGCAAGGTGAGCATCAAGTGGGCCCACTCTCAGGCCAAGCAAGGAACTGCGGCTAAGACGGACAGACGATTTGAGGTGGCAGGCATTCCGCCGCCCAGCGCCAAGCCAAATGACTATTTTAATCTGCGACAGGAGCAGATAAATGTCATGCCCGCTGGCATGAAGCTCCACCAGTTACCCTCAAACTTGGTGCCGGCCTCCGCATACCAGATGTACGGACAACCAACCTATGCGGCGCCCTACAGCAACACAAACAGCGGCACAAGCGCAACGGCCACATCTACCTCTGGTGTGAATCTTGACTCGATCTCGATTCCTCCGCCACCTGGTCAAGTGCCCTATCCCAGTCAGGATGCCACTCGCATGGGCGCCCTGAAGAAATAATATTTATTAATGACGACTGCAATTTTTTATAAAAACTGGAATACTTTTGAAATAAAGTCAAGGGAAACCTCCAATTATCCAATTTTTGGATTAAGATTGCATACCTTTTAGCTCATCCAAATTAACAAAACACTTTTTTGATTGGAACTCTCTTTTTGTGGGATATAAATTTCCAAAATCGTTTCTCAAAATCACCTATTGTCAGGAAAACAACTGTAATTATACTTGGTCTACATTGCAATGGACGTAGTTGACGAGCATTGTGTTTGCTGTAGAAACGCCTGAAATCGTTAAATTACATATGTACATTAGGCCGGTCGTTAGGCTGGCTTGAAAACGGTATAAAATGTATTTGATGTATTTTGTATTTCATTTCATCCAATTCAAAAAAATTTGTTAATTTTTGGTTAATTTCAACAACAAAAGTGTACATACAATTTTTTGTAAAAAGATGAATTAGAATTGATTCTTAGAATTCTTCGTAGATTCCAATTTTGGTGGATGCTTACAGTTTTTCTTACTTCATACAAATTGACTCGCCTTAATGTACATACATATGTAGTGCATATATATATGTATACATATAACTTTGGTTTTTGTTTGCAAATATTCTTAAATATGATGAGTATCAGTTTTAATCATACTGCATTTAACATTTTTTCAGCTTTCGTAACGGTCCTTTCTTGTGTGCTTTTGTATGCAGACGCGTGTCATTGTGTGTGTGTGTGTGTGTGTGTGTGTAGTTCATCTTGATTCCCCCAATTTTTCTAATGAATTGGTCGATGACATTCCATTCCTGTGTCATTCCATTGTAAAACGTAACAAAGGTACAGTTAAGATTGAGAAATGGAGACAGATAATTATTTTCTACGGTTCAGAGAGAATTTATTTTCTGAAAATCTACGACTCTGAGCCAAGACAACCAAAATGGTCGGCCTACTGGGTTTCGCCTATTAGTTACACTATTATATAACTACTTTTGTTTCTGTCTGGGATCCGCACGTAACTACTTTCGCTTTTGTTGTAGCTTCAGCCACTTGCTAATAAAAATAATACATATTTAAGTATTTTATATTATATATATAGGTATATTTATTATTTCAATTTAAAAAATATCAACAGCCCTGGTGTGCATTTATGAAACGCAAGGTAGATTTATATGTAGGTACAAAATAACAGGAACAAAAATATATATATATATATTGCCTTATATATATATTGCCTTATATAAGGCAAACCAGGCAAATTTACCCAAGGATAAATCATAAAATAGTGCAAATAATTAAGAAATTTAAGAAATATCCTCGTTGGTAAGGATCAACGAATCATATTTTATGTAACGAATAATCTTGATTTGCAGCACAGTGTAGAGACTTGCCGTTCGCCCCGGGACGTGTGCACTGGGGTCCAATTTAAATACTTGCTGCTCAGCTTTTCCTCGCGCTTTCCTGAACACGTTGATAATAAAATAAATAATAAAATCATGACAACTATTTACCGTGGAACGATTGTACATACTAAATCTTTAGATGAGTTTGAGTCTTTTGAAAATGGATTCTTGGCCGTGGCTGAGGATGGAAAGGTACGGTTATATGAGAGATATGAAATGATATAAAGAGCTCGAGCCACAAGTGTGTTTGGTTTTCCTTAGATTGTCGGCGTGGGAAACGACTACGACTCTTGGCTGACCAGCAACAAGTTGAACCTTCAGGAGCTGGCCGTGGAGCGTCTGTCAGAGAATCAGTTTTTGATGCCCGGATTTGTAGACTGCCACATACACGCTCCGCAGTACGCTCAGTATGGCCTCGGACTGGACATGCCGCTGCTGGACTGGCTCAATACGTACACGTTCCCTCTGGAGGCGAAGTTTTCCGACCAGAACTACGCCCTTAAAGTCTACAAGAGCGTTGTCGTAAGCATCAATTAATATTGCCGCAACCATAGTTTTCATAGCTTATCAATTCGGTCGCACACTATCATACTCGTATACTGACGATCGCGGGCTCCCGCTGATCGCTAATTGCCCAGCCATCCGACAAAAACTTGATTGTAGCGCTTGCAGTGCTGATAATGTGATACGATACCCCCTACAGGAAGCAACGATACGCTGTGGAACCACCCTGGCCTCCTATTTCGCCACCAACAACCTTGAATCCACACTGATATTGGCACGGGAAGCTGTTCGCCAAGGCCAGCGTGCACTGATCGGTAAAGTATGCTCCAATTGCAACAGCCCCGACTACTATGTGTGAGTCATCGTGCAGCCGTCACTGGTATCTATTTGGCCAACTCTTACTTAAAGCACCTTATTTATAGGGAAACGACGGAAGAGTCGGCAAGGGCGACGGAAACATTCGTTGCTGAGTTGCAGCGCCTCAAAAGCCCCCTTGTGCTACCCACGATAACGCCGCGGTTCGCACTTAGCTGCAGCAAGGAGCTCTTGAAGGAGCTGGGTGACATAGCAAAGCGTCTGGACGTCCACGTTCAGAGTCATATTAGTGAAAACTTGGCAGAGGTGGAGGTGGTGAAAGGGATTTTCAAAACCAGTTATGCTGGGGCTTACGACGAGGCCAACCTACTAACCAAAAAGGTGAGTCGTCGGCTTACTCTTACGGATTACTTACGGATTACTCTCATTTCATCTCTATCTTCCACAGACGGTGATGGCGCACGGCGTACACCTGGAGGACGAGGAAATTTCACTCCTGAAGCAACGCGGGACATCTATTGCTCATTGCCCCGCGTCTAATACGATGTTAAACTCCGGGCTGTGCGACGTCCAGCGCCTAATAAGCGCCGGCTTAACTGTCGGACTCGGAACAGACGTGTCGGGTGGGAACTCTGTTTCCATCCAGGATGCGTTGCTTCGCGCCTTGGATGTTTCTAAGCACTTGGACTTTTTCAAAAAACAGAACATTCGCGGCACGGGTGAAGCCAAAAATCCCGACCCGAAGTATGTTCAGCTGAAGTACAAACAGGCACTCTACCTGGCCACACTTGGTGGCG
This sequence comes from Drosophila helvetica, assembly GCA_963969585.1. Classification (NCBI taxonomy): domain Eukaryota; kingdom Metazoa; phylum Arthropoda; class Insecta; order Diptera; family Drosophilidae; genus Drosophila; species Drosophila helvetica. The sequence goes on from OZ018403.1 coordinate 12,557,932, forward strand.
CCAAGGCCCTCTCTCTTGACCATCTGACGGGCAACTTTGTCCTGGGAAAGGAATTCGATGCCCTGCTGGTGGATGTCAGCGTCGTGGAGAAACCAGTGCGTCCGCTCAATGTCAATGAGCTCGTCGAGAAATTCATTTACACTGGCAACGATCGCAATATAGTAGAGGTCTTCGTGGCCGGTAAACGGGTTAAAAAACCCGACTCAAAATAAGGAAATCGGAATGTAACAGTTGCATTTCACAAGGAAACGAATATAGAGAATTTATTATCTTGCGGACAAATCGTAAATGCTGAAACGAAAATTCGCTTCAAAATAACATATAATCTATATATATATACTCATTTATGTACACTTGGAGGATTGCCGTGACTCCATGTCAACACTAACTTTTTCAAATACAGCTTGTACATTTCAGAACAGTTTCATATATACATACATATACTAAGTTACTTCTTCACATCGCAGAATTCAATCGTATATAGTCGAATGTATTATAATCACATATTGGCTAAAGGGGCTACACGGACAGTCAATAATTTCATCTAAGTGTTTGATTTTTGAAGCGAGAATATTTTCAGGAGACTATACAAACGCTTATGTACATTCCGTACAGTTTAGGGCGGGAGAAAATTAAAAAAATAATGAAATATGTTGGGACTTGGCTTCAATTTATCCAACATCAGCATGAAGCTTAAGGTGTTGGGGAATATTTAGGCTTGGTTTGATTGGTGTACAAATTAAGTAAATTGTCCATAAATAGTTAAACACTTCATAGGGGGCTCGTTTGGGCTAGCTAAAATGCCTACGGCATAGGCAAATACTCGTGCTCTCACTTTACATTCTTAGGCTTACACTCTTAAATGGCTTTACACTAGTTTCAGCTATTGGTAGGATAATTATAACTAAATAAGATAGGCATACTATAGATATAGGACGCGTTTTACGCATTGAACATATTCTGCTGCGTGGCATCGTTTTCGAAATCTGTCCACGCATTGTTCAGTTCCATAAAAATGAGCTTGGCTATCTCCTCGTTTTCTGTGCCATTATGCTGAAAGATTCGCATGTTACACGGCACATAATACAATTTGGCGAATTTCAGCACTCACCTTGTCAGGATGCACGGCCAAACAGGCACGACGATAGGCCTTCTTCACCTCAGCAGGTGTCACCATGGTAGACATTTCACAACGCTGCCATTTGGCGTTCTCCCACAGCACCGAATGCATAGAGCTGAGAAGAGCTCGAATGTTGTTCTTTTTACCATCAGTCTGTAAGCAGGATTTACATAGTGACCTGACCATTGAGATGCATTGCAATTGTCCTTACCCATTCCATTATGCGAACTTTCTTGGGGTCCATGTCCTTGACGAGCTCTTCTTTGCGCATTTCGTTGATGGACCGTGGACCGTGACTTATTTTGCTGCCAAACGAGTATCCCTGCTGACCCAGGATGTCTGCAAAGATATCGGAGCCCTTAGCCCCGCCACCTGCCGGCTGAGCCCCTTTTGGTGAATCGAAGTGTGTGCGACTATAGTCCGCACGCCCCTGAGCAGGGGTGGTCTGCTGTGGGGGAGGAGTCTTTACAAATGTGGGCTGTGGCTGTGGCGGCGTCTTTACAAATGTGGGTTGAGGCTGCGTCTGTGGCTGGGCCTGCTGCTGGGAATGGGCCGGGGGCTTGTGCGTGGGGCTTGAGTACTGCGTCGGCTGTGGACTGCTGCCAACCGGGGACTTTCCACTCAGAGTACTCCGATTGAAGTTTATGTTGAGACCAGAAGCTAGGTTAGCAATGTCCGCAAAGGGGTCTGAAGGCTTTTGGGACTGCGTGGGAGACGGATTCTTTCTGGCAGGAGCTGGCTGGCTTGCAAACGTAGGAACAGATCCCACAAAGGGTGGAAGTCCTGCACTAGTCGAGGGCTTTAGGCTAGGAGTACTGTTCTGGTCTGCTGCGCCGAAGATGTCGAACAGATCAGCGTTGATTTTTGGCAGTGGCGCCTGCGGCGGTGGAGGAAGGATGTCTGGTACTGATGCCGACCCAATGCCCGTAGAGTCATCATCGCCGAAGGCGCCCAGAAGGTCAAAGCTGGCATCAGTGCTGGGCATTGCGCTTGATAGGGGATCTGCTGCTGGTGCGTCACTCGGCTGCTGGTTTAGATTAAGCAAATCGATGGGCGGCGAGGGCTCCGGCACAGCTGCGGGAGTATCATGAGCTATTTCGGTGACATCGGGCAATACAAGTGGAGAGCTGGATCGCTCTGGTTTCCTCGCCTGTGGCGGTGACGGACGCGTGATTGGCTTCGTCACTAAAATGAAACGATGTATTATATAGCAGTCCAAAACGGTCAGTCCCAACCCATTGATTAAGCTTACCGAAATTGTCTAGCATTTCGGCATATTCCAGGTCTGAACTGAACAAGGTGTGCGCCGATCTTTTTGGCTTGGCTGGTATCCATGGGGGCTTGTGGCTGGGCGGGCTCTCCGACTCTGTCACAGCCAGCGATAGCGAGACGCAAAAGTCTGGCGTCACCTGCTCTGGATCTGGCAAGTCGTCAAGGTCGTGACTCCTGAACGTAATCAAGGTCTCCGGCTCGGGAATGAAACCAGTGTGGATTTGAAACTGACAGATCTTCAGACCCTGGGGCCGCACCATCCCCTTGAGTGCATTCCGAGCGTGGTATAATACTATTGTGACATCGCCGCATACGGTCAGATTAATCGGCAGCACTATTTTTCCGGGGCCGGCCAGGTGTAGACTGCAGATGATACAAAATGTTACCTTCGGCACTTACATAGTGACCGGCTCTCTCGCTGCCTTACCGTATCTTGTCGTAGTCCTGCAGTGTGCTGAGCAACATTTTCTCGTTGCAGTAGACCTCCATGTAGATTCGGCAGCCGTCCCTTGCCTTGGTCATTCGTGGAACGGGCTGGCAGGTGAGCGCCACCAGATTGGTGTTCTTGTAGTGAGGCAGCAGCGGCGTCGGTCGCAGGATATCGCCGAAGTAATACAGAAAACGAAATTCAGATGGACGCAGATTGATGGTGTGTCGCTTGACCGCAAACACCTGCACAGCGTCCTCTGGCTCGTGAAGTAGGTCCGCATACATGAGCAGCGCACAGATCACGGTGGCAGCTGTGCATCCTCCCGAGTCGCCAGTTTGCACGACCACAATCGACTTTGGATCTGCGTTGAGGAAGTTGTATATGTCCGCCGACACTGTAAACAGACCCTAAAGGAATGACGGAATAGAGAGGCAGAAGCTTGTAAGGCATACGTTGCAAAAACAGCAATGATATAAAAGCAAAAGTAAATTGTTCTATGCACCTGCAGATTGGGGGCATGTGCCTGGGGGCAGCCATAAACGGAACCGGCCTCCACCGTTCGCACAGGTGGTGGGAGTCGCGGCACAGTGCGCTGCCCAAAGTTGTAAATACTAATCTTTTGAGGGGCGAAGCGACTCTCAAGGGATAGGCGGACGTCTTCGATGTTGTTCGTTTTGTAGGCCGACTCGAAGCCATCCGATGGGCACGGCATGACCAGAATCCTCGATGTAATGTGGCTGATATCGAGATCGTTACGCGCTATCGACTGCTGCATTGTCTGCATGACCTTAGTGGAGGTGTCTTTAAGGTTCTTGAACAGCGTTCCGGCTCCTCCTCGCAGCGATGAAAGCAAGCTTCCCTGTCCATTGATGGAAGCAGGCGCGGCTGCGGCGGGAGCAGGTTGCGGTGCAGCGGCAGGCGGTATATCGGAATAAAATTCTGATTGTGTGGGCGTATTACGAGCCGGACTCTCGGTCGGCGACGACGTGATCGGGATTCCCCGCAGGTCTAGTGGCCCTTTCAGAGACCAGTTGTTTGTCTCCGCTATGGCCGCCAGGCGCTCGAGTATCATGGAGATGTCCAGACGCTCAATGGGATTGACTTTGAAGCAACCTTTGATGATATCACGGAAGCACTGATATCGTGGCTCGGGCGGCAGTATGTAGTTGGCATTAATGATGCGCAGTTTTCCCCCATCCTCGTACGGGTGTCTTCGATAGCACAGGAAGTAGAGAATGCATCCCAGGGCCCAGACATCCGCCTTGGTGCCGATCGGATTGTTAGACCAGGTGTCCAGCATTTCGGGTGCGCGGTACATTGGCGTCGTCACAGTGTTCAGCTGATCCTCCAGCATGTTGCGCTGGTGAGCACTCCATTCGAATGTCGGCGAGAGTATTTCTCGGGTTGCAGAGCCAAAATCGCACAGCTTGACCTGCTTGTCATTACCGATCAGGAAGTTTTCGATCTGCAAGCCAAAAGGATAAACGGGTGGGGATAGCAGTGCGGATGGACTGCTTACCTTTATGTCCCGGTGGGCAATGGGCGGCTCCTGTGCGTGCATGTGTGCAACGGCCCGTGCCATTTGGTAGAAAATTCGCAGTACGACTGGCGGGTCAATGGCCCCATTGTCCACCTTGAAACAGTCCACCAGAGAGCCGCCTGCAAGCAAATCCAACGGGAAATGTAAGACATCAATCCGAGAATATCAATCGCATCCTTACCCTTGCAGAGTTCCGTCAGCAGCAAATACTGAACGCTCTGCTGGGGCTGCTGTGGAGACGGGGCTACGTAGCTGGATCCGACGAAAGCCACAATGTTTCCATTGCCCGAGAGCTGTTTGTGTACGTCAATCTCGTTAGCAATGGCATTGCAGGCCTGCTGATCGGAACCAATCAAGCGCTTGAGGGCGTATTCGGTGCCAGATTGCACATCTTGCGCGACATACACGAACGCATAGCCGCCTGGAAGAGGGGGAAAGAGAGCCGGGCGGGTGAGGAAGTTGATAACACAGCTCTGATAAGAAGGCATTTTAATTTCATTTACAGTGAACACGCTCTGCGATGGACAATGACCTCACGTCGCGTGTCTAGCCAAAAGGGGAGGGACCCAGCCTACTTACTACATCCCCTAGTTCCTTTTTCAAATTTTATATCTAATAAATGTTCTGCCCGAATGCTGGGGAGAAATGCTCTTATATAAGATACGAGGCGTGCAGACAACTTTGGCTTGTGATCGCATATGTCTGTGCTTGAGTGATTCATAGGTCAGGGAACGAAGGTATGCGAATGGGACGAGTAAATGTGAAAAAGCTGCGTCGCGACTCTTGGTGCCAGCGCAACACATCGAAAACATTTACGGCCCGACAAGGCGAGTTTTTCGAGGAAAAGACAAAATTAGAAAGCGTAAACAAAGAGCCCGCCACTCGCGTTGCACTGCGTTGATCTGACGCTTTCAAGCCACCACCCGAAGCGTTGGTTCCACTTCCTATTGATTTTTTGTGGGCTCTCCTTGTTGCATCTGATCTGCCAGGGTGGTTGCTCCCACTCCTCTTACCTTCGGCTATGACGCACTTGGTGCGCAGCTTGTGGCCCCCAACCTCGACGAGCTGGCCGACGTATTCGTTGTCCACTCTGCCACTGTTTGTGGCTGCTGCTGCAGCTCCTCCTGCAGCCCCGTTGGCAGCTGTGCTGCCGTCGCTGGTGTTGAAGTAGCTGAAGTTCAGCGACTTGAAGAACTCGCCCATTGTGCAGTTGGCTAGTGCGGGCTGCGTGAAACTGTCTAACGCGAACAATTTATTTTGAATTTCCGACAAATGACGCCGACTTGCCGCTGGGAAGCCTTTTAAACATATGTATATAATATTATAGTCTATTTACACCACAGTGAGTTACCTATCGATAACAGAGAAAACTCAATAAGTCTTAGTATTCAGACCAGCAAAAGTTCATCTGGAGGAGTGTGCAATATAAAAATACTAGCAACCGAGTGTGACCAAGTGTGCATGCCCTACGGTTACACTGTGTACAAATAAAATCAGTTAAGAATTCAAATTTTCAAGCAGAAACGTTTTATTTGTGGGCACTGTGGTGCTGTGGGAACACAATACACGAAAAAAGCACCACAATATTGTATAAATGCATTTTTGCGGAACAGAAAAGCAATCAACTATTTTGTATTCCCTATTTATCACCTAAATTCATCTCTCAACGATTTTTTGCACGTATCACCTGGAATACATAGCTATGAACATTCATTTACATTTTATAATTATTTGAAATTGTACTCTCTATTCATCACTGCAGCCACAGACTCCCATGCGCCTTTTATTGCGTTTGCATCAAATTGCTTTTTATTCGCCATAATTACATAATAAAATCTCCTAGTCGCTAAACTCCCCCAATCTTTTTATATTTTGCATTTTGAACTCCAGAGCTTTGTGTTTAATAGCCTGTTTACACTACAGTTGAGTTATTGAGTTATTGAGTTTCGGGCAAAACTCGAGTTTCATTTACATGGGGCAGCATAGGGGCCCTAGAGGTGGCCAAAAAGTTGAGTTTAGGTTGAGTTTCAATCGAGTTTTCCGATTTTCCGAATATTTCAACCCTGATCTGCCTATCGTGGAAATATCACCACTAAAAAAACAACAAAAAACAAATGTGATTATGGAGAAAAAAGGTAAACAAACAAATATTTCCTAAAAACAATGCTTTTAATACAATTTTATCCCTAGATACGAGATTTGTTTGGTCACTTAAGGCCTTACAGGCATTCCTGGACTTTTGGCACATTTTTAAAAATAAATAAGCAAATAAATGAAACAAAATTGTACTTTTTTAAATTTTTATTTATATATATGTTCATGAAATGGCGTTTGACACAGCAAATAGACACACTACAGTATGATATTCCGCAGAGGATCCTAGGCAATGGCTATTCTCTTCTACAGAGGGATTGTCAGTCGAAAAGGAGTGTCTTTCTTTTGGAGTTTGGGCAACAGTCCATCAAGTACATGTTGAACGCATGCCTTTCCAGGCGGAAATTTTCCTTAAAAAAGGCATCAGAGTTCTTCGCAACGTCCTCCTCCCAAAATGATCAATATCGCGGCTATTATAATTCAATATTATTATAAAATAAAAGCACTTGAAAATGAAATGCCAATTTCTTACCAGGGTCCATATGCGTGTATTTAAAATGTTATCCAAATACTCCACAGTTTGTGCACACATTGTCGCCAAATCAATACATCACACCATCGCTGCTTCTAGCTGCGCCGAATACAACATAAATGTTCCCTCGAAGTTCATATTTGCGTAATTTAATAATTTAAACAAAACAACGCAGGCTCGTGTTTGCCAGCAAGCCAAAACTCAATAACTCAATAACTCAACTTTTGTGTAGTGTAGACACCAGTTCTGAGTTATTGAGTTTCCTCGGTTATCGATAGGTAACTCACTGTAGTGTAAATAGGCTATAAGCCTAGTACTCAGACGAGCAAAAATTTTGCCGGCAAAATTTGCAATATAAAAATACTAGCTGCCGAGTGTGACCAGGTGTGCATGCCCTACGGTTACACTGTGTACAAATAAAATCAGTTAAGAATTTAAATTTTGTATCAGAGCAAGCAGAAATGTTTTATTTGTGGGCGCAGTGGCGCTGAAGGACGACAATACACGGCTAATGTACCGCAATATTGTATAAATGCATTTTCGCGGAACAGAAATGCAATCAACTATTTTTTATTCCCTATTTATCACCTAAATTTCATCCCTCAACGATTTCCAAGCTTTTCTGCACGTATCACCTGGAATGCATACCTATGAACATTCACATACATTTTATAATTACTTGAAATTGTACTCTCTATTCATCACTGCAGCCACAGACTCCCCTGCGCCTCTTATTGCGTTTGCATCAAATTGCTTTTTATTCGCTAAATTACATAGCAAATGCATCTGCTCGATTTCTTTTAATAATAATAAAATCTCCTCGTCGCTAAACTACCCCTTTATATTCGATTTTACCCCTTTACGTTTCGATTTCGATTGGAATCAAACACATATGCACGCACACCACTTCATTTATTTCACCGGCCAAATAAATTTGTCGTGCCTGGCAAATACCATTAATACTTTTCCAGCATATATCGGCAATTATTTTGCTCGTGCTGAGTACCGCCAAAATAATGACCCTAGAGGATATATAATAGAATAATTTTGCCGGCAAAATATTTGTATCGGTTTCATACGAATATCAACCCTGGTTTATTCCGATAACATTTTTTGCTCGTCTGAGTACTAGGCTTAAATGTTAAAATACTGTTTTCCAAGCTGTTTTGAATCCTAAATAATGATGACTTTTTCTCGTATTGACCTGTTTTTGACCTATTTATGCGTTTAACTAGATTCCCGTATCTATATATTTCGATCCCGATACATATTTTTGTCCATTTTGTCCAAGCTGCAAAATTTCGTAGAGATAGCTCACAAACTTGGAGATGCATACCTACTATACACAAAAACGTTCATAAAATCGGTTATTGCTTTCTTTGGACAAACTATCAATTCCTTTATGCCCTTTCGTAAAAGGACCTACCAACGTTGTCTTCGATATTTGTACGATATTTAAAAAAAACAGGCATACGGTTGTATGAACAAATGCCCTGTGCGCATCCCGAGTGTCATTAAAACCACAGTAGCCATACGCACAAGGCACTTTCGTTCAAACAAGCGCAACACGTAAGTGAGAGTGGAACCAAAGACAATATAAATAATATTTATATTGTCTTTGGTGGAACGTTACTTGAACACTTGTTGCTTGTCAACCGGTGGTATGGACATTTGGATACCCTATTTCCTTTATTTAATATGAAAATTATGTTTTCCAAGATGCTTTGAAACGTTATTGATAATGTCTTTTCATCTGTTCATTGATTTGATATTTTCCTGTATATATATCGCGATCCCGATCTCGATATAGTACTTTTATGGTTAGCTCTCTGTGAGAAGACCATTAACTGCAATATTTCATTGAGATATTTTCTGCAATAACGGGAGCGATGACAAACATTTCCTTAATTCTATCATAACTTTTTCCAAGGGGTATGCAAAATGTTGCTCATTCCGTGCCCATGTTCCGGCACATGCTGCTGGCCCATAAAAATTAATGCTGCCAACGGTAAAAAACGTAAGTGAGAGTCAAGCACGACGTAAGGGAGAGTCAATGTTATTGCGATGATGTTCCGAATGTTGCGATGATGTTGCGAACATAATATAGAAATACATCGCAAAAACGTCGAAAACATAACATATTCGTCTATATTGATATTCCGTCTAATATTACTAGCTAACTGAGACCCTATCCACTGACGACATAATTTTATCTGATAAACTAATACATTTTTTTACAAGAATTGCTTCTTTTTAAGGCCCATGGCGTTTTACGCGTTGAATTAGTTTAAATTTAACGTATGAACACAAAAAAAAAATCAAAGAATGACCAGGGCTGCGCAGCTGCGAGTTCTGCAGATTCCGATTCAGATTCGTTTCTAAGCCCGTTCACCTTAACCCACTTAAGCCATCTTTAAAAAACATCCCTTCAAACAGGTGAACAACTTGAGCTAAGCCGCGTTAAATAATATTTTTTGTAATATCTCCTTGTAGATCCAACATTTTTCTTTCCATAGAAACAATATTTCTGCAGTATCGTGCACTAAGTGCATTACAATTCTTCAAGTTTTAGTATTTTCGTGCAGTGTATTTTAATACCCACTATACCAGTCTGGGTTAATGGTGCTCTGTCCGTCCATGATCGGAAATCATATTACTCGATTTTTATATTCGGTTTTGTATTATTAGCTATCTAGAAATCTCAGTACTTTAGAAATAGTTTTATCCGATTGATGAACACATTTTCTACAATACTAGATCATTTTTAGAAATCCTTTTATTGGATTGTTTATAGAATAAGCTTTAAACAAAAAGGTCAATAAATTGTACATGGTAAGTACGTTGCAACAACACATTTGCTACATATAATCAACACATTTGTGTAAAAACGTAAGTGTGAATGAGATGTAACGTCAGTGTGCTGGGAATGTTACGTCATATAACTTAGATGTGCCATGCCACTAACCATACAATATATTGTATGGACATTTGTTTACCCTATTTCCTCTAATCTTTGAAACATTTGTAATAGAAGAAAGAAGAAAAATAGAAAGAAGTTCGACTGTATATATTTATGAAATTGATAAGCTATTTTAATATTCGAGGAAAATTACATAGAAGCAGACTAAAAGATAAAGCTTGCATTAAAATGACAAAAAATAATACTAATTACGGGAAACGTATGTTAGAATTAGTAATTAACAGAGAGGAAGCGAATTATTAGAGATATAATATGGCAGAGAGGTTATAAATCGAGAATATGATTATATAGAGTTTGCCTAAACGGTTCATGAAGGGAATAATTCTATCTAAAAAGCGGAAGGAACAAAGGCATATATACATATGTATGTATAGTTTCCAGTAGTTCTAATACCAGCTGTAATTTGACAAGAAGAACTGTTTAAGAACTGGAAAATTGAGATCAAATTATTAAAAATGTGAAATCCGAGGGTCTATGGAAATGAACTTTCAAGGCGACAGAAAATATTCTCTGATCGGCTCTTCTAAAGAGTCGTTGCCGCATGTTTCGACCATGGTAGAAGCTTCAATTGCCCGCATTATTGCGTTGGTTGGAAAACATTGTGGCAGTACAAGTACGATTATGCCTGTATATTTCACATTTTTCCAACCACATGTGTCTTTTACCCGAGGCGAGGTCACTCTTCGAACATATGCCGCCACACCAGCACCAGCTGCAATAAAATTCGAAGTTTCCTATATGAAATCTTAAAACAGAAATCCACAAATCATTGGGAAAACCAACACCAACTTTACCTTCCATTGCCCTCTTGGATTGCCGTTTGCCATGGGGCCATGGACCAACATCATGGGATGGATGGCGGCATGAGGAAAGGCGAAATATGACTAGTAAGCCCTTTCAGGGCGTTTGCCAGCCCCCCGCCTGCCGAACGTGCAATAAAGCGAACAAATTGTCTTGCTTTGTTTGAGCCGAGTCCGTCACGTTATGTTTGGCCCAATGATAGCTGCTGCTGCTGTTTCTTTGGCTCTGCCTCTGGCTGTAACTGCAGCTTAAGGCAGACGGCTGATGGTTGACGGCTGACGGCTGATGTTGCCGCAGGTTTGCGCAAATTGAGCTGTGTTGTAATTTTGACACACTTTAGAGTGGTGTCAAGTGTGAAATCTTGTGCGCTCCACGTAACGCCTTAAGATCGTTAAAATGCAAATTGTGCCTTGGCTTATCAGTGGGGAAAAGTGCTTAGAGCTCATTAATTGGCCAGCTAGACACCACTATCGATCGTCGTGATCTGGCAGTGACACATTTTACGGCTATTTTCGTGTTGGGGTCATGTCGCAGTGCTGTCCCGAAGTCAGCTAATGCAAGTCAATAAATATTTTCCGAGCCATTTAACAGCCTGGTGAAAACAGGCAGGCCAGAACACTGGAATAGTCTATACTGGGGGCAAACAAAAGAGTCATTCTGTTTGGACAATTGTGCCGTGGAGCACGCGCCCAGAAAAAGCCATCACAAAAACACTCCCACTGGACAGCTGTCTAACCTCCAACTCGCCGTTAAGTGGAGCACAGCCTAGAAACAGTCGGACGACATGAATTCACACCTGCGAGGTTTCCTTGGAATGGTTTACTTGCTGGCAGCCATGGTAGCTCTGTCCGTGCACGGGACTGAGGCTCAGCTCTACAGCCCGATGGCGCTGTCGTTGCCGAGGCCCTTGCCGGCGTCAAAGGAGCCACTGGTCCCAGTGGAGCACCGGCAACGCTTCTTGCTCTACAACCCCTTCAATGGTCAGCAGCTGGAGCCGCTGCGATACATGTCCTTTCTGCGGGGCGGCAAGCGCCAGGCGGAGGTCAGCGGAAACCTTGTGGAGCTGCCGCAGATCTGGCAGCCCTGCTCCTGCGCGGAGTTCACCTGTCGGTGCTGCCTGGGCCTGGTCTTCGGGTTCGGAGAGTCCTTCAACCAGCGCTTGTGCACGGCCATCGAGTACAGCCGGGAAGAGCTGGGCCTCCGCCTGAGCATCGAAGTAAACCAGCGGTCTGTTGCCAATTTTGGCTTCTCAGCGCGCAATCCGCCGGACTATTGCATCCCGCTTCTGCTGCCGCTGCCACTGTTCAGCTGTCTAAGGCTCTACGACATCCGGGCCTACGGGGAGGGCAATGTGCAAGTCTGCATCTCCGTGGTGTTCAAGGTGCTGGTCAGTCAGTTCTTCGAGTATCGCTTCAACTGCATCCGTTTTGGAGCCAATGGTGTGTACTTTGTGCGCGACTCGCACCTGCACGACCAGAGCCAGGCCGTGGAAGTGGAGCTGGACAAGCAAATGGCTGCACAATCACCAGAGGAGGGCTCCAAGCGCTTCAATCTCCCTAATGACAAGTTGGCCTCTGGCAGCCGCTTGGATTTCTATCCCATCTAATGTGTGTCTTTCTCTTGCTGTCTACCATTTTTCATCATGATCCATGCCTCATTCTATGAGTATTACACGTTAAGTGAAAAAGTGAAATTTCTGTTAATTAAAAAGCTTTTTATTCCGAGCCCCAACCCCACCAGCGCTGACGAACAGAGCGCCATGAAAATTGCGAAAATTGCCAATAAAACTCGAGCCTTACTTCGGTTTTGTGTGAGCGATGATGCGACTGCCTCAGATTTGTATCTCAGGCATGGCTCTCACTCACACACGTGCACCCAGCATTCTGCTCTGCACGGGAGTGTAAAATATACAATATACTCTTACTCGTGCAACACACCTACTTCTGGCCACTTTCGTTAACGAGCGCGCACATGGCAATTATTTTTCTGGCCGCTATCTGCGCACAGATCTGAGGCATCTTCTGTCTGACTCTGCTGCGACCTAGACGCAGATTTTCGACCCCTATTATTTCGCACCCTGGACGATTTCGTGCTCGGATCGGCGCGTTTCCAATTGCCCAACCTGAAGGATTTCGACAAGTGGGGCAATCGCGTGGTGAAGAACTTCCTCTATTACCAAACCAACTACATTCTATAATATTCAATTCCTCGAGACCGGATCCGGAATGAATGGTGTGGGCGGAACCTTTGGGGCTGAGGAGCGTGCCTACTCCATATGATATGATTTAAATCAAATTCTTACACCAAATACAAACATATACGGGCGTATACACGCCTCTGATTCGAACAATGATTACTTGCTTACTTATTTTTTATTTGGATGACGTAGAGTAATATAGTAATATATAATAATGTAATGTAATGTAATATAATGTAATGTAATGTAATGTAATGTAAGCAAATACGGATATATCGGATCTGGTCTGGTACTTACTACGTTTCCAGATGCGCCTCTGCTTCGAGGCCTACAAGATCGAGGACAATGGCAACTGGGTGCCTGGTCCGTAGGGAGGGTTTTGAGTCCTTACGACACACAGAATAGACCATAAAAAACATTTTCTTTTTACATTACATTTTTGCAGATTAGTCTAATAACAGTGTAACGATTTGTTGCGGAAATATTCATATGTCTGGTCTATACATAACCACATAAAATGTATCATCATCTGCCATCTACTATATGGTATGTATGAATACACGGCATAGCTAATCTGCCCCGTCTCGGATAGACAATTGGACTGTGAAAATTCTGCCCTATATTTCGTGCAATGTTAGTTTGATGATATTTTTATATAAAGTATTTATTTCCTTATGAGCCATATGATACATATTTCGGTTCCACTGATATTTGTAATGTCTTTCTACAAATTAATATTATCTTCGAATATTAATTCGTTTTTGCTTTCTCTTAATTCTTGTTCCACGAAATACATACATACATATACAGCTTCTATTGCTGCAGTAAGATTCCGGCCAGGAAGACGCATAAAGAGGGATATTTTTGTTACATATTCTAATTGGATATAATCATGATGGATACAATGATGATGATTATCAGCTAAGAAGACACAAATGGAATGGTCGGTTGGGAATACAAATGTTCTTAGATGGCTGATGGACCATGAGATCGGAGCAAGTCCAGATTACAAGCAATTGTAGATCGCAGCTCACACAATTTTCGTTTAAGGGAAACCTAGAATTTGGAGGATCGGCCAGGTGCGGTCAACATGTCGTGCTTGAGTGACAGGACGTGTTCATCTTCTTCTCGAATTGCCAAAAACCGAAGCCAGAGAAAGACACGCACCAACTTTGGAGCATTGGAGCTGGAGCCCAGCCATGGGCCATGTCGCTGTTGGGTTTCTGGCAATTGCGCAATTGGTCGCTCACTTCGACTGCGTCTTTTATTTTGGCATGCTCCGGCTTTGTTTGCAGTTTCGGTTAATGTTTCTCCGCCTCTCCGTCTCTCCGCCTTTGTTTCTGGGGTCGAGAGCAATTTTGCTTTGGTTAGAGAGATTGCCTGTCTTCGTCTCGTCTCGTCTCGGCCCGGTCTCTTGGCCAGCTCCGGCTGATTGTGAGTGTGAGTGCTGTATTGGTGGTGGTAGTGGCGTTGGCATCAGTGGTTCAGCCTTAGCTGTTACTGCGGCTGCTGCCTCGTCAGCGACGCTGTCGGCCTCCAAACATACATGTGTATACATAATATTTTTTACTTTTCTGTCGTTTTCCAGCTCGCTGCTTTTTTACTTGCAAGCAAAAGTTTTTCATGTGCCGTCAGTTGTATTTCGGTTCGCGCTGCGATCTGTCGCACACTTCAGCAGAGCCGTCGTCGTCGTTTACCAGGAAAGGAGTAACAGCAGCAGCAGCAGCAGCAGCAGCAGCGTCTAGGAGCCCACGCTTAGAGGTGAACACTACTATATTGGAATATCCCCGATCCGGAGCGACCAGACAGAAATGTAAGTTGACACCGGCCAAGGCGTCGTATGCGTAACATATGCTGGTGAGAATCTGGGTATCACTCTAGCCCCTGTCTGCGGACCGTATTCTCTTTGGTCTGCTTCAGGGATCCATTCATGAATGAGTTTCGAGCGGATATAGAGGGCTCTATTTTTGAATAGATACGCACATAGACTAGTATAGAAGATGTTGCCTCGCTCTTTCGGGTGCAAACCGACCTACCTCAATTCGTACTTCGAATTTCGTTAAAACTGCCCTCGAAACTTTGGGTGCAAAGCGAGTGCCGTTCAGTGCTCTCCATTCTCCATCCATGCTATAATAACTGTTCACTCTTTGGGCCGTGCGTGGGCCGAGACTAAGATGAACATGAAGATGAAGCGGAAAAAGCAGCGGCGGCACGGCTTTGTGCCTGGTGACGTCGAGTGACGTCAAACCCACAAGTCTGAGGCAGACAGACAGATGCCGCACTTCGCACTTCGCACCGAAAGTAAGAAGAGTTTCACTTTCAATTGCGACACCCGGCACATGGCACCCGGGAGAGCTCGGACCTATCCTAAGCTTCAGAGGGCATGGGCATCATCATCATCCACAGTGCTGTGCTGAGTAACCGCATATGTAATTAAAAGCAAAAAAAAAAAACAAAGATGCTGGAAAAAACCATAATTCGGAGAGGCAGAGGCCAGGGCAAGAGCACAGCATCTCTAAACTTTACGATCTATGAAATTTCACATTTCATTGCAACAACGGCCGCCGGGTGGATGGGAAGGGGGGGGGGGGGGGGCACAGAAAGTACGAATGTGGATGTGAATGGGGGGCAGGAGGAGGAGACAGGCAAACAGCAGGAAAAAATCATGTAAAGTTTCTCACTTTTGGGTGGGAAATGTTAATCACGAAAAGTAAAAGTGAAATTAATACAGTGTCGACAGCAGCAGCAGCAACAAACCGCATTAGCTGCATTTGCATTTCGCACAGGACAGCAGCAGCAGCAGAAATTACAGCAATCGTTGATAACAATAAGCGGCGGAGCCAGCGACCGTTCAATTGCTTCGGAATCGAAATTGGAAACGGCCCGACTACCAATGACAGCACCTACCGGGACCCACTTCAATACCCCCTGATTTGGATGCATTCAATGCACTGCTCTGGAGCGGGGGTAGAAGTAGAGAGCAAATAGTGGGCGTAACCGTAATTTGAATTCAGCTTTTGTTGTCAGATCCCACTCTTTCAGGGCGCTGCGACGCGTTGTTGAAGTTGATTGACAATCTGACAAGGGGCCGAAGAAGTTAATGGAAGGGCCCCGCCGTCTGTCGGCAGATAAGTGAGAGTTGCCCTTCTGGGGCCACAGATTCTACCCTCACTGCCACAGAATGCCTGCGGAAATGCGGAGGGAAAAGTCGCTGTTCACAAAGAGATTTCGAGTCAATGTGGCCACATCCGACGAGAAATTTGCCCTCTTATTAGGTGTGCGTCGCCTGTCACTCCGCTGTTTGTATGCAAAAGGCATGGCTGGAAAGAAAGGCGACCGAAGTACGTGTGGAGGCGAAGTCTTCGGATAACGAAACAAATCACGGAAGATCGGATTATTATTGCAGCCTGCATTTCAACACTCGATCCGAAAACGGTCAACTTGCCTTCGTCGCTCCGCACATGGCTCTCATTCATCGTAACTGACGTAACTGCCGATGAGCCGAGATGCCGAAAAAGCGAACAAAACAGTCGTGACATTGAAGCGTGCGCAGCGACGACGCGCCGACGCCGACGCCGACGGCGACGTTGACGTCAGTGCAGTTGCCGGCCAGCGGCCTAAAAACGCTGACCAACGCGAAAGCCCCCAAGAAAGAGGAGCGGAAAAGAGACCAAGCGCTCAATGGCAAACATTGTCTCATGTTGTTGCTGCCACGCCGCTGCTGCACCGGTGCAAAAAGCAAAACTAGTTTTTTTTTCATTGTGTTGCTGTTATAAAGCGACTTCGTAACGTAACAACAAGAAAATCGAATGAAAAACCAAAAAGCAAAAGCAAAGACTAGACTTCGGGTCCCCGCCGCCGGAGCGGGTTCACTGGGGAGCAGCCGCGATTCGGCGCAGTCGGCCGCATCGAGTTGAAAGTGAAAGTCGCTTGCGGAGCGTTTTGGGCCGCCGCACAGCCCCATAGTTAGCCACCCAAAGCTTCAGCCTCCGCCAATCCCAATTCCAATCCCAATCATAGCCGTTGTTGTGCCGTGAACTTTGCCGCGCGCATTTATATTGAAATTGCAATTCACAATTTACTTAATTGTTTCTTCTTCGCATTTTGTCGGCCAATTTTCCCTCATTAGTGGCTTAATGCGTAATACTCGTATTGATGGCCTGCACTAATCACGAAATTGGATAATCAGCAGATAAACGTTGCACATTGGTCGCGCAAACACCCCGATCGTTCAGATCTAGCCACTCGTCGGTCAAGTCAGGGGGTCAGTCCAAGTTCGTGTACTTTTATAGAGGCTGGTCAATAAGCCAGTCTAAAATTACAAATCTATCTGGATTAAACCTGGGGAATGGTTTCAAATGTCGTTGGCCGAGCGCCCATGCCACCGACTTGACGACTATTAATAATTTCCTCATGCCGCAGCTGCAATCGAAAGTTGCAGTTTTTAATTGATGTTTCGCTTTCTGAGCCCAACGCACCCAACGAAAAAACACGCAAGTGCAACAAGAGCTCCGCAGCCGGCGAAGCATCCCATCGTTGTGACCACAGCCGCAATCGCGCCGCTTGTCGATAATTAAATTACAAGTACTCGAACTCCCCACTGGGAGCGGAATCCGAGCAGGTGTTGGAGGAGATCGAGATCACTTCGTCGCGCCGTCCAGGTGTCCGTTTCGCCACATAGTGGAGCCAATCAGCTCATTAGCTGGGAGAGGGAAGCGTATTTACAAGTGCCAGGGACAGATGGATCGGTGGGAACCGACCCAAAAAGCTAGTTACTGTCTGTCCAATAGAATACTGTCAGAAAGTGACATTCGATTGCATTTTCATAACATTATGAACAAAGACAATATAAATACTAACAAATATTTATATTGCCTTTGGTATGTGTGTTTTAGGTCAAATCGTTTATCTAAAGCTCCGATTTTGAGCAGGCATATGCATTTGAATAGACCTACTCGTCAGTTATATGTATATGTACTTGTGTACATGTACTATATGTACATATAAAAGGTCGGTCTGAGTTCTACATTTAATATGATACACGACACTTTCATGCTTTGCGGCTACCGGATATAATAAGTTGACAGAAAACTCACACTCAATTATTTAATACTAATTATCCATAATTTCTTTCTATTCAACAGAGCACTGACGTGAAAATGATACGGACAAGCTCATCATGGAGGCCTGTGGCTCTGATGGGCTGTTTAGCTGTGTACCTTTCCGTGGCCCACGCCCACGCCAGCACAAGCGTGACTGGAAAGCCTGCCCTGATCCGGACGGAGTTGCGCTTTGGTCGTCACCTGGACCCATCCAAAGTGCGAGTCGTCAATGTCAAGTCGAGTAAGGGCGATGATGTGGAGATCCTAGTCGGAAAAAACAGTCGCAAGGCTCGTGCCGAGGAGGAGTCCGGCTCCTTCTTCGTGCGCAGCTCGGATGTCAAGCGGCCCGTAATACAGCCGAAGAGCAATGCCAGCGGAAGAAAACTTACCTTCGAGCACAGTCCGGCCCTGATCAAGCAGAGCGAGCTGGTCCAGCAGATGGAGGCCTATCGCCAGCGCAGGACCGAGGCGGAGCAGCGCCAAGCGAAGCTCATTCAGCTGCAGTTGGCCAAGGCGCAGAGCAAGATTCTGGAGCAGTACGCAGTTGAGGGCGACTCTCGACGGGGCCGGCAGCTGGGAACAGATTTTGGCTGGCAGCCAGTATATGTCCCGACGCAGCAGAGTCCTCGCAGGAACCTCTCATTCGCATCGGATCGTCAGTGGCAGCAGTACTTCGCCGACTCGGTGGAGGCCCAGCCCCGAATGCAGCGTCAGGCGCAGGGGTCGGCCATGACCTTCCCGCAGGACATGCAGTATGCTGCCTCTGAGCCAGGGCAATACTTTTCCAGGGACAGGGATACGCGCTCCTATGCCAGCAGTGGATCCCCGCAGAGGTACCGTCCCCAGAATATCATTACCAAGCACAACTACAACGCTTTGCCGCAGAAGTCCAAGTTTGTGAGCTACATGCCGCATTCCGTGGTTGTCACAGCTAGTGCAGGCGTCGCCACGCCCTCAGTCACGCCCATTCGCAGGCCAGCGTCAGCGGCAGTCCACAGTGGGAGTCCCCAACGCAATCCTATCGGCCAGAGTACCCACAGCGTTGTTGACGGACCCGCAGTGACGCTCATCGAGGGCGTCCGTGTGCCAGACACAGCCGAGGACAGGGTGAAGACATGGCGTAACGCGCGAGTCCTGAACAACCAATTGGTGCCATACCCAGAAGGCTACACGCCACCCCGTGTCCAGATGCCAAGCTTCGACAGATAAAAGGGTTGTGGGTTGTCCCGTTATGGTTGTGCTCGACTACGAGTTTGCCGGCTGGCCAAACACGTACATTATATGCTATTTATTGATTTGTTCATTGTTTAAGTTATTTATAAATGCTACATTAAAGCCTAGTACTCAGTGCCGAAGAAATGACTTTCGAGCAGAATCAGGGTTGATATTCGTATGAAACCGATACAAATATTCTGCCAGCAGAATAATTCTGCTAGGGTCATTCATTTGAGGGTACTCAGTTCGACAAAATTAATTGCCGATATATGCTGAAAAAGTATTTCATGGTATTTGTGGTACAACAAATGTATTTGCCCGGTCAAATAAATGAAGTGATGTGCATGCATATGTGCGTGATTACAATCGAAATTTCATTGTTCATTGTTTAAGTTATTTATAAATGTTACATTAAACCTGTAAAAGAATACGCGCCGGTCTACGTAACGTTCCTGGACCTAGGGCATGAAGTCATTTACGGTCAAAACCCTGATGTCTGATTTGCGTAGTCGCGCACAGGACGTAGCATCGAAGGTTAGATAGACCACGTGCATGGGCGTGGTTTGCATGTAGCCGTTCTCAGAGAACATATACTGATAGGGCTTCAAAAGCTCGAGGTATACGAAGACGGCAGGCCGCTTCACCTGGATGCTAATACTCAGGCTGTTCCGGATGACGTTTCCAGTGGTGAGACAGGTCTTTGACGCAATCTCGTACTGCAGAATCAAAAGGAGAGTCAAGTGGATGGCCACCTCATTAGCTACGCTGCTCAGGAAATACCCACCTGCAGGCCGGGATCCTCGAGTCCGATAGCGGCGGCGATGTTGCTTGGGAAGAAGTAGGTGCGGGAGAGCATCTCCTCGCGACGACGCAGCTGCAGTTCCACGAAGGAATTGCGCCTATTGAACTCCTCATGGAACAAAGTCTTCATGGGGATGACCTTGTCATACTGAACGCCGTTGGGTCGGAGGGTGACCGTCCAATTGAAGGACTTGCGCGGAAGCAGCTGCGACCAAATATAAATGTTAGCCACAACGATCAGCCCCTCCGTGTCCACCCGCGGCTCATCGCAAATGAGGATGATGTTGAGCGAATCTTCAGTCTTGTCGTACTGTGCAACGATGGCGATGGGGGCCAGAAAGTCGCGTGCCCAGTAGTGCAAAAGCTGGAAGACGGATTGTTTCGCAGCTTCGATCATTTTGGAACAGATACTATCGAATAATGGTGCAAGCTTACCTTCCAATTGCCAAAGAAATCAATACCGGACCAAGAAGGCGCCACCCAGACATCGTTCAGCTGCCAGTAAAGTGCGCCCATGGTGTTGTGAGCAGTGTCCCGCAGGCTGCGATACAATTCCGTCTCTACCTTGGTTGCCATGGCCTGGGAAATCTGGCTGAAGTAGATCAAAATCTCTGCATAGTTGTCGGCCTCCGGCAGAGGCAATGGCAGATGGCGCTCCACTAGGCTTATTATGGGAATTTCGCCCAGAGGGTGATGCTGTCGGTGTTTCATCAGAAGGAGGAGGTCGTCGTCATCATTCTTGCTGCGCTGCCACGAGTAGAAGCTGGGCAAGCTCTGGAAGCCATACTCGCTGGCAAACCGGGGGGTAGGATAGATTCCTGGATCCCAGCCGTCCTTGAGATAGTCGTAGAAGTGCACTGGGTGAAAGAGATTATTTAGAACAAATTCTTACGCAGAAAGCTTATGCGTGATATTGTTACCGTCGCCATAGTGGTCGTCC
This sequence comes from Drosophila helvetica, assembly GCA_963969585.1. Lineage (NCBI taxonomy): Eukaryota > Metazoa > Arthropoda > Insecta > Diptera > Drosophilidae > Drosophila > Drosophila helvetica. The sequence goes on from OZ018403.1 coordinate 12,578,956, forward strand.
TGGGGATTTTCTGAAATGTAATTGTCCATCGCGCTGGCCTTTCCATTCGACGGCGAGGAAACCAGCGGCTGAGGGCGTGACTGGTGGGAGACAAGCTTTAGCTCGTGGATGACATTGGCCACGTAGAGTTCTCGGTACTCAGCCTCAAAACGCTTCTCGTCGTAGGATGTGTGGTACCAGTCCTGCACAAGCGCGGCTTCGTTCTCGTTGTTGGTGACAAAAATCGCAATGCTGGGATGGTGCGATAGGCGCTTGGCATTCTGGCGAACCTCCTCGCGCACCGAAGACAGGTACTCCTCTCCCACCGGGTACATGGCACAAGCGAACATCATGTCCTGCCAGATGAGCAGGCCAAGGCTGTCGGCGAGGTTGTAGAAATAGTCAGACTCGTAAACCCCGCCGCCCCACACTCGCAGCATGTTCATATGCGCCTCCTTAGCAGACTTTAGTAGATGCTCAACTTTGAAATACATACGTATGAGAGACATGAATTACAGAAATCTATATATGTACCGGAATGCCGGAACACACACATTACATTCTTTTTGCTATAAAATGCATTTTCCTGAAGTAATTCTAATTTTAATTTCCATACCTTATGCGGATTAAAGTCAAAAATACTCGAATACTGAATTCCAATGGACAAATATTTTGTGACAAAACGATAATGCAAAATAATCTGTGCTTTAACGTCGTTCTAAAGAGCTTCAAATAAAATTAGAATCACTCCACGATTTTGTTATGTGATACTTAGGTATGTAAATACAAGTACTATATGGACTCACTTTGGTCATTTGTTTGATTTTCAGGCAGGATATTCGATGGTATGTAGTTGCTGCCCTTCATGAATATTTCTAATCCGTTGACTCGGAAGAGAAAGGTGTTGCCGAGTCCGTCTGGCGCTGGCACCTCTACTAATTCAAGCGTGCGGAAGCCTACGCGGAGTGACTTCTGCGATTTGGTTTTCGAGCGCACTTCGGGTCCCTCAGACCCCAGCCAGGCTTTGAGCGTGAAGTGAAGCGGATAAAGCTTCTGGTCGCCATAGCCATTGGGCCACCAGGTTGCGACTTTCTCCTGCGGATCGACAATTGCACTTGACACAGAAATAGACACAGAGATATACATATGTGGTCACCAGCACTATTGCCGGGCGACGCAATTGCGGGTACTCACAATTGGCACGGCCTGATCGAACTCAATTATTGGGGCCAAGTAGCTGATGGGCTTCGAGTTGTACGTGTCAACCACAACCGGATGGTCCAATAGTTCGCTGCAAAAAAGTTATAATCAGTTGGTACGAGCACAATTTAAAATTCGGATGTTCCAAGGCCGCTTACACTGCATAGAGTATCAGGGTGCCGTAGAAGTTCTGCCTGCCCACCGCATCCAAGTAGCAGCGGATGTGCATATTCCAGTGCGAGCCGTTGGCGGGGCGGCTGATGTCTACGTCGATGTCGCGTATGACTGCCACCTCGTAGATCTCCAGCTGCACGTTCTTCCAGAGACCCATTGATGGTGCTGCCAGACCCCAGTCCCAGGCGAAGCTCGATTGCATCTTTCGGATCATATTTATGTGGCACTCGCCGTTGTAGCGAGCGGGCGGACAGGCCGGCGGCACAGAACGCTGCGCGGCGTCTAGAGCCTGAGCCTTGGCCAGCGCCGCCCACACGGGGGACATTATCTCTATCTCCAGGACATTGTCCAGCTGGAGGATGGAACTGACGTCGTACGAGTAGCGAACAAACATATTTTCCGTCCGTCCCAAAAGCCGATGGTTCAGCCGAATCTCAGCTATGGTGTCGATCCCGTGGAACGTGAGATTGATGTGCCATCGCTGGTAGTGATGAATGTCGACTGTGCCAATTTAAAAGCGAATCTTTTATTATGCTATGAAGACGTTTTGTAGAGTAGGGTAATCTTGGCTTACACTGAAACTTATTTGTGTAGGTCCAGTTGTCGTAGGCCAGCCAGCGCAGGTTGATGTCATTGTAGGACTCTAGAACCTGGGCACCAAAGGCGCTGTATATTCCGGAGGGCAGGGTTTGGTTAGCAATGGACAGGGCTGTAAGGTAAAATATTGATTGAGGACCGGAACAATAGCCTTCATATCGTTCAAAAGCCGAAATGGCCCCTCGATAAACAGTTTTTTGATGGTTTGTAAACAAACAGCTGAAGCTATCTGTTCTTAGCACAGCTGATTATGGACACTATCATCATCAACTAATCGCACATAATTTCATTTATTATTTACGGTCTATCTTAGAATCACACCCTCGCACGATTAGACAAGCCCATTTTAAACAATAGGCACACTTAGGGAGTTGTGTTGTACTCACATCCGTTCTGGTTAGTTATACTCCACTTGCTGGCCAGCTCGATTACTTCCACTGCATCGCCCTGGATGCCATAAACAAGAAATCCACACCATAGTCCAACAACCAACAAACTCCAGGCGGCGCCTCCGTCGTGGCGTCCACTCCCAGGCCGACACTTCATCAGGCAGTTAGTATGCGGCCTAATTTACTGGGGGCTATTTTAAAGTAGACTAAAGTAGCTTCGCCTCTCCAATAAATTGTATCAGAAACCTATATGTATGTAGGCCCCCTCTCGGAACACACACGAACCAACACCAAACCGAATCCACGACGCGCGAAGTTGCTTCTCCAATGGCACTCTAACTGCAAATGAATGACGATGGCGACTGGCAGCCGACTGATCGTTTGCCGTTCCATGGGGAAGTGACAGTGGGAGAGCGCGAGCACATATTGATAATGAAATTCGTTTCAGTGTCATGCTCTTCTGCACACATCAGCTGTTCTTTGTCGGGTATGAGAGCGAAAGATCGAGGGAACAGCAAATAACGCTTAGTGACATCGACTGGTACCTAGACAACGAGATACCCATCTTTGCAGGAGCCACAATCTGCGGCTCTACTTCTACGTTTTATGTTTTCAACCAAAATATAATATATAATGTAATAAATATAATCTACTAGCAGACCCGCGCGCTACGCTGCTTACTAAATGAATTTAATTAAATTTCTTCTCGACATTTAACTTTAAAAACCATACAGGGTTACTTAAAACGCACACATTTTCAAAAGCAACAAATATACTTACAACGAGGGGGAACGTTGTGAGCCGCGTCTATAATAAAAGGGTCCGTTCTACAGAATGAAACAAAATGAAATGAAATAAAAAGTTCCGTTCTACACAATGACACAAAATGAAATAAAATAGGCGTTCAAAAAAAATGTGTGTTTGGCTCAAATTTGAGATTTAAGAAGAGTAAAGTAAAAAAATTTTTTTTATAAAAACCTTGCCAAATTTTTTGGCTATCATTTAAAAAAAACCGCATGCAATTCGGTGCACTCGTTGCAGCGATAGCCTATTTCACACACATTTTTATATCCGGTACTCGAAGAGTAAAGGGGTATATTAGATCTGTTGAAATGTATGTGTGTAACATCCAGAAGGAAGCGTTTCCGACCCCATAAAGTATATATATTCTTGATCAGCATCAATAGCCGAGTCGATATAGCTATGGCCGTCTGTCCGTCTGTCCGTCTTCATTAGCGCCTATAGCTTAGAGACTATAAAAGCTAGAGGAACACAATTTTGTATCCAGACTCCTGTTTTATCGCACTGTTACAAGTGTATTTTAAAATTTCGCCCCGCCCCCTTCCGCCCACTCCAAGGACGAAAATCTGTGGCATGCACAATTTTAAAGATACGAGAAAACTAAAAACGCAGAATCGTAGAGAATGTTAATATCTATCAGAGTGTTGAATCTGGATCAAATCGACTCATAAATATAGCCACAATGAAGAAAACCATTTCGAAATGCATCGTTCCCTCTCGCTCTCTCTCACACACAGGGTTGGGCGCTGTGAGCATTCGTCCAGATGAGCGCCTAGATCTCAGAAACTATAAGAGCTAGAGCAACCAAACTCTCTATCCATGCTCCTGTGATATCACGTCAGTACAAGTGTATTTCCAAATTTGGCCACGCCCCCTTCCGCCCCCAGAAAAGACGAAAATCTACAATTTTGAAGATACGGGAAAGCATATTGATGCTGATCAAGAATATATATACTTTATGGGGTCGGAAACGCTTCCTTCTGGGTGTTACACACATAAGTTTTTTGCACAAATCTAATATACCCCTTTACTCTTCGAGTACCGGGTATAAAAAGATATAGAAATTTATTATAGAATGCAACTTTTCAGTGCAGCCGCAGATTATTGCCATGCACTGTTAAACAGAGTGCGCTCCGGTCCCAGCTCGCTCTCCCAACAGGCTCTCACGATCCACGGCGGTCACCGCAGCGTAGATTTTAAGCTTAAGTTAGTTACGTTCTCAACCCCGTTTCTATCGGCCGTGCATAGTACATTTTGTTCATAACAACCATACATACGACCATACATAAATACATATACATTGAAAACACACTGCATCCCGACTTCATAATCTCTACTGAATTATTTCTCACTGAATGCGCCTTCCTACAAACAGAAATAATTTTTTTATATTTCTATATCTTTATACATATGTATATGTAGATACACGTATGCCGAAAATTGTTTCAGTCTTTCATACGCAAATAGTATTTGAATATTTCTCTCTGACGCTGACTTTACAGAACCCCAAACACGTGGATACCGCATCTAAGCTGGATTGTCGGAAATGGATAGTGGAATAGATAAAAAACATTTGAAAACATTCCATTCAAACTTGAATGATTGTGCGGTTGCGTATTAAGTCTAAGACAAAATTTAACATTGGGAACAGTCACGCCCCACACAAACATCCTGAAACGAATGATGACAATGTCATAACAATGTCAAAACTCAAAGTAGTCTTCTTTAGACACGTCTCCCGGTTTACAGACAAAGAACTAAGGTACTGACCAACTATTTCAGAGCAAAATTTTAGGTTTGATAAAAAAAACTATTTCTTTTTATACCCGGTACTCGAAGAGTAAAGGGGTATATTAGATTCTTTACCCGGTACTCGAAGAGTAAAGAGGTATATTAGATTTGTGCAAAAAGTTGATGTGTGTAACACCCAGAAGGAAGCGTTTCCGACCCCATAAAGTATATATATTCTTGATCAGCATCAATAGCCGAGTCGATATAGCTATGTCTGTCTGTCCGTCCGTCTGTCCTACTGTCCGTCTGTCCGTCTTCATTAGCGCCTATAGCTCAAAGACTATAAAACCTAGAGGAACACAATTTTGTATCCAGACTCCTGTCCTATCGCACTGTAACAAGTGTATTTCAAAATTTCGCCCCGCCCCCTTCCGCCAACTCAAAAGACGAAAATCTGTGTCATGCACAATTTTAAAGATACGAGAAAACCAAAAACGCAGAATCATAGAAAATGACAATATCTATCAGAATTTGGATCAGATCGGATCATTAGTATAGCCAGAAGGAACAAATGAAATTTCAGTGGCCTTCCAAGTAGATAAAGACATGTAGAAAAGGCAGATGTAAAAAATTTATGTAAACAAATATGGAAACATCTAATAGATAAAAATCTCCGAAAAGTTTCGACTTAATTCCTTTTTTCTTTTTTGGCTAAAATTAAATTCGTCCCTTTTGCGAACATGTAATAAATTACAACGAGCTCACATACATATATACTGACTGAGTACCGGGTAGAAAGTAGAGCTGCGGCGGTAGACGCAACGATCACAACGTTCCCCCTCGTTTTGTTTTTGGAATTAAGATCCGTGTTGTTGTATAAGATGCCGTTTACTTTCATTTTGGTGAAAAAAAACCAGAATCAGAACCAGGCCCCAAGTCAATTGGTTCTATACATTTTGTAAAAATACCACCAAGCAAATTATGTTTGCTATCACTATATTTACCAACAAACTTCCATTGGTAATCTATTATCTACAGAATGGTTCGTATGTATGTATGTATATTGTTATCTATTTGCCCAATGGATATGTCAGTCGTTGTTGGCGATCGCTTGTAAACGAAAGGACTACCTTACCTTACCTGTACACGGGATACGAGCCATGTAAATTAAATACTTAATAATAATCCCTCCTTTGACAATGTTGGCATCTATGTACATATGTATAATGAGTAATGATTACACATATATATGTCTATTAAGATTCATATTTTTAAAACTTCTACAAACGTAACGAGGGGAAACGTTGTGAGCCGCGTCTACCGCCGCGGCTCTACTTTATACCCGGTACTCAGTCAGTATATATGTATGTGAGCTTGTAATAAATTACATTATTACATGTTCGCAAAAGGGATAAATTTAGTTTTAGCCAAAAGAGACAAAAAAAATTAAGTCAACCTTTCGGAGATTTTTATATGTGTATTAGATGTTTCCATTTTTGTTTACATACGTTTTTTACACCTGTATTTTCTACATGACTAAATCTACTTCCTACATATACATACACGGCTGTGTGCGAGAGAGAGAGGGAATGAGTCTGCGCTTGGAAGGCCACTGAAATTTCATTTATTCCTTCTGACTATATTTATGATCCGATCTGATCCAGATTCAATAATGTGATAGATATAGTCATTTTCTATCATTCTGCGTTTTTGATTTTCCCGTATCTTCAAAATTGTAGATTTTCGTCTTTTGTGGGGGCAGAAGGGGGCGTGGCAAAATTTTGAAATACACTTGTACTGAAGTGATATCACAGGAGCATGGATAGAGAGTTTGGTTGCTCTAGCTTTTATAGTCTCTGAGATCTAGGCGCTCATCTGGGCGAATGGGCATAGCGCCCACCCCTGTGTATGAGAGAGAGCGAGAGGGAACGATGCATTTCAAAATGGTTTTCTTCATTGTGGCTATATTTATGATTCGATGTGATCCAGATTCAACACTCTGATAGATATTGTCATTCTCTACGATTCTGCGTTTTTAGTTTTCTCGTATCTTTAAAATTGTGCATGGCACAGACTTTCGTCCTTGGAGTGGGCGGAAGGGGGCGGGGCGAAATTTTGAAATACACTTGTAACAGTGTGATAGGACAGGAGTCTGGATACAAAATTGTGTTCCTCTAGCTTTTATAGTCTCTGAGCTGTAGGCGCTAATGAAGACGGACGGACGGACAGACGGACGGACAGACAGACATAGTTATATCGACTCGGCTATTGATGCTGATCAAGAATATATATACTTTATGGGGTCGGAAACGCTTCCTTCTGGGTGTTACACACATAAATTTTTTCAACAAATCTAATATACCCCTTTACTCTTCGAGTACCGGGTATAAAAAGTTGTATTGGATTTGTGGATTTGACAGCGCCAGAGGGAAGTTTTTTTGAAAATTAAGTCATGTAAGAATGTAGAATGTATATTTAGGCCTTGAACAACAGTTTTGGATAATTTAAATTTTTGTCAATTTGTGCAGTATGACAGTGACGCCATCATATTTCCAACACTACCTTGTATGGTATTGTGGAGGAGTTTTTGTAAGATATAGTGGCGGATCACTTTTTGCACGAGTTTCAATTTTCTTTGCGTTTTTTGTGTACAGGAATATTGTACATAGTGTATTGAAATCAGTTGGGCCGTTGAAGTTGGGAACACCAGCCAAAAAATCAAATCGTGCACAAAATCCAATATTTTTACATCGCCTGAAAATTTGTCCGCGACATGTGCAAAACATGATGCCAAGCCTATTTCATCATTTCCATCAGTTTTAATAAATGATTTCTCATACAAACTTCGAAAATACTAAACAAGTAATGGCTTGCGCGAAGAGCTGTAAAATTTCACTCCATTTAAATTCTAACAACCGCTTTTGACAGAAATATGCTCAATAGATGACAGCAACTGCCTGCCTTTTGGAAATTTTGAAAAATATTGATTTTTGAGAGAGATAGATGCATACCTTACTCTCCCCTATATTTTTCATGAAAATATCGAGCTAACTCATCAAAATTTCGCCCAGAACTTTCAATGAAGCCTGGCAGTCACAGGCTTTCCAAAGCAATTGACGTTTTTTTGCAAAAGGAATGAAGGTAATGACTGGAATCCATCTACTTAGTATATTTTATAGTTGCAACCACTAACCATACAATATTGTATGGTTAGTGTTACAACTTATGGCGAGAGTTGTGCTCAGATTAAATATTGATTCATCGTTTGCACTTTGATGTGCTCGCTCGTCAGCTTCAGGCACTCCGAAGAGTTTTCAAACTCCAGGTGCACTGTTTTCCTGGGCTCCGTCTGCGTGAAGCCATTTGTAGAGAACTGGTGTCTTTCCCTAAAATAGTTTGGATGGGAGACCTCCAAGTAAACGAGCAGTGCTGGATATTTCACTGTGATGCGTAGGCTGAAACTGTTGGCATACGGTTGCTTGGCCGTGCTGCAGTCGGGACCCACCACTTCCAGCTGCCAGGGATAAGTGAAGAAATTGTAGGACTACGACTGGAATATAGCATTCGCACTCACCGCCAATTCCGGATCTCTGATGCCTTTAATGTTCTTTATGGGCACCGGGTAGAAGTAATTTCGTGCCATTGTCACACCGCTGTTATCCTCCAAGACGATCTCCAGAAAAATTTCTTCCTTCGATTGGTTTTCAAACAGAAAAGTGTCCAGAGGTATTGGGCGCGCTTCCAGTTCATTAGAATCCTGGGGACATATTCGATAGGTTTACTGCTGGAGCCACTTGCTGGTTACGGTTACACTTACCAAGGCGAAGGCACGGGCTATGGTCTTTTTAGCAATGAAGTCTGTCCAGAGATAGGTGTTGATTTGGACGTGGTATAAACGCGTGTCAGCATGCTCCATGTAGTCCTCCCTTGTGAGCGTGACGTTGAGGCTATCCGTATTCTTATCGTACAGGGTGATCACCCTGGTCGGGGCAAAAAAGTCCTTGGCCCAGTAGTAAACCAACTTAAAGTTTCCATAGAAGTCGATGCACGACCAGGTGGGTGCCACCCACACGTCATTTAACTGCCACATTAGTGCACCCATTGTCTGGCTCTCTGTGCGCAGGGTGCGGTAAAGGTCGACTGCCGTCTTGGCGGTCATTGCCTGGGAAACCTGGCTGAAGTATATGAACTCCTGAATGTTCTCATCCCAGTTGTGGAGCATGAATGGCAGTTGGAGGGCAATCAGCTTAAGTATCGGTATGAATCCCTTGGGATCGTGCTGGTGACTTCGAATGAGCGTGGCTATGTTTTCGTTGGACACATCTGAGCCATTACCCAACGCTCGATGCCAGCTGGATAGCATGGGCAGGCTGGCATATCCGAACTCGGATACGAACCGAGCGTGTGGGTACGTTTCCGAGTCAAAGCCGTCCTTGTCGTCCTCCCAAAAGTGGACTGAGAACAAAAAGGTGTGATAAATCATAACATATCTGGGTACAGAATTTGCTTACTGTCGCCGAAATTAGGATTTTGAGGATCGTTGGCCAGCTCCTTGCCAGACCCTTCAATACCCAGCGAGGGCGAGGAGATCATGGGGCCAGGGCGCGGACTGAAATCATTGCGTGAGATGATGTTCAGCTCGTGCTTCAGAGTGCTCATAAATAGGGCCTGATAGTCTTTCTCAAGGCGGGTTGCATTTTCTCCGAACTCCGAACGATTCTTCACCAGGAATAGCTCGATCTCATTGTTAGTCACAATCAACGCGAGACTAGGGTGGTACGAGAGTCGTTGAGCGTTCTGCATTGTCTCCAGGCAGACAGAAGCCACAAAATCATCGGTTAGGGGGTAAGCTGCCTTAGAGAATGTCATGTCCTGCCATACGAGGAGGCCGTAGTAGTCTGCCAAGTTGTAGAATGTCTCCGACTCGTAGAGACCGCCTCCCCAGACTCGGATCATGTTCATGTGGACATCGTGTGCCGATTTCAGCAAGTGCCGCACTGTAGAGTGCAACTTATGATTAGCCATCTTCTGCATCTGTGCGATGATAAGCACATACTCACCCGTATCCGCCTCTGCTGACAGTTCTGGCAATGTATGAGCCGGCACATAATTGGCACCCTTCATGAAAATCGGATGGCCGTTCACACGAAAAAAGAAGGTTCTGCCACTTCCTACACAAGGGCTGATTATGATCAAAGAGGGATGAAAAGTAATCCTACTCACTGTCCATGTCCTCCACCAGCTCTATGGTGCGAAATCCGATCTTCAATAGTTTCTGGGACTCGGTGCGCGAGCTCAGGTTGGGGCCCGCTTCGCTGGAGAAGCACTTCACTGAAAACAGCACCGGGTAGAGCCGTTGCTTACCATAGCCATTTGGCCACCACAGGGTGACACGTTGCTGGAAATGTACATAGGAAACCGGGATGTATCGAAAGAATACCGAATCTCTCCTGATTAAATAGTCTCGCGTGCAACGTACCTGGGGAATGTGTATTTTGAACTCCAGAACGGCGGAAGCGTAGTTTACCTCTTGCTGATCCAGAACAAGTGGTTCGTCCAAGAGCTCACTGAAAATGAATATTTAATTTGCCCACAAAATATTTATTTTAAGCTCTGAATACCTGGCATACACCACGAGCTTGGTGTAGAAATTCTTCAACGCAGGTGAGCTGAGGAAGGCCCGACAGTCCATTGTCCAGTGCGTGTCATTGCGATTGATGGCCACATCGACGTCGCGCAGGATTCCCACCGTGTAGTACTCGATGGCCACTGGCTTCCATATTCCAGAGGAAAGGGCTGCAGGGTTCCACTCGCCGCCGAAGCTCATTTGCATTTTGCGTAGCATGTTCCGATGGCACTCGACATAGCCCAGCGCCATTGGACAGCTGGGAGGAGCACTGGCGTTGCCCGCTTCCTCCAGTTCTTGGGTGCGCCTGCGGGCCACCTCAAGAGGCGAAAGCAGCTCGATCTCCAGGGTATTCTGGCTGGGACTGGGCAGCAGCAAGTGTCCGATGGCGAACGAGTAACGGATGAACATGTTGTCCGTTTTACCGATCAGCTCACCGTTCAGCCTCACCTTGGACACAGTGTCGACTCCGTGGAGCGTGAGATTCACCAAACTGTCGTGGCCCATTTCGACGCCTGTAGATCGATCGGTCAGGATGGACAAATAAAGAAGAAAACCATTTACCTACTGTCGAAGGTGGTGCTGTAAATCCACGTTTGGTTGGCTATCCAGCTGAGGGCCACATTATTTTCCCCTTCCAGCAGGTCACCGTATGTTTCCTTCAGCGCCGTATACACGCCACTCGGCACCCGGGCAACGTCGATCTTCAGTGCTGAAAATATAGTGGTTATATACTATAGGTGTGTGTTTGGTGTGTAAACAAAGGGTTGTGTTGTCGAGTCTCAAATGGTATCCAAATCACAGAGCCAGCCGTGAGCAATATTTATAACCAATTAATTAGCGAAAATGGGGTACGTAGACGATGGCACTTTAATCTTATCACAAGTGCAAACACTCCCGGGGAGGCCAAGGCCTGTGCAAAACTTGCGCCGTCCATGATGAATCAATCGCAGCGACATGGGATACTTTCATCAATTACGCTCGTACTCGTACAAACACCTACTTACAAGAGGTCGTGTTCCTCAATGTCCACTTGGTAAGCTCCTCCACGAGGACAGTTTTAGCATCTAGAGTGTGGACGGCGATGGAGATCAGCAAAACGAAACAGGGGTACAATGTCTTGAGCATATTTAATTCGTTCCTTGTTAAGCAGCTATTGAACCGATTAACATCTTATATGTGTTTATTTATTTGGCTTTAATTAAAATCTTATCTCTGGTGCTTGAGTTCTTGGATTCCACGCTCTACGCTTCTGCGTGCACACGTTACCGCCCCGGGAACGCTTTGATTACTGAGCACTTCCAGCGATTTGTGGTCTCCAAATCATTGACGAACTTATCAGTTCGACTGGGTGTGGGGAAAATATCAAATGGCTGGCAGTTCGATAATGGGTGGGAACAGTTGCAATTGCTGCCACGTACGCTCTCAACGGATAGCGAAAAGGGTACAGGATTAAATTTAATTCGTGTAGTAGCTCATAAACGTAAGAACAATTTTTGTTTCCGACGCCTATAATTGCATCATTTCAAATGGAATATTATTTGTCAGAAATCAATTAAAGATCAAGATATGCATCAACACAGTCGACTATTTTAACTGTTTCCGTGCAGTATTATCCTTAGATGTTAAGCTATTTGGGCACAGTTACTTTCCTGGGCGTTTTTCTGGAGGCAGTTTGATTACCTTTGCTTAGTACCATTTAAATATTTTGTATCTACATAGTACATATGTATTAGTTTACTAAAAAATAAATTAAATCTGTAGGTGAGTCCATTTTGGGAATGCGCATATTTATTACTCGTATATCGTATTCACTATAATTAGTTTAGTAGCATTACGAATATTATTGGGCATATTATTATTTAAGGTAATATTTACAAAAGCAAACCACTCAGGGACCTCTGATCCATAGCCAAAAGTTGTAGTTGCGTTTACCGACCGAAGCGCATGTGACCGTAATCATCGAACTGGTCATCGCCGCCCCGCTTTCCGAACCGCATGTGCCCATAGTCATCGAAGCGCTTTGACATCGTGCGATCGTCCTCGTTGTCCATCAGCAAGTCCAGTTCGATGGGTATTACTGGCCGGGAGATTATTGGAACTCTGTGCCCGAACCCAGTGGATCTCTGATGGCGTCTGTTGCCGAAGCGTGCCAGCGAAAGTCCTTCCGTATTTCCCGCCTCTGCTCCCATCTTGGGCTCGAGGTCTTGCAGTCGCCGTTCCTCCTTTCCAACCTCCAAGCTGGCTGTCTGGGAAGGTACTGGCCCCACAACCAGAAGATAAAATGTTAAGGCCCAGATTGGCATCGCCAAGATGGCCAAATGCGCACATCCCATTCCGCGGTGACCCATTCTAGGCTTCGCCCTAACAAGACTGGTTCACTTGCCCAGAAACGTATTCTTTTTATAGAAAATCTATTGTCTGGAATTATCCTCCATCCTCCTTCCTTCCTGTTATTATTATTCTGCAGTCATGCTGGCCGCAGAAGTACAGCCACAATGCGAGTACAGCTCAATCGAATTAGCCTTGCGGGGGCTGACATATGATTGACGTGATTGATTAAATCAGCCCTCAAGCACCGTGTGCTGCTGTTCTAAAGGAAGACGTTAATTTGACGAAGTGAAAAACGTGCAGTCCTCGACTTACATTTATGCAAACATTTTGGTTCACAAAAGTAAATATTAGAGTCTCAAGAAAGTCTATACGAATACTATACGAATCCGCGTATAAAGGAAATTAATTTTACCGGATCCATGCTTCTTTCATCCCCCATGACCCCCTAAATAAAAAAATACACATATTTAAATCGATGTATAACCAAATCAAACAACGCACGTCGTTAATGAAAGGATCCGAAAATTGCATCGTATGCAGCGAATGGAAGTTGTAAATGTGGAAGCTTCGAGCATAGCTTTTTATTGATTTTTATTGGACATTTTGTGATATTTAAAAAAAAATGAAATATTTTGTAACTCTGTAGAAAGTTAAACGAACAAGATGTTTTACTGGAAATTTCGTGTAAATACATACATACATATGTACAGAAAAATAATAGCTTCATGTGGGCGCTATCTAGGACAAAATTGTAATATCGTGCATAGTCTGCTTCGGTTTGCAAAAAACTTTAAATTTGAAAGCGTTAAAGGCATAGTATTTTGCGATTTAATGCAGAGTTTTGCTTTGAAATCTAGAGATACATTTTTGATGAAATGCTGTCATTTATGTAAATTTACTTACTTGGGAGCAGATTTGGTTTCGGTTTTTTCTTGAGAGCACCAAGCATGGATCTAAGCGACACCGGACTCTGAGATCTGTGGCAAAGATTCCGAAAGACAGCATAAACTGCTCGATGCCTGAAATATTTATATTTTACTAGCGGCCCGGTACGTGCTTCGCAACGTATTAAGTGAAATAATATTTTATTAATTGCTAGCTCTTTTAAAACTTAATCCAAAACATTTGGATAAACAGTATTTATTGTTTTTCCATTTTGAGTATAAATAAACAAACGGCTGGGGGTACCGAGTCTGGAACAGGCAACATAAAGTTGGCCATGTGAAAAACATGATTCCTCCAAATTCTCAGTGTTCGCCCTTTGTCCTTGTTGATGGACTTCGCAGATGATAAACGCACAGGATATTGTAATCGTTTGAAATCCAATGGCAAATCAGTTGGAATCATAGGGATACGCGGTATATAACAAACTTCTCCTTTTGATTTACCAGTTAAGATCGTAGCTTCAATCAAATTTGGCAATTACTTATTCACTGCCAATCTGGTGCCGTTACACAGTTTTGGTGGATTAATATTTCGCAACAATATAATCAAAGAACAAATTTTCAGATTTTCATGCGGTGGCATACCAGCCGGTTCCAATGAATTTAAAAATTTAATTGGATAATTCATTGCCTCATCTTGATTCATAGCACTGTCAATTGATCGTGACTATACGGCAATTTCGGTTGTATTTCAAAATTAATGGCATTGATATAAATGTTCCTCGTTGCTAAAATGGTGCGTTCTTTTCTTCTTATTAGTAATGCCACATCATTTACATTACGCGTTCGCCGACCTATATTTGCTCATCTGGCTCGTGGTATTTTTCCTTCATATAAAAAAGAATAAATACAATTAAAAACAAATTGCTACAATTCAAGACTCACCGTTTGTATGAAAAAATATGTTTAAAAATATAAGCACAATAAATACAAGAAAGCAATAATTATCGCAGACAATTTGCCTCATGCGAAGCCCGTCCAAAATGAAATGATCGCATGAATGACATATAAAAACATGCCATCATCACTGAAAAAGGTTCAATTTGAAAGTTCTTATTGAATTCATTTGTTACAAAAAATGTGATAAATGAAGAACCGCTCGACCGATATTGTGCATCTACTAAATAGTCCGTACAAAGCCTTAACATTTGGTTTGGTGAGGTGAGCCCGTTTTTGAGTTATAAAAGTTCAACGAAAAGTGGCATCAATTTTTATATGTATAGATTATTACATACATACATATTAATGAATGTGTAAGTATATATTTACGATGCCTTCGATTGTGGCCAGTGCGACAAGGCAATTCGAAGCGCAACAGGAGCTGTTGCAACAGACGCCATGGGGACACGACAG
The DNA here is from genome assembly GCA_963969585.1 of Drosophila helvetica. Lineage (NCBI taxonomy): Eukaryota > Metazoa > Arthropoda > Insecta > Diptera > Drosophilidae > Drosophila > Drosophila helvetica. The sequence continues at coordinate 12,594,084 of OZ018403.1, forward strand.
CAGCAGTTTGGCAGCATTTTTCTGAGTCGATGATATATCGATAGTTTTAAAATGGTCACAGCTACACTTTCAAAATAAATATCATTCACCTAGAAGGCTTTGTATTGTAACTTCAAACTTCAAGCAATTAATACATATGTACATATGTCTCATATATTTGGTTTAAAATTGAGAATTCACATAATAAAAGGCAAAGCTGGAAAATAACGATTAAGCTGACAGAAGACCTGAAAAAGCTCCTGCTCGTTTCCATTTTTACCCTAAAACAGATGGCTAACGATTCCAGCAAGCCAGAACAACAGTTGGCCGCAGTCCAGGCCGTCCGCAAGCTGCTATCCTCGGACAAGAATCCACCCATCAACGAGGTTATCCAGAGCGGCATACTGCCCATTTTGGTGGAGTGTCTGAAGAATCACAATCACACAATGCTGCAGTTCGAGGCTGCCTAGGTCCTGACCAACATTGCCTATGGCACATCAGATGAAACCAATCAGGTAATGATTCCACCCCAATAATGTGCTCAACCCTCCCAGAGGAAAGTGCTTATCTTGGGGCGGGGGAATGTGTGATGCTTTTCAGGTCGTTGGCGCAGGTGCAGTGCCACTCTTCCTTCAACTTCTCAACTCTCCCGCTGCGAATGTGTGCGAACAGGCCGTGTGGGCTCTGGGTAATATCATCGGCGACGGGCCCATGTTGTCTTCAATCACGGCGTGGTCCAGCCACTGCTGTCGTTCGTCAAGCCAGATACACCGATTTTGTTCTTGGGCACTGTCATCTGGGTGATAGTTAACTTATGCCGCCACCATTCACAAAGTCCTGCCCGCACAGACAGCCGCTTTGCGTGCTATGGACAATATTGTGGCTGGATCAGATGAGCAGACACAGGTGGTGCTCAACAATGGGGCGCTCTCCTATTTCCCGGTCCTGCTCTCCCATCCCAAGGAGAAGATACGAAAGGAGGCTCTCTGGTTCCTCTCGAAAATTACCGCCGGCAGCCAGTCACAAGTGCAGGCCGTTATCAATGTGGGTCTCTTGCCGAAAATCATTGAGAATCTGAGCAAGGGTGAATTCCAGACACAGAAGGAAGCCGCCGTGGCCATCAGCAATCTGACCATTAGCGGCAACCGCGAAAAGATCTCCACACTGATCAAGGGGGGTGTCATTCCGCCGTTCTGCGATCTCCTCTCATGCCAGGATACGCATGTTATCAATATAAGAGATGTCCCTTGCGTTAAGTCTATTTCCAGTGGTAACCATTTCTATTCCAGGTTGTGCTTGATGGTTTAAACAATATGCTCAAAATGGCCGATACACATGTGGAGACGGTGGCCAACTTTATCGAGGAGTGCGAGGGTCTGGCCAAGATTGAGCGTCTGCAGAGCCACGAGAATGTCGAAATTTATAAACTGGCTTAAGAAATCATCGATCAGTACTTTACGGACTAGGTATGTGAATGGTTAATAGCTAAGCCAGATTGCATTTTTTCGAATTGATGGAATGTCTTTTGTTCAGCAGGTCGAACAAACAGCTGCCAGCTTTTAATGATTCACTGTAACACCAAAAGCTGAAACCAGAAACTAGAACGCAGCACTAACCAATAGATAGAGAACCAATTGATTTCCCCGACTTGTTATAAGACTTTGATTTACGTACATATTAAGCTGAAAGCCAACCACTTCACATAATAATGATAACAACAGCCCAAAACAAGTGCCTTCTCTGCCAATTGAGAAAACATTCGCTCCCAATACCATACCAAAAAGAAATGACAACGGAATAATTGTATTGTAGAACTGTTTCAATTATAGCGAACTATAAATATAAATAATAAATTCGTATATATTTATACAAATACAAATATATAAATAGAGAATATATAGGTAAATATTAATCAATTAATCAAAGTCAACCCCGCCAAGCCAACAAAGCACCTGAACCCTGATCTGCACAACGCCGACAAGCAGTTCCTCCAGGAGAAGTCCAGCGACTCTGTTCTCTTCGTCCAGACCACTGACAAGGACACCGGTGCCGCCTGCACCAAGCGTGAAATATTCACTCCTAACGCGTCGAACACCTTAATCTTGCCATTTACTACAGCAGCGACTTACCAGTCTTCTTCAACATCATTCTTTGGTTCATGGTCGTCTTTGCCCTGTCTCTGTTGGTTATTTTCTACGCCATCGACGCCATGGATCCCAGCAGGGATTCGGTCATCTACCGTACGATTTCTACCCGCACAAAGAAGGACAACTAAGCGGAGTGAGAAGTGGAGCTTACACATTACTTTGTTTGTTATTTCGTCCCATTTTTGAGTTGCGTGAAGCCAACCCAACATCCAACTTCAGTCAAATTTAGCGGAGAAATTGTGTAGTCGTCGGGTGTTCAGTCTTTGGCTTTTGCTATCATTGAGTATTACTTATCATGTTTAAATGCGGATTCGGATGAGCAACAATTTTAAATCCCGCGTGTATAAGAAATTTAAAAAATCCGGTTCTCAATCGGACTTTTCGAAGTACTCAATTGCTTAATCGAAATTTTCGTTATTTAATACGCTTTGCTATAATAAATACTTGGCCAAATGCAAGCTTAACTTCAAACGCGGTCCAAAACAATTCTTCAGGTTTGTTAACTCTAAACGTAACTCTTCTCAATTTCCTTCACCTCTACACTGAAATGGTAGTTTTGCTGATAATGACTGTAACATTGCGGATCTGTTCGCTTCCTTTTTTCAACGTTCTACTCTGTCCCTTCAATGAACCTTCCCTCTATTCTAGCCTCATCTTCCGATCGTACCAGGTACTCTTATCCTATTCCCTTAAATAGCTCAAATAGCATCTATCCCCCCCTTCATCGATTATAATTGCCTCCTAACTAATCTAAAATCTTGTAAACTATCGTTCTCTACTGGTGTTAAGACTTAAAAGAAAAGTCCAAACACTTGCGAGTTGAGTTGTAAATTCAAACTGATTTTTATTTCTCAGAATTTGACCTTATATGTACATTTTACAGCATGTTTGGGGTACAATTCTATTATTATAGTTGGACCCACGGAACGGGGTCGTAATCGTAAATCGTAAATTTGAGTTCAATTATAAGTATTTGTGGACTACATTAGCTACATAAGTGGCTCTAGTCCACTTGACTCGGGTTTGTCTTGTGTGGCTTGAGTTCACAGATTATTTCTCCACTCACACCCCAGCAGTCATAAATTACTTATTTTATGTACGTTCCTCAGTTATATATAGATCGGTTTTTGTGTTTACATCAGTGAACGTGTGATATAATAATTATGTTCTGCTTGAACAACTGGGCCAGATTTGGTTCCCAGTGCTGTTCTCAAACTTAATGCTAAATCTCTATGCTTGCCCCTCCTGAAACTTTTTAACTTTTCTCTTCTTCTAACCTCCTTGAATTTTCCTCCTTCGTAATTGCCGGATTTCCTAATCAGTGCCAAGCTGATGTAGTTTGAACTGATTTTAGTAAAGCCTTTGACTCAGCTAATCACAATCTCCTTATCCATTAACTATATCTCCTAGGGTTTCCAACTAATCTTCTCTACTGGATCAAGTCTAACCTTTGTGTTCATCTCAGCGTGTTTGCTCTAACTCCTCTTTCTCTAAACCTGTTCTAGTCTCACCGGGTGTGCCTCAAGGTCCCTTGTTATTTAATCTATTTATTAATTATCTTCCTCAAGTCTGATCTCACTCCCGAGTCCTAATGTACGCTGACTTTATTGTATTTTTCTTTATTGTATTTAAAATGAAATTCCCTATGATCTGTACCAAATAAACCTGCAAACAGGTGGTCACCCCTGCTCAGCCGAATATCCCGTGCTATCTCTGCGAAAAATTTGCGCACGCAAAGTGCGTTGGGTATTCAGGCCTCGTGATGCCATTTCCAAACACAATGGCTTGAATTACTGTCTCGAGGCATGCCGGGTGGTTCATATTGAGTCAGGTTTATGAGGCAGACGCAGAATGGCTTTAAGGAGCTGACCTTTGGCTTTAAAAAGCAGTATGATCAGCTCCTAACCATGGAGTCTCAATTTAGCAGTTTGCAACTGCTGAATGAGTCTCCTAGGCGCAAAAGGGTCACTCCGCGGAATCTGCAAGTTCCAACTTGTCCCTCAGCCGCCCGTTGCCGAACAACCGACTCCGACCACTCCAATTGTGCAGCAGCTGATATCTAAGGCTAAGAAGAAGAATAAGCCCCCAATAACTCCTAATACTAATCAGGCCAGTGCTCCATCCTCATCTTCCCAGTCCACCCATCCAAAAAACTAACTTCCTCTCTCTTAATCACCTACCAGAATGTTAGAGGCTTGCGTAGTAAGCTCAGCACTCTGTACCGTGATAGCGTCGCATTTGCATCCCATGTCATTGTGTTCACCGAGACCTGGTTAAAGCCGGAAATTCTCAGTTCTGAGAATTCCTTTAGAAATGACCGTTCCTCTCGACGTGCAGGTTGGGTTCTGATTGCAGTGGACTCTAACTTCACGTCGGAACATTTTACAGTTCAGATTGAACAAGAACTGGAATTCCTGTGTGTAAAACTGATTCTTCCCACTTTTTCAGTTTTTATTACATGCTCGTATATTCCACCTTCTTCGGATATCGCAATTTACGAGAAGCATTTGTCCGCTTTAAACGCTGTTTCTTCCTCGCTATCTGATAAAGATCATATGATAGTTCTTGGTGATTTCAACTTGCCAGGAACTGTTTGGTCTTCGGTAAACGAGTCTATTAACCTAGTGCCCATGTCACGACATGACTTTATAGACGGCTTACTTGACTTATCCCTGTCTCAAGTAAACCGTGAAACATTCCTTGGGTCGATTGCTTGATCTGTGCTATGTAACGGATCCGACCAAGTTAACCCAAGTTATCCACTCACTATACCTGAAGACGCCTACCATCCTACCATCGAAGTGTCGCTCGATATAGGACCAACCGCATTGGATCGGTCGGGTAGGCTACCTCGATGTGTCCGCTGCTTTCGTAAAGCCGAGTTCACGAAGCTTAATAACCTCATTAGGGATTTTGATTGGTCCGCTTTGTATTTGTGCACTGACGTTACGATAGGAACAACATTTTCTACGATGCATTTGACTCACTTTTTGAGTCTTGTGTCCCGCTTTCCTGTCCTACTAGATCTGGGAAACCCCCTTGGTTTACCAAAGAGTTATCCAGTCTAAAAAACTTTAAATCAAACCTTTACAAAAAATTTCAAGAAGTTCGCTCTCCTTCTCTCTCTCGCTATGTAATGGCTCGGTCAAACTTTTCAGTTCTTAATTCCCAGTGCTATAAGAACTACCTATCTCGATGCAGGATACGTTTTTCTCAGGACCCTAAGCAGTTTAACAGCTTCGTAAACAGTAAGCGTAAAATGTCCGCACATCCTTCCTCGCTATAATTTCTTAATACGTGGGGAAATGCTGATCAGGCAATGGCCGATCTTTTTGCCCAATTCTTTCAAACAACCTTTTCACAGGAATGCTACTCCGGTCAGCCGTACCCATACGGTTTACCGAGGTCAAACGGCATCTTCAGTCCCTTGCTAAATGAAAGCTCTCTGCTTCATGATCTCCGAAAAGTTAAGCCGGTGTTTTCACCGGTTCCGGACGGAGTTCCCGGCTGTGTACTTAGGTACTGCGCCGAGTCTCTGTGTGAACCGTTGCTTAAACTATTCAGCCTGTCCATAAACTCTTCGTGCTTCCCCTCGATATGGAAGGAGTCGTTCATAATTCCTCTCCATAAGAAAGTTAGTAAGTCTGAGAAAATTTGCACCTGCAGCATCTTTGCAGATCACTTATTTCTCCTGCCCAGCATGGATTTATAAGACGGAGATCAACAACCACGAATTTTTTGGAGTTCACCTCCTTCAGCATTAAAGGCGTCCAAGGTAATCTACAGACGGATGTCATTTACACAGATTTGAGTAAAGCATTCGACTCTGTAAACCACTCTCTCCTAGCACAAACGAGGGGGAACGTTATGAGCCGCGTCTGCGCCGCGGCTCTACTTTATACCCGGTACTCAGTCAGTTTGTATGTATGTGAGCTTGTTGTAATTTATTACATGTTCGCAAAAGGAAAAAATTAAATTTTAGCCAAAAAAAAAACAATTTAAGTCGAACCTTTTCGGAGATTTTGATCTATTAGATGTTTCCATATTGGTTAACATAAATTTTTTACATCTGCCATTTCTACATGTTTTTATCTACTTCCTACATATACATACACGGCTGTGTGCGAGAGAGAGAGGGAATCAGTCTGCGCTTGTGAGGCCACTGAAATTTCATTTGTTCCTTCTGACTATATTTATGATCCGATCTGATCCAAATTCAATACTCTGATAGATATAGTAATTTTCTATGATTCTGCGTTTTTGGTTTTCCCGTATCTTCAAAATTGTAGATTTTCATCTTTTGTGGGGGCGGAAGGGGGCGTGGCCAAATTTTAAAACAAACTCGTCTCGGTTTGATATCACAGGAGCTTGGATAGAAAGTTTGGTGGTTCTAGCTTTTATAGTCTCTGAGAACTAGGCGTCAAAAAATTCGATCAGGCATAGCGCCTACCTCTGTGTGTGAGAGAGAGCGAGAGGGAACGATGCATTTCGAAATTGTTTTCTTCATTGTGGCTATATTTATGAGTCGATCTGATCCAGATTCAACACTCTGATAGATATTGTCATTCTCTACGATTCTGCGTTTTTAGTTTTCTCGTATCTTTAAAATTGTGCATGCCACAGATTTTCGTCCTTGGAGTGGGCGGAAGGGGGCGGGGCGAAATTTTGAAATACACTTGTAACAGTGCGATAGGACAGGAGTCTGGATACAAAATTGTGTTTCTCTAGCTTTTATGGTCTTTGAGCTATAGGCGCTAATGAAGACGGACAGACGGACAGACGGACGGACAGACAGACATAGCTATATCGACTCGGCTATTGATGCTGATCAAGAATATATATACTTTATGGGGTCGGAAACGCTTCCTTCTGGGTGTTACACACATTAATTTTTTGCACAAATCTAATATACCCCTTTACTCTTCGAGTACCGGGTATAAAAATTGACCTTTTAGGGTTTCCACCCAATCTCTTGAGATGGATTTCTAGCTACCTTTGTTCCAGGTCCCAAAGAGTCCTCTTCAAAAACTCCCTGTCATCACCAGTTATGGTTACCTCGGGCGTACCACAGGGCAGCCATCTAGGCCTCTTACTCTTTACACTCTTTATAAATGACCTGCCTTCGGTATTAATATACTCTCGAGTACTTATGTATGCGGATGATGTTAAGCTGTGTGTCCAGTATAAGGATGGTTTATCACAATCCAGGTTGCAATCCGATCTTAATAGCTTTCAGTCATGGTGTTGTGCAAATTTGTTATACCTTAATGCTTCGAAATGTACAGTAATGACATTTCATCGCTCCAGCGCCTTTCTGGCTCCTTACACACTAATTAAGTAAAGTAATAACTAAAGTAATTCTCTTGAGAGAATTACCCTAGTTAATGATCTTGGTGTTCTTTTAGATCCCAAGTTACAGTTTTCTGAACACATTTCTACCATGGTAAATAAGGCCATGGGAGTGCTTGGGTTTATAAAGAGGTGATCAAAGGAATTTAACGACCCCTATACAACAAAGACTCTGTCTTTATCGCTTGTTCGTTCGATTTTAGAATATGGTTCTTGTGTATGGTGCCCTCAGTTCACCAGGAATCAACCAGAATCAGTACAGAAAAACTTTTTAATTTTCGCTCTACGCGGCCTCAACTTGGATGCAAGTGTGAGACTTCCGTCTTACACTAGTAGATCGCTTTTAATAAACCTTCCATCTTTAGTTAACCGTAGAAAAATGCTTGGTGTGATTTTTGTGCACAACTTGATCAAGGGTGACGTAGATAGCCCGGACTTGTTGAGCCGCATAAACTGCTCTATTCCTGTTAGAAACACTAGAAACTATATACTGTTGTTTCTTCCGATTTGTAGATCGAATTATTCCTTGCATGAACCTTTTAGAGTTTTATGCTCGGATTATAATACCCTCTACCATATCATATCTACAACTAATTCCCTTCCTCTTCTTAAATCACTATTACTCACATACCTTTCTCGTAATTAGAAATTGTAAGTGTACGATAGTTTTAATGCATGCTTAGTTCCTTTAGTAAGATTAATTCTAATTTTCCTCGAATATTAGTCTAACATCTATCTTTCGTAATTAGAAATTGTAAGTGTACGATAGTTTGAATGCATGCTTAGTTCCTTTAGTAAGATAAGTTCTAATTTTCCTCGAATATTAGTCTAACATCTATCTATCCTGAATGATCGCGATCGGTTCGGTTAACGAGTCGCGCGTCATGCGGCAGCACCGCTCGGTCGGTTGGCTGGGAGGAGAGCTGCGTTCCGGCCTGGGATTCGCGCGTAACAGCATTCGGCTGGTGTCCCATGGGCCACTTGATGGTGCAGTCATTGCATATCAACGTCCAAATATTGCATAACATTACCTAAAAGCGCCTGTTTAAAGTTAATGTCTTGGGAATTATCTTTGTAGTTAATTTATCTTGTAATTCCCATATTTCCGCAATCTCGAATAAAGCTAAAGGAGTCAAAAAAAGTACTACTTATGATAGGCACGGCCAGGTTTCTTCCTTTTCCGCTTGTGCTCGACAAAGAAACTAGTGGATACGCGTATGAGAAAATGTTTAAGAAAAAAAAAACGAAATCTGTGAATTGCTTTTTATCCGCCAAATTCCATAGCAACTGCCTCTGCTCGTTTTTTTAATAATAATAAAATCTCCTCGTCGCTAAACTCCCCCAATCTTTTTATATTTTGCTCTTTGAACTCTATAGCTTTGGGTTTACGTTTCTATTTCGATTGTAATCAAACACATATGCACGCACACCACTTCACTTATTTGACCGGCCAAATAAATTTGTCGTGCCTGGCAGAATACCACAAATACCATGAAATAATTTTTCAGCAAATATCGGCAATTAATTTTGTCGAACTGAGTACCCTCAAATTAATGATCCTAGCAGAATCATTCTGCTGGCAGAATATTTTGATCGATTTCATACGAATATCAACCCTGATTCTGCTCGATAGCCATTTCTTTGTACTAGGCTAGGCTTTAGGCATTTCTGTGGTTTTTGAGACAGGTCGGTTAATGACATTTTCGAAAAAGAAAGCATAATTTTTCTTATCAGAAGATGATACTTGGCCATTCAAATCTCACTTACTTTGATCTAAAAGGTCACTACTCGAATTAAAAGAAAACTGCGATGCCGCTGCAAATGAAGGTGAAGTTGAAGAGTCGCTTTCCTATACATTTGTGAAATTTGTATAGTCTAGAATGCGAGATATGCATTTTCGTTCATATCATTTGGCTGCATACTTAAAGCAGGTGGGTATAAAAAAATGCAGCCTTATGACACAGACCTAAATTACCGATCCATATATCGTCAATATTTGCAATGATATTTGCTTTCAAGGTTGCTATTGCAGCTACATATGTCCTCAGTGTATGGAATTCAAAGGGCTTTAATTTTTAAAATAGATGGTAAAACAAAGCAAAGCGATAGAGAACTACAAAGTTGCACTTTCTTAAAAATAGTTTCAAAATGCTCACACAAATCTACGAGCGCTTCCACAGTGGTTATATTTATATGTAACATTCGTTGGCCTTGCTCTTTATTCTTCAAAAATTTATTTATTTCACCCCAATTGTCAATAATTGACTTTAGCATGCTATAGTTTGAGTTCCAGCGTGTTGGACAATCGCTTTTTAGAGAAGTTTGTAGGAGGTGCTGCAAATTTGTTTTTTTTCTAATAATTTACCATTTTTTTACACGTTTCTATCTGTCAGCCTGGGGTGGTAGCAAACGATTTGTCCCATAACTTTCGAAAATAAATGGCTGCTACAGTTATGGCGTATGTTTTCTTCTAATGCTTTGATCATATTACTTCCCCGGTCAGTAATAAATTTAATTTTGTCAATATTATGCACTCCAAACTCATTAAATAATTTTGACCTTTTTAATAATGTTTTCACCGGTGGACCTTGTAAAATCCATTGATTTCATTCCCAAAACCATATCAACGAATGTTCTGTCTTTTTGATAGCGGAATGTAATTCCAAAGAAGTTTCGCTTCACGGAGTTATCCGTCCGATTGTAGCTGATGATCCCTGGCTGCTCACAATGCTACTGATTTCGTCCTTAACTGTGACGGTTTTTAGGTTATGTTTTTGCAGCAGATGTGTCTATTTAAATTTAAAACTGCGACGGTGTTTAGGTTATGTGACTCCTTGATGTTTTTGCAGCAGATGAGTCTATTTAAATTCGATGTCTGCTTTGCCGTGTACTTCAACACAGTTGGGCACGTGCAGCAGAATACGAAGCCTGGCAGTACGGTAATGTCCGGCATTATAATTTCGGATATTATATTCCAAACAAAGCTTCGGCCTGCCATTCTCAATTTGCTCGGAAATAGTTTTTGCATTGAATTCCATAATAAAAGTTGTATATTTTAACAGAGCCACCACCAAAAATTAACACAGGTTGAAAGAAAAAATGTTCACGCAAAAAGAACTGGAATCCGTAGCTGAAGCCAAACTCGAAGCCCGAGTAGGGGGTAGGGAACGTGCACAATCGGGCAATCATACTCGAACAAGCTTGATTGCGAAAATCATGTTTGATCAAACGTTCTGACTAAACAGAACAATTCGGTGTACGAAGGTTTGGTCAAAAGGCTCCACCTAAGCCGTTTATCCATCGATTCTTGCAAACGACAGCTTAAACGACGCCTTAATAAATTAACTATTGAAAAATTCAAGCCAAGAAATATTTTTTTTCAACTTTACCTGAGTTCTAAAAGTCAAAATTTAAAAAAAAAATACCGCAGGCGGTACTTTCAGGCGGTAAGCTGCTATATAGCTGCATTTATCAGCTTTTTATAGCTGCAAAATTCAATACATCCAGATGTAAGATGATTAAGGTATGTGGAAAAAAAGCACAACCTCTTTAAAAAAAACTGTGGCTAAAAAAAAACATAATTGCTTAAAAATTGTTAAATCCTCAAATCTATCAGAAAAAGTCATTTTTAGCCACAGCGGAAATGTCGTGTTGACTAGTGTTACATCCAAAATTACAATGGCAACGTATTAAATTCAACCAAATCCAAAAACTCGCATTTCAGGTGTATTTTCTTAAATTTAAACTAAACATTTTCTAAAAAAATATTTTATATCTATCGATACATTTCTTTTACTTTCTCTTTTCAACAAATAACATTTTTCTGCCTACTTTTGTGGCAAGTAAAAAGTACATGAATTTCGTAGCATATTTTTAGGCTTTTGAGAGTTTTTGCCTTTGGCCTTTCGTTTTTTGCAGTAACGTTATCCAGCACTGGCAACATTTCAAAAAAGAAATCTCGTTTGTTGGCGCAACTAAAATTAGGTCAAATGAAAGCCTGATCAGTGGATAATGGCGATTGACCAACATATAATCAAAGTTGTGCAAGAGAGTTATGGATAAAAGTGTGTTGGTAGTGTAAAAAACCAAGTTTAACTCAACGCAAGAAGTACATTTATAATTATTTGTATCTCTTAAACAATATATGTACATATTTATGTATGTTTGAATATTTTTGTACGACTTTCGTACTAAATAATATCTTCCTTTCTTGCTTTGAATTACAACACGAGTAACTAACTAGATCAAAATATTGCTCCAATTGTGTGTATTTGCATATTCAATAGCAAGATCGAAAAAGTTAAAAATAGGAATAACTACCTCAATCTCTACAAGAAAAAATTCATTTAAATTGTCTAAAAAATTTGAGATAGTAATAAGGTTTATTTTTCGTAAAACATGTCACGTTTTGGAGCAGAAATATCATGACACGACGGTGTGATTCCATTGATAAGAGCTTCGATAGAATGTAAGCCACCCAGTCCGAGCTAATCCAGTCTCCGTCGGTCAAGACTGGAGTGTCAAGTGCTGGTCTCCGTCCCCGTCCCCACCTATCGGCCACACCGAACAGTTTCGCTATTTGACTGTGTAAAGAATTCCACTCGGCGACCGCATTCCAGCGACAGGCATTCCACAGATTCAATCGAATAGTTCGAACACATAGAGAGAAACACCAACACAGGTCTACACAAAAGACCAAATTAACAGCTATACACAAAAGTATCTACGGGTTGATCAATAAACAAACCGCAATCCAAGCCCAAGCCCAGTGCTTGCTGCAGTCTAGGAGACTTTGTCTGCCACTCCATTCCACTCCACACACACATACAAACACACACGCACACACACACAGGCAGATACGAGTACGAGTAAGTTGGCAATGGTCGACAACCAGTCTCAGGGGCTGGAAGGGAAGGCGAAGAGTTGGTTGGATCTGTGTCCGCAAAAGCCCAAGAAGCGGACAGCGGACACAGCGGGTTTGCTCAGAGAGCACCAGAAGCGAGAGGCGAAATCAGCAAGACCCTCTCAAACTTACAAACGGCTTTTGGGACGTACGTACTCAGTGTATTTGTAATGGCGAGAGGGTCAATTTTTTGGAAATACTCGAATTCGTAGAGTTGCAGGTGTTCTCTAGCTCCTCTGCGAAGTATAGTTTGCTGGTAAGCCACTCGGGACCGTATCCGTGAGATACGCCTAAAGTGAATATCTCAAAACTATTTCGTTGTGTAAAATGAGCAAATTTTGATGAAGCCTCACATCGAATACATAGAACTGATTAATTGTGAGAAGAATGAATGGTTGGGCAAGAGCCCAGTGGTCAAGTTTCGCAGCAACCTTTATTCCTTTGAAGCTTATACGGGGTGTTGGACATGGGACTGGATTTTGGTGGGAAATGTAAGCGGCCTGCGTTTGGCAATTTGCCTGCTTGACCAGCTGGCAATGTTGGCTTTGGCTACCAGTAAAACTGGAAACGGAATGCTGAATTTTCTCGTTTCATAAAATGTGGAATTTCCATAAGGCCTGTGTGCCGCTGACATACAGAGAGAGACCAGGAGCGTCCAGGGTATCAGACTCAAACGAGCTCGCCCGGTATACGGCACGCGTTACTTGGTTGAAGATACTTATGTACATATGCTCGTGTATTGCGCAATGCGTGAACAGATACAGACCAGACCAGACAAGACCCATAAATTGCACAGACAGACTCCGGGCACTCGATCTGTAGATTTTGATTTACGTGATGGTCTTCTGAGATTCATATTACGAGTGCCTACCAGTGTATCACGCACCTGCTGGCATTAGGTACTGCCTCGACCATTGGGAAGGAGCACAGGTTTCACCCCCGATATAAACTGAACTAAACTTTTGCCTCCCATTCACATTATGAAAACTTCCGCTTGTCTTGGGACCTGATCACTTTGTCTTGGTTTCTACGCCCAGCGCTTCGGGGTCGCCAGTGTAACTGGAAGTGAAATCGTGAATAAAAGAAAGAAAGCGGGGATATTACCTGAAAACTGGAATGGGGTACGACAGCACAGGACACTGAATGTTGAAACTGCTGCCGCCTTGGATCTGCATCATTCGGAAGCGCTCGAGAAAGAGGATTTGAGTAAATTTTACAGAACGGGCAGCCTGAGACATCCTGTAAATTCTCCCATTTAGCCTCTCGTCTCGTATTAGCTTGATCATTTGTCCATATTGTAGCAAAAATGAAAATCACACGAAACTCCCAAAACTCTTTGGACACCTTGGATGGAGCTTTCCTGTTTCGACGGATGTGGCTGAAATGTGGCGTTATTATGCTGGGCCGTTCCCCTGTGCTTCTATTAGACGCCTGCATGCCTGTCCACTGGCAACATTCCACAAAATAATCATTTACAAGTCGCACCGCATTCGTATGCAAATCAAACGCTGTGCCGCATTTGCATGCAGGGGGCATAAGCATGATGGTTGTACAACTTTGGCTGGGACGAGCGACTGACAGTGTCTAGGCCCAAGCCCAAGTCGGGACAGCATTCTTCGTTTGCCGTGGGAGGCTAGTCCATGTGCCATGGACGATTCTAGCTCCGTGCCACCTCCGCTTCTGCCTTGAAGCTCGGTGCCAATCAATCCATTTTGAGCAACGTTGCATTCCCGCATCCCAAATGACTTTTAGGTGTGACAGGACACAGTCGGCATGACATAACCACTAGATTCCCCAGGAGGAGAGGTAAAGATCCCTATTGTGCTTTAACAATTTATTATATTTATTGTACATATTGAAATGTATATACGAATACGATATATGTGTGTATATGGATAGTTCTGCTTTATCTTGACCCTATATTACGATACTAATATGGACAGAACGAAATGCGTGAGTGCTCACGAGGCTAATTACTCTCCAATCAATAGAATATTGTACATTTGTGATCGATCGCCTTTAACGCCAGTCAGAAGTTATTTTCGTTCGGCAATTTATTTTCGTTGCAGTGATCAACAGTGGTATTATATTATTCTACATTATTTATTATAGTATGATGGTTAAAGTACAAAGTACGGTGTTTCATGTATTCATGGTCAGCCGCTAACCTAATAAGGCACACATATTCATTGATTAAGTTGGATTCAATGTCGGAATTCTCAGGACCTCGCCCTCGCTGGGCCACTGCCTCCTGTCTCTCTACTTGTATATCTGCCTGATGACCTGACCGCTTCTTCTTGTTGCTGTAGGGAGGACCGAGGTCGGGGTCAGCCCGCAGCTTCGATTGGTTCCCTTTCTAATTTGACCAGCATCGCTAAACGTTGTTTAATTCTATGTACATATCTATGAACTTCGTCCTAGTGCGATCCGGAGTACTCGTACTCGTATTGCAACTCGTATTCGTTAACCTCCTATCTTCGTGGCTTGCCGAAGCTACTCGATGGCCCCAGGGGTCCGTATATGGCATGCGGATGTGGGGGGTGCGCGTGGGGATGCGGCCGTTCGCCGTTCGTCATCGTCATGGCAGCCTGTTTGCGTTGCAGAGTGCTCGGTCCCATCTGTCGCTCGCCATCGTTCAGATCTAGGCCCGCCACCATCTGGGCGATTTCACGCTCCTTTTTCATGTCCGGTGGATTGAACTGCAAGCTGGCCAGCGATCCGTGGCTGCGACTGCGGTGCTCCTGACGGATGGAATAGCTAAAGGCCCGCTCGTTCAAGTGCCCCTTGCGCTGCAACGAAGACATTCTTGAATCACAGCATGCAAGGACCCATCGAGGAGATGGCAACGGCAACGTTGCCCTCTAATGAGAGCCCACGAAGGAGGCCGTAGAGGTTGACTTACCTTGTAAATTCCTGTGCCACCTGGCGACGGGGACTCGGCCCCCGAGTTGCCAGAGTCATCCAGGCCGTTGCCCATCGACGCCGCCATTTTTCGGCTGGACATTCCCAGGGGACGCGGTTCCCCAATCATCGACTGCGCCATCTGCGGAGGCGGGATGCCGGCCATGGCCTGCTGCTGGTGGTAGGCATATATGGGGGGCACTATTGGCATGCCGACGGGCACTCCGACTCCACCGTTCTTCTTGTCCTTCTTCTTCTTTTTGCTGGTCGAGCGTGACGGCTGCAGTGTTGCGTACTGCTGGGGCAGCATGACCGGGATCTGAAGTGGTGGCATGCCGGCCATGTGCTGATGTGCCGCATGGTGCATCATATGGTGTTGGTGGTTAAGCGGCGGCGGATGGTGCGCCAGGTGGCTGGGTGGTGGGGGACCTGGGGGGAAACCCCGATGACTGATGGTGTGATAGCGCGCAGAGTGTGGCCCGTGTCCGTGTCCAGAGACGGAGACGGGCCCGTAAATGACGCTGCCGGGACCGGCAGAGCTCTGCAGGCCAGAGCGATGCATGGCGGCAGGATGCATGGGCTTCGGTCTAATGAGGGTGCCCGACAGGCTCTGGCTTCCGCTGGACTTGGACGACTTCTTGTCGCGCTTCTGCTTGCGCTCCTCCTTGACGGGGGGCGGAGGCACGTCGATGGGGGCACTAATCTGGCGGGCCCGCAGCGGCCTGCCCAGGGTGGAGGTGTTTCCGGTGAACATCTCGTATGGACTCTCGACGGGCCCCCCGATGCTGTCCAGCTGATCCTGTGACCCACTCCACACCTTGTGGTTCTCATCGCCGTTGTACAGCGAAGCGTCACCGTCGTCCCCTGTCACGTTCAGGTCAGCGCTGCTCCCGTAAACTGCAAGAATACCAGATGCATTATTTTAATACATATACTTAGATAGAGGAGAGCCCGGAAAGGTCAGCCAACTAAAGTTAATTGATGGAGGATCCCCAGATACAATACATTTATTGATTTGACTATCTTTAAATTGTAGATGGTCTCCGATATAAGTCCTAAGTGATTGCTACAGTCGCCGTTTGCTTCAGTAAACGTATGCTTCTGTCGGGCTAACGTGCTAATAAAAACCAGCTTTGTAAGACTTCTCTCGACCTTCATGGCCGATAGATGCTGCACGCTACTTTTGATATTGATATTCATTGCGGGATTTAACAAGGGCGCGAGACCTTGGGCACTGGGCACGGGGCACGGAGCACTTGTTTCTTTTCGAGCTGTCCTTGAAGGCAAATCGCTGATTCATGGGTCAAACCCAGAGAAAAGGGTGGGGTGGAGGACGAGTGGCGGAGCTCTGTGCGAAGCATTTGAATACAAATCAGCCAAAATACTGAAAATTAGCTGAGCGCGTCTAATCCAAGTGGACGGAAACAGGCCAAGACCACAGAGCGCCGCGGCGGCAGAAGCATTCAAATTGTCAACTGGTCGACTGCGATCGCCGCCCGTGTTCGGTTCGGTTCGATTCGACTCTGGTATTTCTTGGCCGCTGGCTCTATTCACACAGACACATTTACAGATATGTATACATGCATATGTATGCATATGTACGTACACAGAGGCCGCAGTTGGCGCAGTTCTGCATCGCATTTGGGCCACGGCGGCAACGGTTTTGTAATAAATAACGGTAATTTAATAACTTGAACGTGGCTACACCTGCAACTGTCTGTCGCATACCCCTGACCCCCTGCCACCCAGCATATTTCGGACCATACCATACCATCGCAATCCCAGAGCCAGAGCTAACCTGTCCCGATCGTCTGGTCCCAGCGCCGGACCCAGCCCCAACCACAGCCCCGGAGACTCACTCTGTTCGGCAAACGACAAACCGACGAGTCACCTTGCCTCTACCGTGCCTGCCTTTGGACAAGTATCTGCCGTGGCATAACTTTGTTTGCGTCCACCGTTTTCTTTTTGTCTGCTTTCGGGTTTTCTGGCTTTTCCTTGGCTATTCGTTCGCTAGTCAGTGGCTTGATTCGTACGCCCTGAGAAATCCACTCGGCTTGAGGTACTTGTATATCGACCCCCCGCTGCGGACTTCCAGCCAGCTAGCCAGCCATCACTATCGTCTGGCTAGTGCTGAGTAAAGTGGAGTAAACTCTCCGATCAGCGGAGAAGGTTTCCCTTCCCGTCCACGTGCAATGGTCATTCAGGCAAGATTTCAATTTATGAAATGTTCAGTGTCAATTTTGAGACCTCAGCGGGTGTGTTTTTTCCTACTTTCATTTTTTGCACATTAACCTCTTTGCGTTGAAGCTACAGGGGAACATATCTAGGTACCACCTACAGCAAAGTTCGCCTTCAACAGATTCGGGGAGTTCAAGTCGAGCCCACCATGAAACTACATCCTAGTACTTACATGCATGCATATATATGTACATATGTACATATGTATATGGAGCCTATCTCTTCGGCGTGGAACCATTACTCTGTTTCTTTTCTGCGTAAGTGGCTGCGGAAGTCCGCGAATTTCCAATTCCAGCTTACTCAATATATATATATGGATAAATAAGAGTGCGAAAAGTTAATTACTTTTACAGCCAGTCCCGAGCCAGTCGCAGGGAGTCGATCTTTAATCATTTCCCATTTTGCGCGCTCCTATTTTGTTCGCGGCCATTACACGAACATTTTTCAACAACCTTGCTAGTGTAGTGCCTATACCCCAATGGGACTTATGTCATAATCGATGGCGGTAGAAGTAGCTCCAGCTAAAAGTAAAATTGAGACTCTCACTTACGAGCACAGTACTCACTGTGTAGGAACATGGGGAGAGCGGCCTGTGGGCATGCGTGCGTGAAAATCGTATTTCCACGTTGCACTGCGCTGGAGAAGGGGAATGGGACGGTGCGCTCAAGCTGAGGCAAGGCAGATTCGGTGCCTGTCAGAGAACCAGCCGCCGATAGATGGAAAAGGCAACTTGAAATAAAGTCGAAATATCACCGTATCCAAAGTTCGCCAAAACACACTGGCTGGCATTTAGCCGATCCACCCAAATTCCAGCCATTCGGGCGGAAGAGGAGTGGCAACAGCAACAGCACCAACAGCAGCCACGGCAGCGGCGAGCAAGCCGAGTTTTTCTAACATTTTCCATTATTGCCTTTGGAGATCTGTGGGCTCGAACCCAAAGTCGCAGCTGCAGAGCGAAATCTAGGCCGAACATGCCAGCGTGGAATGCCAGACGAATGACTAACAGCCAGGCCGGTATCTGTATCTGTATCGGTATCTGCAGCGGTGTGTACGGGTTTTGTGGCTGGAGTCCGGGGATTACTCGAAAACAATACAATGAAAACGGAATAACGAAATAACTGAATCCTGAATGACTGAATGAATGCATACGAGTACTTTCGTTTGGATATCTCGAATGTATCTCGTGCTTATGCCTTGAGAGGTCACTTTCGAGACGATTTATCATCCGACAACTTTTCTTATGATCGCATTAAAAAGAGCGACTGTAAATTAAATCCTTTTCATCCAAATTAAAATAATTATGCAAAGTGGCGTGCATGAGCTACTTTATTCGGCATACACACACCTGCACATATGTACATACATACATACATACATACGAGTGTGTTCATAATGTATGGACTCGTACCTCAATTGTCAACGACAATGCCTTCACAGAGAAAGAGAGAGAAAGAGAGAGAGAGAGAGAGAGAGAGAGAGAGAAAGAACTTCCAAGGGAAACCACGATTTTAGATGGGAACTGCAAGTGGGTCAAACATGATATACGTACATATATATCCGTAGTATGTATGGATGCAGATGGAGCCGAGAGGTGAGTGTGCCGAGATTACAGGCAAATCTGAAGGATGCCACAGAACTTCGATCGCGTAGTCAGATTTTTATAATCGTGTTTCGATCAAAACCTCCTCGGAAAAAATTACACCTACCCGTAAGACAATGTTGCAAAGTGGCCAAGCGGTCCGGCTGTTGCATGCAACCGAGTCATTCAACTGCAACTGGATTTCGGTTAATGTGTCCCGTCTTTCTGCTGCCCCGCTCCCTCTGGCTCTTACTACTACCATTTTCTCCTTCCCCTCCCCCATACCCGGCTCTCTTTCAAGCCACTTTGCATAATAATAATGCAACAGTAGCAGTAGCAGCAACCAGCAACCAGCGCAGAGATCGTTTGCCAGATGGATGCAGACTCTGATCGTAATAGCCGCGCAGAAATATTGCATAGCCAGCGGAAGCTGGTCTCTGGCTGACAAAAAACGGCGACTGCGGCAGTGGCTGCGGCAGCCGCAGGTTGCATTCAAAAATGTACGAGTACAATACTCTTGTCATGGTCAAGTGGTCAGGCATTCGCAAGACGCTGAGGCCAGCGACACTTTCAAACCCAACGAACGGTTTCTTGTACATTCTGCCACAGTGGTCGTCCGTGCAAACGGAAGTACAATTTATCCAAGAATCCGTGACTGGAATCCCATTAGGCGCCACCCAGGAAAGGAAAAATAGTCCTCCCTCCACAAGAACACACACACACACGGCTAACTTTAGTCCGAGGATAGTGCCAATTCAAGTCGGATTGTCATTTGTACGTGCCTCTGAATTGTTTTCTAGGCCTTCAGATTGGACTGGATCCGAAGTGGCAAGCAGCAGCAAACTTGTTTTCTGGCTGATATTTGCTGACTTGCTGCACTGCCACCCATATGCATGTGACCACGGGTCTTTCGTTAAAGCCACCTGCAAATTATTTGGATCAACAGAACAAGAGCGGGTCAGAACTGTTTGTTTGTGGATTGTCAATGGACT
Organism: Drosophila helvetica; assembly: GCA_963969585.1. Lineage (NCBI taxonomy): Eukaryota > Metazoa > Arthropoda > Insecta > Diptera > Drosophilidae > Drosophila > Drosophila helvetica. The sequence continues at coordinate 12,614,172 of OZ018403.1, forward strand.
TGCCATTGCCATTAAAATCCATTGGAATTAGTCTGGCTAATTAACACAATCCACTGTGAGTGTCGCTCTAATGAAAGCAAAACGCAATTACCTGACATTCCCACCTCGATCCGATCTGATCCGACCCGAAGAGAACCGACCTCGTTCCAGTCACAAAGATCTCGACAGCGACAGCCAGCAGCAAATTAAAAATGTTAATGAATAGAAAATCGTACACTAACACAGACGTCGGTGCATACACTCTTACGATTGTCGGAGACTGAGATGGAGATGAGCGTGCTCCACGGTAGATTTGATCATTTCTCGGCTAAAGTTTCACTCAGAAACTCACACATTGACGTGCTTTGTCGACCCCTCGCGACTTCCAGTATATACTTATTTATGTACCTGTACCTGCCTTCCCACCGATCGCAGCGAATGGCTCAAGAAAGCGGGACCCAGGCCGATATGGGAGCCCTAGCCGAAAATGTTCTCACGAGCTCATTTACTCGATTTACGTACACTAGCTGAGCGCATATGCCTGTGTGTAATATACAAGAATATACCACTGCCCCATGCCCCATTCCCCTGCCAACCATCCCAATTCCAGACCCCGCTGCTCCCCTGCGGTTGCGTTGGCGGCGACGCTAATCTGCACGCGACCACAGTTCCCAACGACCCATCAGCCTGCCACTCAACTTGCCGCACCGGCAATACATTATGTCGCGTCTATGTTCTCGAGGGGGCACGTCCACGTCCATGGCGAAGAAAGGCCGGAGGTGTTTGTGTCCCTGTCGTTGGCAACAGAAAATGACCAAGAGTGTCAGAGAGTGGCCAAGAGGCTGTGAGAACCAAGCAAAGCAAACAAACGTCTTGGTGTAATAAATTACTGGCGGAGGAATTGGCTTTCATTAATTAGCGGACCGTTTGCTGCAAGTCACTTGATTCGGTTCTGATGAAGATGCGAAAGTCCGAGGAATTAGCATGTGAATGAAGTCACGCCACGCCCATAATCGCTTGCCTTACTCTGTGGCTTAGTCGTGCGAGTAGACATCCAGTATATGTATATATATCGATACAAATACGTAAGCTGGCAGAGCTAACGATGGTCTATCCGGATTAAAGTAATGCTATAAATACTCTTATTATAATTAAAAGAGGGAAATGTGCGTTTGAGTATACATGTGTATTTCCGCCAATTAAATAAAGTCCAGTTTAGCTAATGGCTCTTAAAGTATGTATAAATGCACACGTACTTTCCTCGATTTAAAGCAACTACATTTGTATACCTGGCACTGGTAGAGTACAGGAGATAATAGCATTACTTATTTTCGTCAATAATTCATTATTTAGTGAATGGATTAATTCCTCTTTGATGAAAACGAAAATATTTTAGTGTTCCGGTTATCTGGTGGATAGACTTTACTCAGACCAATAATGATTTTCGTATTTTCTGCTTTCTATATGCAAACACACTGACGATCTCACGGGCATATATGTATGATGTATACATGGGAATTAACGACTAGGGAGTGGGATTTTGTATTAGCCAAGTCAAAGTCGAAAGCGAAATTCGGCTAATTCGAATGCCAAGCTACAGATCGCGATCGCGCTTGTTTGCATTCGCGGCAGTCAGAGATGTGATAGGAAACAGACACGAGGCAGAGCTGCTTTCCTCAGTTTCAGCAATTTACATGGTAATTATCATAACTTTGCCATAGCCGGGGCGACGGAGAATGGGGATCGGAGAAACAACAGAGTCGTAAACCGTTGAGTTTTTACCTTCTACATCCCGGCTTCTGTCTGTCTGTCTGGTCGCCATCGTTGAAATTTAAATGAGTGGAAAGTGTTTGAAACGCAGCGAAACAGCGGATAAGTGTTTCTCTCTGTTGCCAGACTTTGAAGTCGTCACCAGAGCTATTGTCGTTCGCGTCATCGTTTCACCATCCAGCCTCAGTCTCAGCCTCTGTTTCTTGGCGGAGACGAATGTCCGGCTGTTCAGCGACTAACCATCGATACGGAGTGCCCCCAAGTACTACCAATGCTGGCGCTGTCCAACAATTTATATTTTAAAACAGCGTGAAAGGTGTGTCCGAGTGCCCATGAGACACGTTTTTCTGGTGGTGTGTACTCGGTTGCCAGTACCGTACCTGTGACCACTGGTACCGACAACATTCAAGGTGAGGCTCATCTCTGCGATGACTTTGGCTATATTGACCAGCCAATCGATAGCTGCATCGAGTACTCCAGCACCGAGATCTCCGCGAATGTGGGCTGGGTAGAGGCCAGGCCGTCGTCACATGACAATAATTAGCAGCGTGTAACTGTACCAGGCCAGGCCAATCCAGGCCCGAGTAACTGTATGCCGTGGCAGCAGATGACACAAGCGGACTTGACAAAAGACTTTTGCACAGACACATAATATGAAGATGTAGATACTCACAGTTCTTGACGGTTGTGTAGCCCTCCGCGGCACTGCCAGTGCTGCCGCCGTTCATGCCAAGTGCGGATCCGTTCGGGGCATGGCCGTTGGATGCTCGCCCCAGGCTATTTAGAGTCGTTGTGCTGCCCGCGCGAGACCTCCAGCCGCCCTGGGCAGCGAGGGCCAGATGATGACTGCCATGTCCGTTTCCGTTGGAAAGGCCGCTGACGCTGCTGCCGCCTCCGCCCGCGGTGCTGCCCGTCTCTAGCTGGCGGGCGTACGAGTTGTCGGCATAGGCGTGGAAGCAGCACCTGACTAGAGCGTTGGCCGCAGCCTCCCGTTTGCAAATGAACACGTGGCACTCGAGCACCTTGATTCCAGTGGTGCGGCGGAGGATTGCGGCGAAGATGGGCGGATGCTGCGGGCGTGGCATGCGGGCGAAAGGCGAATCTAGTGGCAGGAACTTTGGCTCCGGATGAGCGTTGCCGCGCTCCGGAATGAGAACCTGTCGCACGGCTGCGCAGTAGTGGAGCGACTCGATTGGGAAGAAGCGCGTGATCTGCTTGAGGTTCTCGTCCACGTTCTCCAGCAGAATGCCGTTTGACCAGACGCTCAGCCAGCTGTCGATGCCCTTGGCGCCCACGGCCCCCTCCGAGGGGTAGAGACTGCGCAAAGGCTCCTGAATGCCCTGGAGCCCGTCCTTGCTCTGGCGCGGCACTGCGCTGCCCAAGTAGAGCACGCGGCAACGGCAAATGGGCGTGGAGTCTCCCATTCTCAGAAGTATTTGAAAGATTCGAAGATTCTTTGTGCCGAGAACAAATGTGGTCCCCAACAACCGGATGGATGGCTTACGATGCGATCGCTACCAGCGGGGAGGGGCAGGGAGAAGTGTCGGAGGCGCGTCGAGGCAGATAGAGACAGAGACGGAGACGGAGACCGAACCCGAACCCGAACAATGTGGATTTTCTGGTTTTGCGCTGTGTGTTAGCCAAGTCTGTGTGTGTGTTTGTGTTCGTTCTTAACTTTTCGCTGATGTAAGCGGGTATTTCTTGGGCACTTACAGACACAGCCGCACGGGCACACAGACACGGACACTGACACACAATATCGGGGCAACACACGCAGCGGCACACGAACACTCGTCCATAGCGGTGTAGACAGAGGCACACACACACACAGGCCAGCCCTGGGCTTGGCTTGGCTTGGCTTTTCAATTTTCAATTTTATTCTTGTTTCCGAAATTTGGCTCGATGGATTCGTAACGCGTTTTTTCACTAGTTTCGATGGCTAGACTAGCTCCCCCGTCGTCGGGGCGACTCCAACTAGAGTCGGGCGCTCAATCAAGTCAAAAAACAAATATGGCGTCATGGGATTCTGATCTTCAGGTTTCCGTTTTGCATTCACTCTGCGTATTTATAGATATTTTCAGCCGTTGAATGCTAATGAGCTGCGGCCCAATGTCTGCTGATTCGTTGGCCTTCTTGGCTTGGCTTACTTGGCTTACCGACCGCTTGGAGCTTGCACACGCGACCGTTTCTCACTGAGGAATGAAATGAAATGAATCGTGAGCGACTCTCGACGCTCCACGATCCACGATCCACGCTCTCAGCCACTACCTGTTTCTGGTCGACCGTACGTGAGCAGGGCAGGTATTGAATTTGTCTCTCTTTGCAGCTGAAATGTATTACCTTTCAGTGGACGATTTTTGTGAAGCAAGTGAAACAAGCTGCGATTTGGCTACCTAATCTAATGGATAAAACGTAAAATAAACAATATATCTCTAATTCCGCGAAATCTATCTACTCGTACTTTAAAAATGAACTTATTTACGTAGCCAAAGGGTTTGTAACGAGCCTTTCCGGCTCGCCTGAGTAGCAGCTGGGCTCAGTCTACCCAAAGACAATATAAATACATAGTAAGATCCGTATCGCCATACTAATTTTTATACCCGGTACGCGAGAGCATGGTGAAATTATATATAAGGTGACGTATTCACCACACGTGCTCTCTTTCAGGGACGTTATTTTGTGTCAGTCGTTTGTCAGTGCAGAGCGAAAAGCGCTTGCCATCTCTTTCTAGCGCTTGCCGAGTTGAAAAAATAACGTCCTCACCCCTGCCGAATACGTCACCTTATATATAATTTCACCATGCGCGAGAGTATATTAGATTTGTGCCAAAAGTGAATGTGTATAACACCCAGAAGGAAGCGTTTCCGACCTCATAATATATATATTCTTGATCAGCATCAATAGCATCAATGTCATTGTCTATGATTCTGCGTTTTTAGTTTCTCTAGATATAGGCGCTCATGAAGGCGGACAAACAGACATGGCTACTGGTGATATTGATCAAGAATATATTTACTCTATGGGGTCGGAAACGCTTCCTTCTGGGTGATACACACATCCACATTTGGCACAAATCTAATATTCGAGTGCCGGATATAAAAATTATTTTTCTACAAACTGGAACTGTCAAAAAGTTTACAGAAACGAATAAGTAAAATGTAAAATTTTCAAAATGTTTCAAATGTTGCAGAGTTTTACCAAATGTTGCGCTACTTTTCGAAAATGACCAATGTAACATATAGAGTGACCATACAATTTTAGTGGAAAAATGCATCCCAATGCATTGGTTGACACACTTAGTTTCAAGACCTTAGTGTTTTACGGGTATCTAAAATCATTACACTGTTGTTGCGCATTTGTTAATACATATGTACATATATTTATTTCAGATCTTAGAACTTGAAACATAACAATCTTCCGGAATGTTTGGACAGCCTTAACCCCATCTATTGGGGTTTCGTAAGCGTTTTCATTTGCCGCTGTATCTACTGTTTTTAACAAGATTTGTCGCGTCATCTACCGTGTTTTTAGAAGATTTTGTGGCGCCATCTACCGTGTTCTTTAAAAATAATTGCCGCGCCATCTACCGTGTTTTGTAAAACGCTTTGCCGCGCCATCTACCGTTTTTGCTGCGCCATCTAGAGGGATTTCTTAATTCTAGTTCAGGAAAATCCCACACCACTCGCCACGGAGCCACTGCAATATATTTTTTTAAAATATATATATATATAGCATGAATGTGAAATTGGTCATATAATTTCACATTCATGCTTTGAATTTGAATGTTTGTAAGCGATTTCGAAAAAAAAAAAAAGAGAATTGATCAAACTTCGAATCTCTGAATATGACAATATGAATATGAAAAACAATCCCGTTTGCGGGTGAGTTTTCACAAAATTTTCTTTTGTATAATTCTTCTGGCAAATACTCACAACTGAAAAAATATTCCCTGGAAAAAATCATCATTCTCGTCATCGTAAGAGATATACGGATCCGGCATGTATTTGTCGTCCAACTCAACCTTTCCGTTCACTGCCATTGGGGATTTTTGCTTGTTGGGAGAGGTTTCCCTGAGGATCTGTTTGGTGGGCGTTCGCCTGCCCGCATTCTGTTGGCTGTTTAGGCCCGCTGGCAAGGGCGTGGCCTTCGATTTAGTGGGTGTTCCTTCGTCGTCGCCCGTATCATTTTCCATCCATTTCTCTCTGGATGTAGTCCTCACCCAGGACTGAAGCACTTTGTAGCTCCTGGAGTTTTTGGCTATGATGTAATTGTCATGTAAAATCGGTGACTCATCGCCGACACATCGCCAAAACATCGCCGACACATCGGCGATGAAAAAATTTTCATGTAAAATCGGCGACTTAACGGCGATGTAATTGTCATGTAAAATCGGCGACTCATCGCCGACACATCGGCGATGAAAAAATGTTTTGTCCCAGGTAAAGCATTTAAGAAGAAGGGAGAAGACGGTAGGGCGCTCTTTTGTGTATGCGTAAATGTTTACCATCCACACGCGCAACACACATATACGACTCGCGTGAACCCACGACCCGAGAGAGCGAACAAAAAGGATCGACGATTCAGCGAAGAGCAGGCCAAAGAAGAACGAATTTTGAGGGTTTCTTCGCTTTCGCATCTTGCAATTATTGCGACCTCTGCAAAATAGTATAGTGAGATTGTTGCCAGACGAATTGCTATCATACAAATTGATGGATACAGTTTGCAGGTTTTCAATTCAATTGATCACCGGTTCTTTTACTTCGAAATTTGAATTTGGGAGTGGTGATTACAATATTAAAGAAAAATATTATCGAAGCAACCATTTTGAATGGCAAGTTCAGAGGAGAAAATGTTTTGCTACCCCGCATTCCAATAACCCCAACAGCCACGCTCAGGAGTGCCAATTTCTCCGAATTGGATCGGGTCCGGAAGGGGTTCGGGAAAGTGATCCCTTTTGATATGGCTGGGGAACGAATGCAGGGTAGGGTCAGTTTTGGTTGAGGAGTGCGAGAGCTGAGTAGTGCGCGCTCGTGAAAAAAGTCAAGTCCATAATTTACCAACACGCACGGCCGTTTTAACCACAACAACAGCAAGAATTCCCACTGCCACATCAGCGCGAGCCGCAGCTTCAGCGCTATCCACTAAAAAGTCACTTATTTAAATTTAAATGTGATTAAGTTTAGTTGCTCAGACACTATAAATGCTACAGAAACAAAATTTTGCATCCAGACTTCTGTAATATTACACTGTTACAAGTGTGTTTCTAAATTTCGCCGCGCCCCCTTCCGCACACAAAAATGACGAAAATCTGTGGAATCCACAATGAAACCCATTTCGAAATGCATCGTTCCCTCTCTCTCTCTTTCTCACACACCGGGGTGGGTGCTATGCCCGTTCACATTTTTTTGACGCCTAAATCTCAAAGGCTATAAGAGCTAGATAAACCAAACTTTCTATCCAAGCTCCTGTGATATCAAACCGAGACGAGTTTGCTTAAAAATTTGGCAACGCCCCCTTCCGCCCCTACAAAAAACGAAAATCTGTGGAAACCACAACTTTTAAGATACGAGAAAACAAAAAACGCAGAAACATAGAAAATGACGATATCTAATATCTATCAGAGTTTTGAATCTGGATCACATCGGATCATTAATATAGCCACAATGAAACCCATTTCGAAATGCATCGTTCCCTCTCTCTCTCTTTCTCACACACCGGGGTGGGTGCTATGCCCGTTCCATTTTTTTGACGCCTAAATCTCAAAGGCTATAAGAGCTAGAACCACCAAACTTTCTATCCAAGCTCCTGTGATATCAAACCGAGACGAGTTTGTTTTAAAATTTGGCCACGCCCCCTTCCGCCCCCACAAAAGATGAAAATCTACAATTTTGAAGATACGGGAAAACCAAAAACGCAGAATCATAGAAAATTACCATATCTATAAGAGTATTGAATCTGGATCAGATGAAATTATTAGTATAGCCAGAAGGAACCAATGAAATTTCAGTAGCCTTCCAAGCGCAGACTCATTCTCTCTCTCTCTCGCACACAGCTGTGTACGTATATTTAGGAAGTAGATGTAGACATGTAGAAAATACAGATGTCAAAAAATTATGTAAACAAATATGGAAACATCTAATAGATAAAAATCTCTTAAAGGGTTCGACTTAATATTTTAATATTTTTCTTTTTTGGCTAAAATTCAAAATGTCCCTTTTGCGAATATATGTATATCGTAAGCTCACATACATATGTATATACTGACTGAGTACCGGGTATAAAGTAGAGCCGCGGCCATAGACGGCTCACAACGTTCCCCCTCGTTTTATAAATCTATTAACATATGTAGCGACCCTTGCTTCTCATCAGTTATAGCAAGAATGAATGCTATCCATAGGAAAAACGAAGATCGTTAATGGCCTTTCATTTGGCTCACTTAACAATACAAAGTACATGGATCGGATCCAGAGTGCTCGAGTATCGAGCTAAGATGCCGTTGGGTATACGTACAATATATCAACCAAAATATCGCGCTGTTGGTGATAATTACTCTCGAGAGCGGGTGTGATATAGTGTCAACTCGGTGCGATGTTAATTAAAATTAGCACAAAACAGACTAATACCAGGCACAGCAATTTAACGCCGGGATTTTCCCCATGTTTTTTGGTGTTGCTAGTAGTTTCGATTTTTATCGAGTGACCACGGCTGTTTGCGTTTGCTTTAGCCGCGGCTAGCCTTGCATTGTATTACTTGCCTTCTTGCCGCGCTGAGACCTGGGGGAGGGCCCTGGCGGAGTGGCGAGACCGACATCGCTTCGTTTGTCCGCCTATTTGTACTTTCGCTTCAGGCATGGATGCAGATGGGGGCTGTGTGGAAACACTGTTGTTGGTCGCAGTGCATTCTACCCTACGTACTCTACGAGTACGTTGAGTGCTTGTGGATATATTATCTAGCTAGCAAAAACAAGAATTTCTGAGCCAGACAGTACGGGGACCAGCATAAACAGCGAAGGGATCTAACTAGTATCTTTATACTGAACGTTCTATGGTTAGCTTACCCTTCCTGATTTGCCAATATGTATATAATAAATTTGCTATATCAGACTGAAAGAGAACCGTTTTTGCTACCAAATTTAATTTCAAATACATATCAGATACCCGTAATATCTCAGTAGGGGTCGTGGGCATCCTCCAGTTGGTAGGTTGACCAAGCGTGTTGCTCGTTTTACATTGCAACGTGTTGCTGGTAGTTGGGAACCAGAGACAGAGCAACAGCCTGTTTCAAAATATTGACAGTGTCGACTGTTTTTGTGCTGCCACCTCCAACTCCACCTCCAGCTCGCCAACAGTGACAGTTAACCAGACCAGAGTGGGCGTCAGAGTAAATTAATGAAACTTAAAACTGTAAATGGGCCCTGCGCTTACCAGGAACCATTGTTGGCATTGTCAGTCGGTCCCTAAATATTTGCTCTGGTCTCTGTTATGTAGTACACATGTAAATATAATGATTGTGATGCGAAATGAAACGGAGCGGTACATTTCGATCAATGGCAGGGCGAGACTTCTAGGACAGTAAAAATCATTTGTTCTTGCCGGTGCCTGTAAATTAATAACTACCTGCGGATGATCGTCAAAAAGTGACAAGTTCTATGCTGGATCACAGCGAAATGGAACGACATCCTGGTCGGCCCATGGCCCTCCACGGGTACTAATGAAACGCATGGACTTTCGGCAGTTCAAATTTGCACGAGAGATTTTAACCATCATGCATCATTTTTAGTAAAAATACCATTTGTTGGTTTTATACCCGGTACTCGAAGAGTAAAGGGGTATATTAGATTTGTTGAAAAAATGGATGTGTGTTACACCCAGAAGGAAGCGTTTCCGACACCATAAAGTATATATATTCTTGATCAGCATCAATAGCCGAGTCGATATAGCTATGTCTGTCCGTCCGTCCGTCCGTCTTCAATAGCGCCTATAGCTCAGAGACTGTAAAAGCTAGAGCAACCCTTTTTTGCATCCGGACTCCTGTCCTATCAAACTGTTACAAGTGTATTTCAAAATTTCGCCCCGCCCCCTTACGCCCACTCAAATGACGAAAATTATAAATATATATAATATATATTATATATATATATATATATATTATATTATATAAATATAATTATAACGAGGGGGAACGTTGTGAGCCGCGTCTACCGCCGCGGCTCTACTTTATACCCGGTACTCAGTCAGTATATATATATGTGAGCTTGTTGTAATTTATTACATGTTCGCAAAATGGACAAATTTAATTTTAGCCAAAAAAGAAAAAAGGAATTATGTCGAACCTTTTCGGAGATTTTTATCTATAAGATGTTTTATATTTGTTCGCATAAATTTTTTACATCTGCCTTTTCTACATGTCTTTATCTACTTTGTAAGGAAGTTCCTGTCTCAGGCCGGGGTACAGCCTCTCAGTCTGTCCAGGGCCCGATCTTCCATACAGCAAATTTGTATTTTTAGACCAAAGAGAGGGATCGGGGCGTGTGTCAGGTGCGGGGTTCGCTCTGACTGAGGGGGGGGAAACCCGAGTGCGAAGGGATCGCGCGGGTGAGGGTCACCCGGCGACACACGTGGCTCGCCTAGTACAGATTACCCTAGGTTAGGTTAGGGGTGCATCCTCCACGGTGACCGGTCGTAGCACGGGCGGCCTGGCTGTGGCCGCCGGCGGGGAAAACACGTGTTGTGGGGCCGTGGTCCCGGGGGGGGTAGGGTGTGTTCAGCACCTCGTGGCGCGTGCGGAGGCGGGGCGTATGGCTCGGGGGGGGGGCTCGGTGTACGGGGAGCGGAGCACGTGGTGTCGACTGTACCATCAACGGGGAAGGCTAGGTTAAGGAGGGAAACCAAGGGGGAAGGGGGAGCGTCAGGTTCGCAAATTTGTGGCGTCCGCGTACAAACTTGCTCGCTGGCGTCCCCAAGGATAGGGAAGGGGGGTGTTCTACAGGAGGAGTTTTCTATTAGGAGGGGGAGAGCTCAGTTCGTGGAAGCCGTGGCATCCGCGTACAACTCCACTGGCTGAGGTCCCAGGCATGCAAATGGAATATTTTAATGGTACAATGACAGAGGGGAAGGGGTGAAATAATCGGGCGTCGAATATTGGCGGTGGTTCATGGGCAATGGTCATAGATATGTGGACAATTGATGTTTGGTTTAATTCATTGATTTATTGTCTGCCTGCTTATCTATCTATACATATGTGTGTGAAAATCTAATCCCTACATCGCACCTATCTCCCTCTCACTCGCTTACGCCAGGCCAGCTTACCCCTCTTGCTCCGTAGAGCCCTGGTCCATCATCTTTTCTCGGCGGCTGCTGCTCCTCGCGGGTCCAGAAAAATGGCGGACCTCGTGCTGTCCGCTTTGGGTTTTCGGTGTTTTTTCCGCACTCACGACTGCCCTTGGTAGAGGCTCGATTTTCACTCCTCGATCTCCATCATTTTTGGCAGCCAGCTCAGCCAGCCGTTCGAGCCTCTGCTCCCAGCTTCTGCCGCGACCCGGCGCTTTTGTCGCGTGCCTTTTGCTCGCTCTCTTTGGGTCGTGCGTGGCTTGCTTCGGCATGTGAGGGTGGGTTTGCACTTGTCTTCGCTCCGTGTCTCTGCTGCTGGCCTCTGCCGTTGATCTCTGCTCTGGTCTCTGCTCTCTGCTCCGGTGTCTGCTGCTGGTCTCTGCCGTTATCTCTGCTCTGATCTCTGCTCTCTGCTCCGGTGTCTGCTGCTGGTCTCTGCCGTGATCTCTGCTCTGATCTCTGTTCTCTTCTCTCTGCTCCGGTGTCTGCTGTCGGTCTCTGCCGTTATCTCTGCTCTGCTCTCTGCTCCGGTGCCTGCTGTCGGTCTCTGCCGTTATCTCTGCTCTGATCTCTGCTCTCTGCTCCGGTGTCTGCTGCTGGTCTCTGCCGTGATCTCTGCTCTGATCTCTGCTCTCTTCTCTCTGCTCCGGTGTCTGCTGTCGGTCTCTGCCGTTATCTCTGCTCTGCTCTCTGCTCCGGCGTCTGCTGTCGGTCTCTGCCGTTATCTCTGCTCTGCTCTCTGCTCCGGTGTCTGCTGCTGGTCTCTGCTCCAGCCTCTGCCGCTACGTTTGCTGTCAGTGATGCTCTCCGCTAGTGCTGCGCTTAATATTAAGACTTACTAACTAGAAAACAAAAGGGGAAGAAATTAAATAAAAATAATCTTAGCAGGCTCCAGCCTGGTCTGTATCCCTTCGCCTCCAGGACGAATGTTGCTTCTCGCTGGCCTACGTCGTTGTGAAGGGGTATGCTCCTTCACACTCCCTTCCTACTTCGGGGGCCGGATTGAAATGAAAACCTGTCCTCCCCGATTTGTGGAGACCCGAAACTGTCGGCTCCAAATCATAGCTTTGTCCGTCTGAAGTCCTGCGCTTACGTGGTGACCTGTCTTGTTGGGTCTCTGCGGTTGTAGCCCCCGCTCCGTTGGGACATAGCGTCGGGGTTTTCTGTTTATTGCCGGTGATGGGTATTGTCTCGTTGAGTTTTCCTCGGGTGAGTTCTTGACTCGATGGCCCATGTGAGGGCATTCCTGTCAAGGTTTCTGCCCGGGGTTGCTGCTCTATGGGGAGTTCTTTGGTCGACGAGACGGGTGTGCTCGTCACGGCCAAAGCCCCTGCCTGGTGTCGTTGCGTTGTCGGAAGAGCTTGGGTCGACGAGGCGCGTTCGCTCGTCTCGGCCAAGGTTCCAGTCCTGCTCGGTGGGGCTGCGGAGGACGCTTTGGTCGACGAGACGTGTGTGCTCGTCACGGCCAAAGTCCCTGCCTGGTGTCGTTGCGTTGTCGGAAGAGCTTGGGTCGACGAGGCGCGTTCGCTCGTCTCGGCCAAGGTTCCAGTCCTGCTCGGTGGTGCTGCGGAGGACGCTTTGGTCGACGAGACGTGTGTGCTCGTCACGGCCAAAGTCCCTGCCTGGTGTCGTTGCGTTGTCGGAAGAGCTTGGGTCGACGAGGCGCGTTCGCTCGTCTCGGCCAAGGTTCCAGTCCTGCTCGGTGGTGCTGCGGAGGACGCTTTGGTCGACGAGACGTGTGTGCTCGTCACGGCCAAAGTCCCTGCCTGGTGTCGTTGCGTTGTCGGAAGAGCTTGGGTCGACGAGGCGCGTTCGCTCGTCTCGGCCAAGGTTCCTTAGTAGGTTTGGTGCTTGTTGATTGGTTTTGATCTGGGGAACTAGACATGGATGTGTCCTGGATTGTCGTCAGCCCGCACAGTCTCTACGAAGGTGGTGGGGGATCGGTGACGTAGTCCATGGTGTTCCCGTTGCATACCCCGCACGGTCTCTACGAAGGTGGCGGGGGATGGGTGACGTAGTCCATGGTGTTCCCGTTGCATACCCCGCTAGGTCTCTACGAAGGTTGCGGGGGATGGGTGACGTAGTCCATGGTGTTCCCGTTGCATACCCCGCACGGTCTCTACGAAGGTGGCGGGGGATGGGTGACGTAGTCCATGGTGTTCCCGTTGCATACCCCGCACGGTCTCTACGAAGGTGGCGGGGGATCGGTGACTTTTATGCCTCGGGCGCTCGGGTGTATTTGGCGCGCTGCATCATCAACCGAAGGGCGATCATGTAGTCGCGGAAAGATTCTCTGGGCTTCTGCTCCCGGCTCCGGATGGTGTCCTCCAAGCGTTGGAAGTATCTGGGGGGCAGGAAGAAGTCCAGAAATTCTTTGCGGAAATCCGTCCAAGTCTGTCCCTGCATCTGGAAGGTACGGAACCATCCTTCCGCCCTTCCGGTTAAGAGTCCTGAGATGGCACGCGGTAGCTGCTCTGGGCTTCCCCCGTAGGAATCGACTCGTTCTTCTAGCCTTTCGATGAATGCCAGTGGGTCGTCATGTCCGTCAAAGGTGAGTCCCCATTTGCGGAGCTTGTCTGCAAGGAGGGAGTACGAAATTCCTCCTCCCCCTGGCCGATGCGGTTGTCGGTCCTGAGTTGGATGGTTCCCCTCGAGGGCCGCTGGTTCAATTGCACTGGTCGGTTGCCGGTTTGCCTGAGGTCCTGGTCCTTCAGCCCGGTGGCGTGGCTCGAGAGCGAACATCGGTTCCGGAAGGGTGGCTTGAGGGCGGCGGCTTGGGTGTGCCGAAGGCTCGCTTGTGGCATTGGAATGTCCGATTGCCAAGATTCCTGCTGGTTGACTCGGGCTGGCCACATCGGATATGATTATCTTCAGGGGTCCCGTCGGTGGGTTCTGTTGCTGAATACCTGCGAGGATCGGTGGGTCGAGCGTCTTCTCCACAGATCTGGTGGGGCTGGTTCCCGTCGTCCGAGAAGTACCCGCTTGGTCTGGTAGACTGAGTCGCTGCGGCTTCATCTCCTTGCTGTCCTCCTGCTTGGCTCGGCTTTCCGGTTTTGGCGAAGCGACGGGGCTGGGCGGTTCCCTAGGGCTGGGAATACTGCTGAAGTGGGCGTCCAGTTCGTCGATCCTTGCCTGTATGTCCTCGGGGTGGTCTTCACGGGTAATGAACGCGGCAACCCGGATGCGGAGTTCATCCAAGTTTCCGCCCTCATCGAGGCCAAATTCCCGGGCGAGGGTCAGAAGATCCTCCTTGCGGCGGGAATTTAACCACCGAGTGTTCATCCTTCCTTTGGGGGTGGTATTCCCCAGCTCAGGGTTGAGTCCCTTGACGCGGGGCCTGCACTGCCCGGGCGGGTCGGCGATGACTGTCTCGAGGCTACGTTACACTGGATAGGGTGCGGTACGCGGCTTGACACTCGGACTCAGGGATCCTCGGTCAGGATTTGGATTACCGTGCGAGGATACGCGGCGTTGCACTGTAGGTCAGGGATCCTTGCAAAGGATATGCTTTACAATGCACGGACACGCGGCGCGACACCGTAGGTCAGGGATCCTCGGTGAGGATTTGGGTTACGGCGCGAGGATACGTGGAACGGTACTGCAGGTCAGGGATCCTTGCAAAGGATTTGGTTTACAGCGCGAGAGTTCACGGCACGGCACTGTAGGTCAGGGATCCTTGAAAAGGATTTGGTTTACAGCGCGAGGATACGTGGCACGGTACTGCAGGTCAGGGATCCTTGCAAAGGATTTGGTTTACAGCGCGAGAGTTCACGGCCCGGCACTGTAGGTCAGGGATCCTTGAAAAGGATTTGGTTTACAGCGCGAGGATTCACGGCACGGTAGCGGAGTCAGGGATCCTTAGTAAGGATATGTTTGTGTCACGGTTGATCGCTTGGTTTTCACTGGTTGTCTTGTTGGTCGACCGTTGTGTCCCGGTTGAAGGTCCGAACCTCAGTCCCCTTCCTGGGCCTGGGCTCCCACTTAAATCCCCCGCCGCCAAGCTTTTGGGCAGAGGGTTCAAGCTTTCGGAGTGGAGGGCTCGGCCGCCCGAGTGCAGCCCTCTCTCGATTCCGTCGTCCCTGTCGTCGTGTCGCCGCTGCCTCTGTCGGGGAGGCTGGGCGCCCTCTCTCTGTCGTCGTGTCGCTTTCTAGTGCTGTCTCGCCGCCTGATCGTCGCTCGTTCTCGCTGTCGCCTTGTCGTCTTGTCGCTTTGGCCTCTCTCGCTGCGCGGCGAGGCGCCATTTCTGCTCTGCTTCTAGGCGGCCGCTGCTGCGGTCTGGCTGATGCTCACCGATGCACGTGGGTACAGTTTCGCCAATTTCCGCGGCGTCACTTGCCGTCCCTTTCGCACGATCCGCAGCGATGAAGCGGTGGCTAATGGCGCGTCTGCCGTCGTTGCCTGCCTGCTGCGACCGCGTGGTCCCGCTGGTGTCCCGTTTGGGCTTGTGGTTCAAAGCTCGCGGTTGCTGTTGCTAGGGGAGGGGAAAAGCCAGCCTCAGCTGTATTTGAGCCAGAGTTTAGATTGGTGCACCCTCTTTCCTCTATACTTCTCCTGGCTGTCCGCCCTTAAATTTGCGGCACAGCTTCGTGGCCGGGCTACGTGGCCACGTGGATCTGTGACTACTATGCTGTTTGTCTGACTGTACTCAGGCGGGGGTGTATGGTAGGCCCAATGCCGCGCGAGACGCGGGGCGTTTTCGGTCGTGGCTTTGAAATTTTGGTTGGGGAGGTAAAAATCTGGCATCGGCGGCCACCGACCACCTGTCACTCATTCTATGATCGCTTTTCTACTTTTCCCTTTCCCGCACTACTTTCCTCTCGATCCACTCTCAGGTCCCTGCTCGGGCGCCATCTGTAAGGAAGTTCCTGTCTCAGGCCGGGGTACAGCCTCTCAGTCTGTCCAGGGCCCGATCTTCCATACAGCAAATTTGTATTTTTAGACCAAAGAGAGGGATCGGGGCGTGTGTCAGGTGCGGGGTTCGCTCTGACTGAGGGGGGGGAAACCCGAGTGCGAAGGGATCGCGCGGGTGAGGGTCACCCGGCGACACACGTGGCTCGCCTAGTACAGATTACCCTAGGTTAGGTTTGCAGGGGCGTGGGAGGGGTGCATCCTCCACGGTGACCGGTCGTAGCACGGGCGGCCTGGCTGTGGCCGCCGGCGGGGAAAACACGTGTTGTGGGGCCGTGGTCCCGGGGGGGGTAGGGTGTGTTCAGCACCTCGTGGCGCGTGCGGAGGCGGGGCGTATGGCTCGGGGGGGGGCTCGGTGTACGGGGAGCGGAGCACGTGGTGTCGACTGTACCATCAACGGGGAAGGCTAGGTTAAGGAGGGAAACCAAGGGGGAAGGGGGAGCGTCAGGTTCGCAAATTTGTGGCGTCCGCGTACAAACTTGCTCGCTGGCGTCCCCAAGGATAGGGAAGGGGGGTGTTCTACAGGAGGAGTTTTCTATTAGGAGGGGGAGAGCTCAGTTCGTGGAAGCCGTGGCATCCGCGTACAACTCCACTGGCTGAGGTCCCAGGCATGCAAATGGAATATTTTAATGGTACAATGACAGAGGGGAAGGGGTGAAATAATCGGGCGTCGAATATTGGCGGTGGTTCATGGGCAATGGTCATAGATATGTGGACAATTGATGTTTGGTTTAATTCATTGATTTATTGTCTGCCTGCTTATCTATCTATACATATGTGTGTGAAAATCTAATCCCTACATCGCACCTATCTCCCTCTCACTCGCTTACGCCAGGCCAGCTTACCCCTCTTGCTCCGTAGAGCCCTGGTCCATCATCTTTTCTCGGCGGCTGCTGCTCCTCGCGGGTCCAGAAAAATGGCGGACCTCGTGCTGTCCGCTTTGGGTTTTCGGTGTTTTTTCCGCACTCACGACTGCCCTTGGTAGAGGCTCGATTTTCACTCCTCGATCTCCATCATTTTTGGCAGCCAGCTCAGCCAGCCGTTCGAGCCTCTGCTCCCAGCTTCTGCCGTGACCCGGCGCGTTTGTCGCGTGCCTTTTCTCTCGCTCTCCTTGGGTCGTGCGTGGGTGCTTTCGGCGCAGCTTTCGCTCTCCTCGGGGTCGTGCGTGGGCGCTATTGGCGCAGCTTTCGCTCTCCATGGTTTTGGCAGCTGGCTCAGCCAGCCGTTCGAGCCTCTGCTCCCAGCTTCTGCCGCGACCCGGCGCTTTTGTCGCGTGCCTTTTGCTCGCTCTCTTTGGGTCGTGCGTGGCTTGCTTCGGCATGTGAGGGTGGGTTTGCACTTGTCTTCGCTCCGTGTCTCTGCTGCTGGCCTCTGCCGTTGATCTCTGCTCTGGTCTCTGCTCTCTGCTCCGGTGTCTGCTGCTGGTCTCTGCCGTTATCTCTGCTCTGATCTCTGCTCTCTGCTCCGGTGTCTGCTGCTGGTCTCTGCCGTGATCTCTGCTCTGATCTCTGTTCTCTTCTCTCTGCTCCGGTGTCTGCTGTCGGTCTCTGCCGTTATCTCTGCTCTGCTCTCTGCTCCGGTGCCTGCTGTCGGTCTCTGCCGTTATCTCTGCTCTGATCTCTGCTCTCTGCTCCGGTGTCTGCTGCTGGTCTCTGCCGTGATCTCTGCTCTGATCTCTGCTCTCTTCTCTCTGCTCCGGTGTCTGCTGTCGGTCTCTGCCGTTATCTCTGCTCTGCTCTCTGCTCCGGCGTCTGCTGTCGGTCTCTGCCGTTATCTCTGCTCTGCTCTCTGCTCCGGTGTCTGCTGCTGGTCTCTGCTCCAGCCTCTGCCGCTACGTTTGCTGTCAGTGATGCTCTCCGCTAGTGCTGCGCTTAATATTAAGACTTACTAACTAGAAAACAAAAGGGGAAGAAATTAAATAAAAATAATCTTAGCAGGCTCCAGCCTGGTCTGTATCCCTTCGCCTCCAGGACGAATGTTGCTTCTCGCTGGCCTACGTCGTTGTGAAGGGGTATGCTCCTTCACAACTTCCTACATATACATACACGGCTGTGTGCGAGAGAGAGAGGGAATGAGTCTGCGCTTGGAAGGCCACTGAAATTTCATTTCTTAATTCTGACTATATTTATTATCCGATCTGATCTAGATTCAATACTCTAATAGATATGGTAATTTTCTATGATTCTGCATTTTTGGTTTTCTCGTATCTTAAAAATTGTGGGTTTTTGTCCTTTGTGGGGGCGGAAGGGGGCGTGGCCAAATTTTAAAACAAACTCGTCTCGGTTTGATATCACAGGAGCTTGGATAGAAAGTTTGGTTGATCTAGCTCTTATAGTCTCTGGGAACTAGGCGTCAAAAAATTCGATCAGGCATAGCGCCCACTCCTGTGTGTGAGAGAGAGCGAGAGGGAACGATGCATTTCGAAATGGTTTTCTTCATTGTGGCTATATTTATAGTCCGATCTGATCAAGATTCAGCAATATCTGATTCAGGATATCTGATAGATATCCTCATTCTCTACGATTCTGCGTTTTTAGTTTTCTCGTATCATTAAAATTGTGCATGCCACAGGTTTTCGTTCTTTGAGTGGGCGGAAAGAGGCGGGGCGAAAATTTGAAATACACTTGTAACAGTGCGATAGGACAGGAGTCTGGATACAAAATTGTGTTCCTCTAGCTTTTATAGTCTTTGAGCTATAGGCGCTAATGAAGACGGACAGCCTGACAGACGGACAGAAGGACAGAAGGACAGACGGACATACGGACGGACAGACAGACATAGCTATATCGACTCGGCTATTGACGCTGATCAAGAATATATATACTTTATGGGGTCGGAAATGCTTCCTTCTGGGTGTTACACACATCCACTTTTTGCACAAATCTAATATACCCCTTTACTCTTCGAATACCGGGTATAAATATAGCCACAATGAAGAAAACCATTTCGAAATGCATCGTTCCCTCTCGCTCTCTCTCACACACCGGGTTGGGTGCTGTGCCCATTCGTCCAGATGAGCGCATAGATCTCAGAGACTATAAGAGCTAGAGCAACCAAACCAAGCCATTTTGCCAAAATTTTGTTTAACTTTTCAAGGAAGTACATATATGCCCAAAAGGAAAAGTGTACTCGCATTGTACCTGAGACAGTTTTTATTTGTTTAAACAAAATACTTGAACGAATTGAATTAATAATTGGGTTGTCCACTTTTTGTTACTCCGCTTTCGTATTATATTTTTTCGTATGTACTGCACCGTTGACATTTGGATATTTAGAATATCAGAGTCATAACAAATTCCTTGTACCGTTGCTAATTTTCGGATTGAGCTGATCTGATGCTAAAACAATCGGTGGGAAATCATTCTGGCGAAAAATGGTACAAACGAGACCCAACCACTTTACCTTTGAGTTCTCAGAAGCAAACTTATGGATACCGCTACAAAAGGCTCCAAGCACAGCGAGGAAGCAGCCCTTTTGCCGGTTGCTCGTCTTCTGAAAAAATTACTTATTCAAACTTTTGTATTTTTATTGTAAATTTGCCATTTCCGAACACAATTGAGACACACGGATACATGTTCGCCTGGCCCGGTTTCGCCGGGTTGCTGGGCTGCTGCGTTGTGCGTGTGGGGCTGGTCCATTTGCATACTGAATGTAAATTATATTGTCCGTTCCATGCTCTGACACTTAAGAGACGAAATGAAATAAAAGATGACTTCAGCGACAACAAAGGGAATGAAAACATCGAGACACTCGCTGTCGCCCTCAAAATGACAGTGGAGACGTTGCGTACCACCAGACACGCACACGCTCACTACAGCCATAAGGACAACCACGACAAGCAGCCACCGCCTACCAGCGACGTGTTGCCAAAGCTGGGTTTTCGCCTCCGCCTCCACCTCCCAACCCACCATTCGTTCGCCCGAATGCGCTTTAATATTTGACGAGCTTTAATGAAATCGCTTTGCCCTGCGTTTGCTTTCAATTTACTTCTTGCGGCGGCCCGTCCATGCTCTGCTTGTCTTAGGTCGCTCCCTACCCCACCTCGACACCTGCCACACGTGCGATGGCATCTGGAAACTACATTACGAAGGCTGTGGTAGGATGAGAGCGGGAATGGGAAGGGAATAGGAATGTGAATGTGATTGCCCGAGTGTGCATAAAGAGTGTCGTATTTGGCTAACGACTTTTAAGCGCTTCCTTCTCAATATGGGATCCAAGGGGCAATCGTGCTGCGCCTTGGTATTAAAATGGAAATTGAAGAGTTCGCTTATGGCATTATGGCAGAGCTGTGGAAGAGTTCTTATTATCTTAGGTAGTATTTGGTGTTCTTGGGAGCACTTGGATTCCAGTCCATACATATTGTAGGTGCCGAAACAAATGGACTTTGCATGTTGCAATCTGGATGGGTTCCGTTCCCTGTTCGGTTGGGGGCTATATAGTATGGCATAATTTGCATTATATGGAGAAATTAATAGCAATGTTTATGGAATTTATGCTTGACTGAAACTCAAAGTTAAATTCTTTTTTTACCAGCCATCCATCGGAGCAACAACAAACAATTTAAGGGAATTTTTCACAGCTGAATAAACTTTTAGCCCAAAGACCAAAAATAAATGCGCTAACCCATCGCAGTCGAGCATCGTTGTCGGTTGTCGAGCGCCTGGCGTCGGGCATCGGGTCGGGAATAATGGTTAGACATCCGCCACCAACCTCCCAGCCCGTCCTTGTTCGGGGCTATTTGTCTGTCTCATTTTGGCCATTGCGGCGTTGTCATGCCGGCGGCTGTTGGTCATTTTGTCCTCGATTTACTTTTTCAAAAACAATTTTCTCCCATAATGATGAGGCCGGTCTCTTCCGTTTCGATTGCCCGATTCGGGCATCCTTGGCTTTCGGTTTCTCCTGGCTGCCTGGATTTTGATATACGCCCGCAACTCCCCCAATGGGCTCATCGCATTCTTCTCCATTTTTATCGGCATCACAAAGGCATTTTGTTGCCTTGCCAATTATTATATTGTCTTTGTGTATGCGTGGGGGCCATGTTGATTGTGATGTAGGGCTCCGTGGTGAGGACTCCTTGGCCGGGAACGATTCACATACTCGATTCGTACATATCTGATTTAATATTGTATATGGCTATGGCGGAATGGCTGAATGGCTCACCCAAACTTGATTTCTATTACAAATTAGTTTATGTATTTACTGGTACTGATGCAAAACTCGTAATATTTGTGTTTCATCTTCTAAATTTATGCGGCTACCCGCCAACCCGACGTAGTTTCAAATTGTGTCCGCTCAGCAATCAATTTGACATCAGAGCTTAGAAGTTGCGGATGATAGCGCTCTCTTTTAATTTCATGTTGGCGCCAGGCCTTCTCCATCCTCCGATTAGACTGCGACGCATCGGGGATACGGACAGACGAAGACCCTCAAATCCTTAAAATTGAGTACAATTACTGAATCGTGGCCTTGTTATCACACCAGTCGGCACTCGACGCGACCTCTCTGACTAGTACTGTTGTGTTTTGCCCCTATCTATAGCCTGTCTATCCGACATTCCCTTAGTCGACGCCGTCGTGTGCCATAAGGAAACCATGGCATTGGAAGTGATTAATTGGCATATATTGAGGCTCCTTGCTAACTTTCCCTTCAACTGTAATCTCCTTCCGGCTGCAGTTAAGGACTTCCGAAGAGCAGCTGCGCCATCTCGGAGAATGCTCATCAAGTATATGTGTATGTGTAAATGGAGTCCTTTGAACGTCAATTGGCAGTAAAAGTTTTGCAAAAGTTACTTGATGTAGTGCAGGGACAACTTTGATTGCTGTCAAAGTAATTAACAGAAAGCACAACTTGCATCCCATAAGCCAAACCTACGGCAAACTAAAATCGCTTTGACAATTGGTTGAAGAATTAAGGCACAGCACTTCCGAGAACCCTAGTCCTTTAGAATACTTTATTCAGGTAACCAGTCTATTCTCCATTCATCTATGTGTTCGTGATCGCTACGAAGCAACTCCAGAAGCACGTTGGGCCCACTTATGTAAAGATGAAGGTGGCAAGCGGCAAGCGTTGCAAACAGTCAAAACAACGACGCCGTGGAAAGATGCAGGACAGGATCGATTAACCTGTTTGGTTTCCATGTAATGTTTGCCCGTTTTTTGTGTCATATTTTATAAAGAAATATAAAATTAATGGGAGTACTAAAAGTAGAAAAAAATATACTTCTTCCTCCCTCTTCCTGTATTATAAAGCAGCACGAAGCCGCCGTCGTGAAACCCATTGGCTTCATATCGGTTAAGTCATAACTGAATTTCATCCTTTTAACTCATTAGTTGGATGCGACTTATTATAAATTTTTGGAAATTTTTCAACTGGTCTCTTCCATCTCCATCCTTGGTTGCTCCGTTAAAAGTTGTGTATCAACGTCTTTAACCCAGTACTAAGTATTTCTAGTATATTCCAGCATGACAACAAAAGTCAGCCTACTGTGCTTACCCATTTGTTACAACATACTTAATTGCTACATTATGAGGTCGGATATGAGAGCCTTGCTCCTCTACGCTGCAACCATGCATGTTTGTACATGGGTATATATCCGCACTAATTGTAGGATTTACAGATACCAGACACGTTTCTCATCGCTGCAATTTGGCTATTTGCATGCTATTTTTATGCAATCAAAGTCACCACGGCGAACAAACTACGGCCAATCAGTATTCGCAGCAACCACTGTCACTTTTAGCATCGGCCGGTGTTCTCGTAGATGCTTAAAGTCTGCGACAAAAAGCGTGGATCGGCCGTGTTCCCAATAGTCATTGTTGATTTGCATTCCAAATGCGATGCAAGTCTCTAGGGTGAGGGAGGAGGCGGAGGTGGTCTTGGACATCACATGCGAGTATATGCATGCTTTTGACGCAGGCAGGTCCCCAGTGTCGACACAGGCAGTCGAGCGATACACGCATACCGCAAGTGATTGCATATGATGGGAACTGCTGCGTCGCCCCCACAGTGCGTATACATACGTTCTGGCTTTGTGTCATTCAAATTGCGAAAACGTCCTTGCTTGGCGCAATTAAAATGCTACCGACAATGACATCGACAATGATGTCGTCTGTCGACTATCGACGGCCGCTTGATGATGAAGCAGTCGCTGCTGATTTTCTGATGACTTTAGTGGTGTGGGTATCGGCTTCCAAGCCAAGTTTTAAGTGAGCGGCGTTTGGATCCTAAGCGCTGTTATATATATATATATTGTCCGTACATATGCCATTGATTCAAAGAGGAGCCAGCTGAGTCCTTAAACTCATAAATTGTGTATAGAACATCCGCTTGTCCTTTCGGTCCCGTCCCTCAATCTTAATGACCTCTTAACTACACTGGTGGATCAGACTGTGACTATCCTTAGCCGAAGCGGTATACAAGTTAATGCCCCACTATAGTAAATATTCCGTAGCTTAAAGCTTTGGTTTTTGGTTCGCCCGGTACGGATTTCCCACACACATGGCATGGTGATTATGTACGGGAGGGAGTCGCACAGACACCTACTGCATATCGCTTTAAGGACATTTCCGCACATTGTCACGTGGGTTGCCGTGCCCCACAACGGCAACGTTCTGCCGAAGGCTTTTGTTTTCTATCGATGCTATCGGAGGCTGCCATTTGCATTGCCGTCACGTTCTTGGGGAGCTGAAATTTAATTTGGCTTGTTTCTATTTTTCAATAATCCTCAGCCAAATGCTAACATCTACCAATTGTCAACCTGGCCAATACTCGTAAACAGTCGGTGCGGAGCGGTGCGGTGCGTCCGGGCCATAGTGTACCAGAATCAGCCTAAAACACATTCAAAATGCATTTGGAATTTATAACAATGCTGCTTCCCCATCGATAACAACGTACACGTGTCAATACATCTCCTGTCGTACCAGAGAAGCAGAACCAGATCGGGAGTGCAATTGTAAGAGCGTGTTGCAAGAGCAACATTTACTGATAGTTTGCCATTTTTATCTCGACACAACATTCCAAGAAGGCCAGGCCCCAGCGCCAGCCAGTGACTGCATCGACGAGGGTGGCGTTTGGTCCAGTTGCAGGTGCAGGTAGGAATTTAAATTGGAGCTTCTGGACAAGGAGCTTTGCACCCTGCGGGGCTTCCGGCTGCTGGTAATCGAAAATCGATTGCCTCTATGAGTTGAACAACCGGTGCTCCGGCGCCTCCCTCTCCGTCTCCATTGCCCACAATTTAGATATCTGCATGCATGCAACTCACATATCAATATATTTATCTATGCATATTTGTGTACGAGTATAAATGTCGGTTCGGTGCAAGTTGCACCTGGGGGCAAGTTTCCGCACTTAGGGGCCGGGTCCCTTCTTTCGGGACGAGAGATCCAAGGCCAAACTTGCGAACTTTGATTTGCATTTCTGCATGTCCTTTGGAGCTGCGTACGGATATGGATCCAGGCCCAGCATTCGAATGGTGCCAGCTATATCTTAGTCCGACAAAGTTGCTGTGTTTGTCAAATGCACACGTTGAAATGCACTGTAATTTGTTTATGAGTGAATTTAAAACAAACAAATGGACTACCCTGGGCGGATCGTCATGCGAAAAAAGTAGCCCACACCACATTGGTTTGCTGTTCAGTCCATAAAACGTTTTATGGAAGGGAAGATTCTTTCCCATACAACTCCTACTCCTAGCAGTGAGCAGCCTTCACCGATGGCCATACAAAAGCACAGATTTTGAAGTAGAATGACCAGTGGTCCGAATATAGCTTGGCTTACACGTATAGTATGTATATATACGTATACTCCTAGATATTGTATCGAATTGGGTTTGAACGAAAGTTACTAGAATCTCGTTAATTAAACCACAGCAATTCATTGCGCGAAATGCTCTCGAAAAATCGGAAAAGGTTAACAGATGAATAGACATTATTTTTAACTATGCTAAAACCGTTGTTCTGAATAATTAGTTAATATTGAGTGCATGCATGTTGTTGAAATGCTTACCCTGTGGTACTTTAGCTCGACATTGCCACAGCAGGGTACGAGAAAGAAAGGGAAGACAGAGCAAAAGAATCTGCGGCAGCGCAGCGTAAGGGTAGCGAGAGCAGCTCATTTGCATTGAAATTCTATTCTCGGGCGCGCACATGGTCAAGGCAATACTTTCCTTTCAGTTTAAGCAGATATGAGTGCGAACTAAGCATGTCAGGCAGACAATTATGTTTCTGCAAATACGAGTATGTAAATGGGGAGCAATTTGTGGGGGCTGTAAGTCTTCGTCTTACAGCCTGAGTGGGTCTCCGCCATTTATGTGAAAAGTTGCCGCTTTCATGTGAAATTCGCTTAAAAGTTGGTGCTGATACGAGGAAATTAACATTTTGACGTTTGAATATTAAGAGACACCAGTCCACCGCATCCACCATCCTTCGCAAACATAATCAACAACAATGCATCGCGTCATGGGAAGCCATTTATATTTTGAATGTGCTTAAGTACCCGTCACAGAGTTTGGCTGTTAGGCTGCTGCTTTGCTGGTTGGCTGGAAATCAGTCATAAACGGGGTATTATGTTAATTTTTTTTCCTTAATTTGTGCGCTTATAACGGGAAAGGAATGAAGTTCGGAAAACGGTTTATCGCAACCTCACGTTTTTTAAGGCGCTTGCTTGCTCCCATAATCGCTCAAGGACAAGCCGTGGTTAATTGAAAGTCAGAGTTCGTTTGGAATTGAACTTGTCAGCGTACTTCCAAGTTACCTAGGAATTCAGCTAGAACGGACACAGAGGGAATGAGTTCATATGCGTAGCCGTTACGTTACCTCCTGCTGGGCCCAGGCCATTAGCACATCGTACATGCCTCTGCGGCTTCACAAAGTGCGTGTGTACATTCTGCGGTCCTGTGTGTGTTTCGGTTAATTAAAAATGTGCTGCGCATTAACATAATTGCCAGGGGATTACAATTGAATGATTAATAATAGTGAAGTGATTAAACGAAATGCTCCCTTCGTCGACTCGCACCCTTTGTGGTAGTCCTCAGCATTTTTCATGTACTCTGGAAGCGAGCAGTCCCTTTTCTTTCAGAATATGTTCAGTCGAAATTTCAGCAGAAATACATTATTCACACATACTCGTACAGTGCACCCTTGATGGAGTGAACCTGGTGAGAGTGTCATTAACTGTGAGAGTTAAAAGATCTTTCTTCTCCGAACACGACTTTCTTCTCTCGATGTGCCATTTAAGTGGTCTTATATTCGGAATTATTATAGGGTCGCGTATATTTAAGGTTTATTATTATACAATAGGGTTGCCATATTGACTGATCTACAATACATTTTAAACTACCTCGTAAGGATCCACTGAGCTGTTGAATTGTTAATTAAAATTCTCAGATAGTTATCCTACCTCGACTTAAAATGTTCATTCTAATGAGCTCACGCGTTAGTTATATTATTTTGGCTATTCTGCTTCTGATATGCTTTAAACAGCCTCAAAGAAGAAATTTCTTAGAGAGTATTTCTAAACTATAATATTATTAAATTATTTATTTGGCTACCGAAACAAATATATTAACGATATTAGCACCTTTATAGTTAAATCCCTTTTTTTCGTATAAATTCTGTGTATTATATATTTTCCATATCGTTATATTGAGCGTACCCTGTACTCTTGTGTTCATAAGTATGTATGTTCGTAGGCAAAGTAACAAATAAATAATTAACTCGATTCTATTGGATTGGATAGCACGGATTATACGCCATTTATCAAAACGGGGAAAAAATATGTGGACCACCCACTGTAGGCTCAGGGGGTTATTTCGGAGAAGTTATGAAATTAATATGCTAATGACTGAAATTTGGCATTTGTTCGTGATTGATGCTCAAAGCGGCATCATGTTTAATTTGCTTTGCTTCCCAAGCAGTGCTTTTGAGCACAGATTTGCGGTTTCTCTCAATTGGCAACCATTTGCGGGGATTGACGGTTGTTCGGACTGCACCGCGTGCCTCAACACGAAAGAGTTCGAGTTTGGTTAAATGTTCTGGAATTCCCGACCACGACCCCGATCCCACATCGATTAGTGGCTTCTTCGCAGTGGCGGTTTCGGCATCAGCATCGGTTTTCGGTCCGTTGCGTCGAAGCGTCCCGGTCAAAGGATTAAGTTGTCACGTTTCAAAAGTAATTAAGTGATGGTGAGACGCCAGCCCTTTGCTAGCCACTGGTGGCATAGCATTGCCATGTAAACCCATTCGGTTGAGTCGGTTCCCGGAAATCGGTTCTCAGTGTGACCACACTGACCAGGCTGTGATTTAATTTCATTACGCCGGACCCGGCTGACCAAACGGAGCTGCGAATGGCTCAAATGGCGGGAATGGCGGGAATGGTGATTGGGATTACCATTGTGATTGCCAGGCATCGTCATCGTCCCACTAAAAGTCATAACAAGCCAGTAACATTTTCCTCCACTTGAATTTATAATTTGGATGAAGAGTTCTCATCTGGGCGG
This sequence comes from Drosophila helvetica, assembly GCA_963969585.1. Lineage (NCBI taxonomy): Eukaryota > Metazoa > Arthropoda > Insecta > Diptera > Drosophilidae > Drosophila > Drosophila helvetica. The sequence goes on from OZ018403.1 coordinate 12,641,652, forward strand.
CAACATTTGTCGCACTGCAAGCTGAGATGAGGGTGACGGTACGATGATATGGGTGGGTGGGTGTTGCCTGAGGGGATCGACCCTACGCAGACAGCAGGCATCCAAGTTCGTCCTGGGGTCAGGTCCCGGGTCCATGATTTCGTTTCTGTTTTTCGTTTTCAATTGCTAAACGACACTTTTGTTTCGATTTATGGCACCGTAAAAGCCAAAAGTGGCGCAGTTGTAATTTTACGACTAAAAGGCAGGGACAGGGATACGGGCTAGCGTGGTGAGGGGTGGGGGGATAGGTGACCGTGGGTGGGATGAAGTAAATGTCAAGCCGGAAACGGATGTGCGAGTGAGCGCGGATCTCGATTGAGCGCCGCCGGCTCTCTGTCGAGTTCCGCTTTGGTGTCGCTTTGTCACCGCTTTCGATTTTTAGCTTTGTGTCATTATAAAAACTTTTGTACAGACATCGACGTCGGCATCGATATACACATAGAAATCGACTCAGATACAAGAATATTGGCATTGCACAAACGCTTGATTCGTTTGTTCAGAAATCAGATGGCCATGCTTGGCATATTGCTTGCCGGCAAGTTATTCGATCCATTTTCACCGTGCTCTGGGCCATCGACTCTCCTTGTAACAGAGCCGAGCGACCCTTAAAAGAGCGCCATGTAAAAAGTTTATTGCATAATTCCCATTTATTGCGCACAAAAAAGTTGACTCTTACCACACCCACCCGGCATGTTTCATTCCTGGCACGGGTACAGTACACTGGGGCACTGGGAGAATCTGTGTAGTATATTTGCGCATTATTGTAGGTTTGTCGAACAGGATTAATCATGAAACACGATAGTGCTTAATGACTGAGAATTTTGAACATCATTTCGGATTGGTTGTACTCATCACTTCTGAAATACTTCTCTATTTGGGCACCGTTGAAAACCATTGGGCCGAACGCAACCCTGCCAATACCAAGCAAATTGATTAAAATATGGGTTTTCCTACTGCGAGGGGGTTAGGTTAAGTGAGCTCAGTTGGAAAATGCCAAACATATCTACATATGGATTTTCCATGTTTCCACTTCCCTCTCATGCGCATGAATTTCTGCATAAAATGTATTCGTACCTGAGTAAAACTGACTGGACGGTACAGACAGTACCAGCACTCGACAAAGAAATACTTGGTGTCTGATTTCTGACTTCATCTCGATTTGATTGTCGACAGCTAAGAAAAATAATTTATGATTGATGATTTATGATGGTTTATAAGGATTCCAAAGCTTTACTACATTCCCAAATTTAAGAAACTCGGGTACATATACATATACACATTTGGCAGTTCAGTTTAAGCTCCTTTACTGGTGGCCTGTGCGCGCCTTTGTGCCACGGAAAATGAACAACAACGACAGCGGCGACATCCCCATCACCGCCGGCAATGCCACCGACGCTGGAACTGAGAGCTTCGAGGGATTCAGGGCATTGTTTGAGCCCGAACAATGCCAGTGCCAGCCAACTCAGCCAACCCAGCCAGCAGTAATTCAATTGTGAATATTGAATTTCGTTCAATTAATCATCGAATCGAAAAATGACGTTGATCAAACCGCGAGCGGGTTGGCACTGAAGCGAGGCCCACGTCAAGTCAACTGATGCCGTGGGCTGGTCCTCGTCCTCATCCTGTGTCTCTCACTGTGTCTGTGCCTGGCCTCAGCACCGACCCAGACCCCGGCCATGGCTTGCTTAAAGCTCAGTTTGGTGTTTTCGTTATTAATGAATAAAGAATTTATGGTATTGCTTTCTGTTTGATTTATACAATTTTTTTAAAAGTACCTTTTGGAAAAAGTCCCCAGTGACTGCAAGCCGTCGTCCCAGTCCCAGTTTCAGCCGCAGTCCCAGTCGAATACTATGCTTCGTTCTCAGCCCAACTTCTACCGCATGTACCCACCCATTCAAATACGTATTTGAAAATAACCAAAGGCAGTCGACTCGGTGAAATGTGTTTAAAGACAAACAATGGCGACACTGCTGGCTCCGGCCTCAGTTGCGGTGGCGCCTTTGGTTCTTCCGTTGGGTAGGGCTAGGTGACTGTGACTCCGGCTGTTGCCCGGCCCTGAGCGGCGCAGCGTTGAGGAAATGTAAATCTTTCATGAGCAGACATGCGAACAAAACAGGAACACACTCGAAGGATTCCAGAAAGAAGCAAAACAAATCCAAATCAGAGCAAAGATTAAAGTGAATCCGAATCCGACGTCAATTATGTATGCGCACATGGGATTGATGTCCCCGGGTGCTTGATTTCGCATAAGGGGTTTCTTTAATCATTATCCCTCCACCCTCGAATCATCAGCTCCACTCTTACAGCTCCACTCCACACCGTCCGGTATCCACCGTACCCGACTCCAAAGTAATCTCAGCTTTGTTTGCTCTTATACAAATTAATAGCGAATTATGGGCATAGGCTGGGCATGCGACTGTCTCCGGCAGAGTTACTAATGCCTGCCCGTAGAGCGTGCAAATTTGAAAAGTTCAAAGACCCGCGGGGAAGCGTCCTCGGTCCACGAATGCGAAAGGATTCTTAAAAGACCGAGTGCAAACAGTTGATATAGGTGGCACGTGTCCCCGGATTCCTATGCCAATACCGTTAAGCCTCCCCCCAAGACGAAAGCACTGAGGCGAGCAAGATGTGTTTGACTACGCCCATCGACAGTCGGCAGCTGGGTGGACGGGACGGAAGGACGACTACAGCTACAGCTGCAGGCGGGATTATCGGAATATCTGATTTACCCTTGCCAATAGCAAAAGCAAACATAATCGTAACTAGGGAATTTGTTTCCTGAACCTCAAAATAAGCATTCGACTAATACGAGCACATGTTTGTGTGTGTCGCAGTCGAACTATGCAAATAATCAAACCACATTTTACACACCACTAAAATCTGAGCAAAATTGATTGGATAGTTTATATAGGTAGGCAGACTTGATAATATAGGCAGACTTGTTCAGACAGTTCAGGTCTAGTGGTCTAGTGGTCTGCTTTACAATATAATAATTTATGCTCTTACTATACGGCACCCAGGTCATCTTCCAAAAGGTGGAAAGGTTCCGCTTGTCACAGATCTGTTACCTTTACCAAGCATTAGCAATGGCAGACAATTAATCTTGAATAAATTTAACATAATGAATATGTCGGTTTTTAGCTTTTCAGCTTACAACAAAATCTTTGGCGAACTGCGGCCCCTGCACAGCCGCCCTCCTGCTCCCCCTTATGCAGAATAAGAGAGGGACCTGGACCTGGACCGGGCCCGGGCCCCCGTCACGGAACTAACGAAATTAAATGTTGCCCACGTCAAAGTCACAGCCAACCATCAGAATATTTAAGTGGCATGCGGACTGCGCTTACACGCTGAACACTGGGCGGAATGAAAGATTTGTGACAACGGTCGGGCCCCGAGTCCCTTTGAAATAATGCGGCGCTTCGATTCCCGCGCGGATTTGAATGGGCTGGTGCGAAGTCACACCGCATCGCGTCGGACACGAGTGCGCGTGAAACTGTCAAATGCGCTTACAGCCGGATTATTTTCACCACGTAAAAATAATCGCATTAATTTGTTGGACAAGCAATTAAAGCGAACGAGTGTACTGCTGCAGCGAGGCGAGGGATGAATGTACATAAGTACTGTAACTCGTGTTGTCTTCCCAGTCTACTTCGGCAGACCCGTACCATACCTCAGCGCACAGAGCAGCAATTACGACGGAATCAAATACGGAACGAAAGCTGAGGGCCACGAACAAAGTACAATGTACGAAATTATAGGGAAGATGGGGATGGCGGGAAATAGGTGGCGAGTGCCGAGTGGCTCGGCGTACTCAAGAAGTTGTGGTTGCGGTTAACGGAGCTCGCAGAGCGGAAATCAAAAGCCACTTTCCCGCAATTGCGGACTGGCAGGAGGAGACGGAGACGACAGGCAATCGACCACTACTAGGCGTTAATGAAATGCACGCAGACGACCGTCTCCAGACAGAAGTGATACGGGGAAATGATTCCAACTTGTCCTAGATGCCGATAGCCTCCTTCATATTGCACTGGATACTGCGGAAGCCTGGGCGGACAAAAGAGATGATTTGGCTTCGTGGCTAGGTGGGTGGTGGTTGGTGGTTGGTTTGTAGTGCGTGGTAGATATTTTTAACATTCCGTTTCCATCAATTAACATCTTACGCTCCTACGAATAAACTTTATAGACTTCTCCTGATGGAAGGCCGAGCAGTCGTCAGAATATGTACTCGCTACATGCTGTACGCCTAATTAATGTCCATTGTCTTGTCCTGCCCCAACTGATTAAGACCGCTCCGCTCGAACCTCACAGGCTGCTACGTAAACAGAAGATTAAGAGGTGCGGTGCCCTCTTGAAGAATGTAAAAGTGGCATTCAAGTATCTGTGACCTGCCGAGGCAGGGTGTGGGGCAACGGCAGCCCGTGCCCGTAAATAGACATTGACAGCGAACGGAGGGAAGGGCAAGGGATAGTCCATCGACGGATAGAATGCTGAACGAGCATACGTTTGCACGAATTTGCACCAGATGCTGGTTTAAGTTGCTGTCTGCTTAATTTACTACAAAATTAAATTGCACAATGGGAGTGCCTTCCGTTGATTCCAATTCCAATTGTTATGCTGCCTCCTGCGTGTCCGGCCAGCCTTCAACATCTGCCTCTGCCTCTGGTCTTCTTCCGCTGGTCCTTCGCCTTTCGTCGTCTTGGGTTACTTGACTGCTTTTTGTTCATTTTCCGCCTCGTAAGTCTGGAAGAGCTCAAACACTTGTGGCAACTAAATGAGAACTATTGTTGCCAGTTTCGGGGCGAACAAGCAGTTTTATTCAACAATCTAATTTTTATTTCCCTTCCCTGCCTTCCATTTTCTGGTCTCGGTCTCGGTCTCCTCCCACCTTAAACATTGTCTGCACTTCCACTTTCGAGCAGTCTGGGCGAGCTTTCACTCATTCCCGTTGCTTTTTCACAACATGACCGAAAGTTGGGCAGCGCACTGCTCTCTCCAGCTGCTGCTGATTGGAGTCCAACGCCCAAGATGGAGGGCACTCGGCCTTAACGTCGCCAGCAGCGGCAGAGTGGCCTTGCGACCAGGTTGTGAGTTTTAAATTTGGATCCCAAAGGGGTTTTAATTTTTGATAGCATTCCCTTTGCGATATCTTATAAGTACGGGAATACCGGCGACCGTAAGTGGAACGGTTCCGGCTGAGAGTCCGGAAAGTGGCTGATAACTTTTGACCCTCCGGAGTGTCTAGAATACTCGTAGGTCACACAGTTGCGCCAGAACTTGTCGCCGACCCCAATTGGATGTCACTGTCTGTGGGCGTTGGTCGTTTGTTTATCTTATGGTAAATTGGTTGAATTGTTTGCTAAAATGCTAAACTGTGGGACCCATTATCGACATTACACTGCATCGATCCTGGCTATCTGGCAAGAGGAAAGTTTTTAAAGGTGCGTTCGGCAAACTTTATAAAGTTGTCGCCGCTGCCAACGCTGTTAGCACCTGCAAGCCCATATCTCTGACCCTGCCATCGTTGGACCAAACCATTGAACAGTTTCCAGTTGGACGCATCCACATCCGCAACCCAACCGATAATCACGCCAAGTGTTCGTTCTGCTTACCTCATTCCAAAGTCATTAGCCGTAAAGGCGCGTATACTGATAGCCATCTGATTTATTTTAACAATTTTTCCCGCCCGATTGGTTTACAGCGTCAAATTATAAATAATCTGGCAAAAGCATTAAACCGAATATTTAAATATATTTACAGGTGTTGAGACACGTCAACACAACCAAATAAATGAATAAAATAAAATTGTTGACCTAACAGTAAACTTCGAATTAAGGCCATTTAAAGAAAGATCATTTATTGCTTCAACCTTTCTATGATCATCTGTTCCAAATGCTTATACCGACGAACATCTAGGAGACTTTCAATGTTTTTCGTTTTTGCCCTAATAATTACATGGTTATAGTGATCAATTTGATCTCTATAATTGATTTCTTTTAACTGCATTATAAACTGTACGAAAGTAATTTCGTACTTTTGGAATCATTTGTTTTGGCATTTAAGTTAATTAAGAGTCATAGAAAGTAAAGGGAACAAGTCCTCCCTAAGCCATCCTAAAACAACTTTTCTGAAGTCGTCGTCGCCAGTTTACTTTTAAGAGATTATTGTCGGAGTCACCAGGTCATATTATACTCGAGACTTACGAGTATGTATACCGAATTTAATACCCGCATTCCCTTGTGAAGACTTTAAAGAGTTCAAGTGAGAGTTCTGAGAGTGTTTAGAGTGGGTTGCTTAATCATGTTGAGCCACTGTTCCAACTCAATTCAGGGACGGGACTCGATTGAGATTAAATGTGAATACAAGCACAATGGACCTGAATGGGAGCCATCAAAGTTTTCGCACACGTAATGAGCTGCTCTGCAAAGGCTCTGCCTCCCTGCCAAGCTCTCCAACAGGATTACAGCAGCACAAGAAGCAGTCCTAGTCCTCTCCAGAAGCTCAGCACACCCATGGCAGACACTTGCCACACCGATATACCATATGCACAGCCGGACATTCAGAGCGGCTGTACGTTTGACTTCTGCACAGTTTGCCTAAGCACTTTAAAGAGGCGATTTCCTTGAGTGAGGCTGGCTGGGCCCCAGTCCGGACATCGGCCATAAATGATTTGCTGAATTTTGCTTCATTCAAGCGTTGAGCAAAAAGTTTTATGTGCCTTCCCGAAACTCTAGCCATATGGTTAGAAATGCTCTTCTGTGTATATTTCTCATTTCGTCCTTCAATCCATGCCATACCTATGGCTGAGTGCTTGATTCTTTTTGGCTCCCTCTCTCGTGGACCCTGAAAGCAGGAGGCGATTGAACACGGAGAAGGAGGATATTGGCCTTGCTCGCTGACTTTTGAAACTTTTGTACATACACACATACCTACATATAGTCGTATACTCGTAAATTAATTGCAGGAAATTTAAGCTTCTGGCCACATTTGTACACTCCAAATAATTCAACTCCGCCGAGTTAAGCTGAAAAATGGTAGTGCTCGGCTGGCCCACAATCGGCTGAACGGCTTCAACCAGCCAGAACAGGATATGTGCTGGACATTTTGTGCAGCCGAACCCGAGACCGGAAAAAAATTATTTGTCATCGCACATAGAACTGCAGCAGCGCCAGCAACTGACTAGGCTCTTTCCAAACTGCAAATAAGAAAAATGATGTAATAACAATTATGAAATTCTGCAACATTTATTACAGCAATCTGAAACAATAAGCGTTCAAGACTGGGGGAAACAATACTTGTAATTGGGGACATGCCAGGATTCCTCGGCTTTCAGATATAATATCCTCTAGCACAGTTGCATACCCCTACAATAACTAACTTCGTATTATTCGAGATAGCACGTCCTGATGGGATACAAATCTTCTAATTGTCTTCCGACCCGCTCCGTGTAAAAAGCATAATTCCATGTCTCTACAGCTGTACCAGCACGGATAACTCTATGGGAAATTTGAGGAAAACGTGAGCAGCTGATGAGCAGCTGTGTAAAACTTTCGAGTTTTGTGCAAGCTGTCTAAAGTGGCGCCGTGTGCACACTATCCTTTCGACCAGCATCACCATCAGCCACCAACGCCCGGGAACGAGGTCGTTGTCATTGTCTCTGCCTCTGCGTCTGCCTCTTAATTTTGCAGATTCTTTTATTTTCTGCATGCTAACGAAGTTCACAAAGGCATTGGTCCAAATTTCCGACACAATTTCCACTGCTGGGTGGGCTTCGGTTTGGGTTCGGGTTTTGGGGTCGCCCTCTTCCCTTGTCTGGGCGTCTGTTAGCGTGTACTGGTATTTTATAAAATTGCTCATACGCACCGAGTCCCTTTCGGTAGCTCGGCAGCTCGGCTGCCCGGTCGGTACTTGGGTAAAAATGCTGACAATGGGCTTCTTTTCGTTTGGATTCGTTTGGGTTGCAGGACAGAGTGACAGATTCGCAGTAGTGCTGGGCAGCATCCCAGGGCCAAGGCAGCGCGGCTCGTGCAACAGAACCAAAGTGTTGCTGCTTCGTGCTCCCGTAGCACGGAACTAGGCATGTGTCCAGTACCCAGGGTGCGTGCTGAGTGTGTCTGTGGGATTATTTATGCTCCTCCGCTGTTGTTGTTTGCTTTAATTGCCACTCACTGCTGGCCAACACCAGCACCCTCCGCATAGAGCCCATGGTCTGAATTATATGCTTGATAAATTGCTGCTGCAGCAAATCATCGCCCACATGGACTTTGGCGTGGTTGTGGGCGAGGGCGTTACCAAGGGCGTTGTCGTCGTTATCAGGCAGGACAGGAAATTACTATGTGTGTCTGTACCATACGACTGTACTGTGTGTATTTTAAAGTCCATGTCTGCCAGGATGCACATGTGAAAATGAAGTACTGATAGTGATAGGTGCACAAAAAATGAAACCTAGCGGAGGGGCAGGAACGTGCAACAAACCAATTTCCAAAAATCCTCCAGCAGGATCAAACTATTCAGCGAACTTTTCCGGTCTTTGAAAAGGATGCTGTGCTGACTTTGCCCCGAGTGGAGCCAACAGCTGCTAGGGAGTTCATTAAATATTCCCATTGCTGAAAAGCCCCCACAGCAGGCTCGCTTAAAGAATATTAAGGTCGCTGTAATGCGGAACACGCGTAAGCATTTCCACGCTGCCTTGGCATCCAGTCTCTGCGGAAAGGAGTGGAGTTGAGTGGAGAGTCTATTAATTGCGACAGCGCCAAAGTCGTTTTCACCCACTTGTCCTAGGACTAGCTCGGGACCACAGACCATCACACAAATGAACCGAGGCAAAGAAAGGACCCGCTAATGATAAAGTTATGCGGGCACGTTGCTAACTTACCTCCACGAAGTCCGTCCCATGTTCGTGCAATGCCCCAAGTGTGGACGCGATGCCGGGAAATTGGTCTCGCATATAAGCCATGAATTAATTATGATGAGCCGGGCCATCGCCATCTTTATGGAAAGTTAATTGTGCACACAATGCAGTTGTGGTCGCCCAGCGATCTCACACGTTCGGAAGCGAAGAGCTTCCTTACCTCTTGGTGCTGTTGCTGCACCCATTATGGGCACCAGAAGCAACAGTTGCCCAACTCAGACGTCTGTGCAGCCTGAAGCTCTGACAGGTTCTACATATGGTGACTATTGAGACATCCAGACCGATGTTAATATACTAAGCAGGGAAATCATCCAGCAGCTGGATCAACTCGTAATAGCGGTGTAAATGGTCGGAGTCACAGGTAATTGAGTTCCTGTTTTGAAATAACTTTCAAGTGGTGTTCGGGGTTCACAGACCCAGAACAGCGCGACAGGCAGCCGGTGCCGGCATGTTGAAGTGTCTCGTCTCGCTTGTTGGGGAAATTTTCTCTTTCGGAAAATCCCTCTCTTAATCTGAGGCGAACGCGAATGTGAAGAAGTGAAGGCTCTGCTCTGGTCTGCAGTCCTCTGGCAAATGGCATTTATTGCCAGAGCTTGTAAACATGACATTTCCATATTTATCACCATGTGCTGGGGGTCGCATGCTCCTGCGGCGGCCCAAACATATCGTAACCTCGAAACACAGGAGTCCGGCTTAGACTCAAGGCCTGCTTTCCAAGCCCTCCACTGGTCTCATGCTCCAGCTTGGCCAAGACGGCACGTTTTGAAAATGACTAATAACAGGGATAACAACCAGGAGGCAGCCAGGAGGTGAGCTCGCGATGGAAACGGCAGAAATTTACATAATTTGAATGTGGTAGCTATATTTAATTTTGAATAATTTTTCGGATTCGTTTCAAATATTTTCATTTAGTTTATATTGTAATTCGCGGGAACGTGTCCTCGCCGGTCTTGTCTACATATTTTGTTACTTGTCCTGTCCCTTCTCCGACGTTCATGGTCCCAGCCCAGCCAAGCAATCTCCCGATGGCCGTTAATGCCGTCGAGGATGTTGTTGGCTTCTGTCATGTCCTTTTATTACACCGAAATCAATATTTATTAGAGGATAATGGCGTCAGCGTTGCTGTCAGGAGGCATGGATGCAGGTGTGCTGCCGACCGTCCATCCATACATCCATCCACTCACACAGTCCCGTCCCTCCCCTTTGATGTTTTTCCAGCCCTGGAGGAAGCTGAGGAGGAGACCAGAGGACAGTGGAGCTGGAAGAAGGAGGTAGGAGAAGCTTTTGTGGCAGGCGATGTGGTGCAGACTGCTAAATTGAATATGCTCGCCGTAAGGTTCATCCCTTGACGAAATTTGGTCAATAAATTTTGGCAAGTATTGAAGATGACGAGTCCCCTGCAAGGGCGTTGCTCACGTATGTACACGATACTCGCACACAGGCCAGGACAAGCACAGGCGCAGGCACCGGCAGGGACATGGCCTGATGGCTTTTCGTCAGCAGCTCAGAACCTTTGTTTATGGATTATACAATATTTTGCTTTTCGTACTCATTCGGGTTATCGTCATCGTCAGCGTTGGAGACCCGTGGTCGCTCCGTCGCTGGAGCCGGCCCCTCCTAAAAATAACCAAATGGATTCTCTGTATGCCCTTCTCCCGCTTGTCGTCTGGCACACACACAATGACTAAACCTAATTTGTCAAAATCATATTCAAGCTCGGGATAACGAGGTTATTTATAATGCGAGCTCTATGCATGTATATTTATTTCGAATAACAATAACCAGAGCGCCACATGGCACTGGCTTACGTTGATAAATATTCATCTGTGGCCTTCTGTGGGATACACTCCGGATACACTCTCAGATGTGAACACTGAGTGGCTTCTGTTTATAAATACTGTGCAGTTGATTGTATTTACTACAGCCCCACTTCAATTCTAATCAGCAGATGGGCGCTACGGAGAGACTCACTATAATGGGTAATACAGGGTATGCTTAGTAGAGTAAGAGCAGCTTCTGTTAATCAGAGTCATTTTCCTGATGCAATCCCTGGGGAAGTAAATACAGTCAACAGTACATTGGAATCTCTCGAATGGCATCCAGCCCATGTGAGGGGTTTGGCGAGTCAATTTTCTATGCCGTCGATACATCGCAGAGCACAGAAGAACCAGTTCAGAAGACACAACAGATGCGAAAGGCGTTCCGTGTCTGTGCCCTTGCCCGGCAACTCAAATTGCCAATGGAAGCGATGAGAAGTGTGCTGCAGTGACTTGTCGAAGGCTTCATGGAACTAATGCCATTAGCTCTGAAAAGTGCAACCGATGTGGCTGGGTGTAGATAACAGCGCGATTGCAGTGGTGCTATCGTTTTTCGTTACGCGGGAGGGAAGTGTGAACTAAAATTGTTTTGGGTGTCCAATTTACGTTATTGATTTTCGACTTTTTGTGAGCTACTTTGCCCAAAATTCCTGTATCCAAATCTATGCAAACTTGATGGATAGACATTAAATAAATGATGGGTTTTATTATTCCCAGCTTCAGAGTGTTGAACTATACTTTAATCAAGTCGTAAACGTTGTTCTAAGTTTACTAAGTTTACAAAGTATATATGTACATATGTACATAAGACTCCGTGAAATTCTTTCGACTCCGTGCAATTCGTTTGCTTCTGCTTTCTTCATTCTAAAATTAGTATATGTAGAATAGTAGCTGTGATATTGGGCCATCTGGTAGAAGCAATCCTTTTTTTGATTCTGCATTTTTCTATGCACTCTCTTTCTTTAAAGAGCAGTAAGGATCGTAATCGAAAAAATGTAGATCCACCAAACATAGAAAGACATAAATGGAAACTGACGTCTAGGCCGGTGGCTTTTACATTAAATTTATTCCGGCGGGATTAAATATATTTACGACGCACAGTGGGACATCAGACGAAAAGAGGTGGCAAAAGTCAACGAATTGTTTGAGGGCTTTGGATAAAATGAGTACACTAATCGAACAGAGAATTTCCAAAGCTTTCAAAAATCAAATTTACAAGATAATCAGACTTTTACTTTAGGAGATATGAATATTTAAAGTTAAAAATGATTTCAGTGTGCAAAAATGTATTCAACTTTTTTCACTTATTGCATCTTTGAGGATGAATTAAGAGTAAACTACGGCACGATTGATCTTGTTTTTAGTGTATCCTTTTAGGTATATTTATTGTTGTTAATAATCAAAAAAATCTGGTCTGTTGCATAGACAGTTATAAAGTAAAACCTATTTTCAAAACCATCTCAATTTTGGGCTGTTTTTCAGCTTTGACCTGACTTTACAAAAAAAGTTCACCAAGTTTTCCCGAGATATTTTTGTATATGTTTATTAAATATTTCGTTATCTATGTTTACAATCCCTACTTTCGAAAATTAGGCGTTTAGCTTCTAGATCGATTTAAGTGATCCTACCTAACTTCAAGACCTGGTGGAACACACTGCGAAAGGCTCATTGAGAGTTTACCTCACCATCAGATTGGAAGTCTTCCGCAAAATCTCACATTGATCAGCAAATTGGACTGTGATGGATCTTCTGAGCAATGATAGCAATATCCACAGACGATAAAACCACAACAGATTCTAACATGTTTATGGCTTCTCTTGTACCCCTGCCGCTCAAATTGGATACATCGGAATAATGGAAAAATCCGCGACCTTCGTCTGCTCATTATTGCCGCCCTATATTATTCAAATACGCCAAAGAATCTTCGGAGTTAATAAAGTCCACAGTAAATAATATTAAGAACCAGATTTCTAATATAAGGCCGGTAAAAATAATCAAGGAAGAAAAAACCATTCATGTCTATTTTGAATTTTTCCTTACAATGATTGATGGATATTCAACGAAGAAACGAATTGTATCTGTGTCATTAATACAATCACATTTACGTTCACCATGAAACAGCACATGCTGGATTGCTGTTTTCGCAAATTCAGTTTTATTATATTATATTATATATATTATATTATATTATTATATTATATATTAGATTTGTGCAAAAAATTAATGTGTGTAACACCCAGAAGGAAGCGTTTCCGACCCCATAAAGTATATATATTCTTGATCAGCATCAATAGCCGAGTCGATATAGCTATGTCTGTCTGTCCGTCCGTCTGTCCGTCCGTCCGTCTGTCCGTCTTCATTAGCGCCTATAGCTCAAAGACCATAAAAGCTAGAGGAACACAATTTTGTATCCAGACTCCTGTCCTATCGCACTGTTACAAGATTTCAAAATTTCGCCCCGCCCCCTTCCGACCACTCCAAGGACGAAAATCTGTGGCATGCACAATTTTAAAGATACGAGAAAACTAAAAACGCAGAATCGTAGAGAATGAGCATATCTATCAGATTGTTGAATCTGGATCAGATCAGATGATAAATATAGCTACAATGAAGAAAACCATTTCGAAATGCATCGTTCCCTCTCGCTCTCTCTCACACACAGGGGTAGGCGCTATGCCTGATCGAATTTTTTGACGCCTAGTTCTCAGAGACTATAAGAGCTAGAACCACCAAACTTTCTATCCAAGCTCCTGTGATATCAAACCGAGACGAGTTTGTTTTAAAATTCGGCCACGCCCCCTTCCGCCCCCACAAAAGATGAAAATCTACAATTTTGAAGATACGGGAAAACCAAAAACGCAGAATCATAGAAAATGACCATATCCATTAGAGTATTGAATCTGGATCAGATCAGATCATAAATATAGTCAGAAGGAACAAATGAAATTTCAGTGGCCTCCCAAGCGCAGACTGATTCCCTCTCTCTCTCTTACACAGCCGTGTATGTATATGTAGGAAGTAGATAAAAACATGTAGAAATGGCAGATGTAAAAAATTTATGTAAACAAATATGGAAACTTCTAATAGATCAAAATCTCCGAAAAGGTTCGACTTAATTACTTTTTTCTTTTTTGGCTAAAATTAAATTTGTCCCTTTTGCGAACATGTAATAAATTACAACAAGCTCACATACATATATACTGACTGAGTGCCGGGTATAAAGTAGAGCCGCGGCGCAGACGCGGCTCATAACGTTCCCCCTCATTTTTCGCTATAAACGTGCAGTTGACAAACTGACAATGAACTGAAAAATTCTGCCAAATTCGGCAGACAGTATTCTTGTATGGTATGTTGTATAGTCGAAATCTAAACGAGGGGGAATGTTGTGAGCTGCGTCTACGGCCGCGGCTCTTCTTTATACCCGGTACTCAGTCAGTAAATATGTATATGAGCTTACGATATATGTAATTTATTACATGTTCGCAAAAGAGACAAATTGAATTTTAGCCAAAAAGAAAAAAAAAGTCGAACCCGTTCAGATATTTTTATCTATTAGAAGTTTCCATTTTTGTTTACATACGTTTTTTACATCTGCCTTTTCTACATGTCTACACCTACTTAGTACATATACATACACGGCTGTGTGCGAGAGAGAGAGGGAATGAGTCTGCGCTTGTAAGGCCACTGAAATTTCATTTGTTCCTTCTGACTATATTTATGATCTGATCTGATCCAGATTCAATACTCTAATGGATATGGTCATTTTCTATGATTCTGCGTTTTTGGTTTTCCCGTATCTTCAAAATTGTAGATTTTCATCTTTTGTGGGGGCGGAAGGGGGCGTGGCCAAATTTTGAAACAAACTCGTCTCGGTTTGATATCACAGGAGCTTGGAAAGGTTGGTTGATCTTGCTCCTATAGTCTCTGAGCTATAGGCGTTAATGAAGACGCACAGGCGGACAGACAGACATAGCTATATCGACTCGGCTATTGATGCTGATCAAGAATATATATACTTTATGGGGTCGGAAACGCTTCCTTCTGGGTGTTACACACATCCATTTTTTCAACAAATCTAATATACCCCTATACTTTTCGAGTTCCGGGTATAAAAACGAAGTTAAATAAGACTTTTTATACCCGGTACTCGAAGAGTAAAGGGGTATATTAGATTTGTGCAAAAAATTAATGTGTGTAACACCCAGAAGGAAGCGTTTCCGACCCCATAAAGTATATATATTCTTGATCAGCATCAATAGCCGAGTCGATATAGCTATGTCTGTCTGTCCGTCCGTCTGTCCGTCTGTCCGTCTGTCCGTCCGTCCGTCTTCATTAGCGCCTATAGCTCAAAGACCATAAAAGCTAGAGGAACACTATTTTGTATCCAGACTCCTGTCCTATCGCACTGTTACAAGTGTATTTCAAAATTTCGCCCCGCCCCCTTCCGCCCACTCCAAGGACGAAAATCTGTGGCATGCACAATTTTAAAGATACGAGAAAACTAAAAACGCAGAATCGTAGAGAATGACAATATCTATCAGAGTGTTGAATCTGGATCAGATCGACTCATAAATATAGCCACAATGAAGAAAACAATTTCGAAATGCATCGTTCCCTCTCGCTCTCTCTCACACACAGGGGTAGGCGCTATGCCTGATCGAATTTTTTGACGCCTAGTTCTCAGAGACTATAAGAGCTAGAACCACCAAACTTTCTATCCAAGCTCCTGTGATATCAAACCGAGACGAGTTTGTTTTAAAATTTGGCCACGCCCCCTTCCGCCCCCACAAAAGATGAAAATCTACAATTTTGAAGATACGGGAAAACCAAAAACGCAGAATCATAGAAAATTACTATATCTATCAGAGTATTGAATTTGGATCAGATCGGATCATAAATATAGTCAGAAGGAACAAATGAAATTTCAGTGGCCTTCCAAGCGCAGACTGATTCCCTCTCTCTCTCGCACACAGCCGTGTATGTATATGTAGGAAGTAGATAAAAACATGTAGAAATGGCAGATGTAAAAAATTTATGTTAACCAATATGGAAACATCTAATAGATCAAAATCTCCGAAAAGGTTCGACTTAAATTGTTTTTTTTTGGCTAAAATTTAATATTTTCCTTTTGCGAACATGTAATAAATTACAACAAGCTCACATACATATATACTGACTGAGTACCGGGTATAAAGTAGAGCCGCGGCGCAGACGCGGCTCATAACGTTCCCCCTCGTTATTTAATTATATTGTGATATAAATTATGAAATTAGCCAGATCTTTGCTAAAAATAAATGGTTCAATAAGCAAAGCGGTCCCAAAACTAGTTTTTATTTTAGATGCAAGAAGTCCCGGAATGAGTGGCAAAGGGTGGCCATAAAGCACGACCACGACTTAGCTTACTATCATTCAATTAGGTGGGACAAGCCAACGACAAGAGGCTGTAATTTAATTTGCCGGGTTATGAAATATACATGACGAGGACGAGCGACAGCTCCCTCATAACAAACATTTAGATGCCGACAAGCAGAATGTACACACTTATTAAAAAGTAAATTTCATTTATTGCTCGCCAAGAGCCGCACCGCACCGCGCCGTGACAACAATGGCAAAGGCAATGGCAAACAAATAAACCAGCTTTGCACAATCAAGAGCGGAGCAGAACATTTAATTTTCCACCCGTTGTGTCTATGTTTCCCTATCCCGTGCTGCCACTGCCTCTTCCACTTCCACTGTCACTGTCTCCGACCCGAAGTCACATTGACCGTCAAACTGTAATCAAATGATAAATGCTGGAAGCCCGGCTCGACCTCGTTCTCGTGCTGTGGTCTGGTCTGGTGCTCGGCCAGGATATGCAGTCGAGTTCGACCGCGACCGGACCGGACAGGGACCGCAGGACACTGCCACAGCGGCAGCCGCAGAGTTGTTGAACAAATGACAACAAAAACGGGCGAGGGTGCGAACACTGGAACGGCGGCAACTGCCCACAAGACGATTATCACAGGTTACCAAGGACGTGGGCGGTCCCCCAACCGCAGCACAATTCCTCTTAAGGATACCACAGAAAAGTCGGAGAGGCACTATCTGTGCCCTTCTCTTTCTGGCTCTCAAAGGCCTTCTGGGAATTGGACTGGGACTGATACTCAGACTGAGGGGGAGAGTGGGCGAGCAATGGTAACAAGTCGCAAGACAATGATTTGAATTTCTGCGCTTCCAGCTCTGTTCTCGTTTCTTTCGGTTTTATGGCCCACGGAAGGCGACAGCACAGGGAAATGCGAAATGCGAGATGCGGACTGCTAAGGCAGAGGCAGTAAAACGAAATGAAAGCAGAAAAAAATTAAGCAGCACAAAAAATTAAAATAAACGCGGAGCCAGAGCCAAGACAAATTCGAAGAAGTTCCAGCTGTACCCGCAGCCCTGAACGTTGGGGGGGCGGGGAGTGGGCAACGGCAAGACACTTGCCGGTGGATACTGCGGCTGAATAAAATATGAACCCAGGCCAAAGTTTGCGAAATGCCGTTCATGGCTCCGCCCGGAGATTAGAGGCGTCGCGGAACCGCTCGCCGTTTTTTCTTTGCTCCTGCGTCTCTGCTGGTCTCTTCATGCTTTTTGCTAGTGTTCCTCGCATTTACTTCGCATTATTGCTTCCGAGATTCCTTTCACTCCTGCCACTAATGCTATCCTGTGCTGGCAACTGTACAGTGTACACGCACACAAAACATCAAAACATCTCCGCTGCAATTGAGCCGTTATCGTTGTTGTACCTTGGAATGGGATTTACATTTTGTGTAGTCCTTGCATGAAACAACGGCTAGGAAATCGAACTCGATTTACTCAATCGAGAAAGGGTAAAACTTATTATTTCCAGTGTCAATTTAACTACTGTTCGTTTTCTCGGAAACTTGGTATGTACATAGTATTGTACACTATGTCGATGAGAAATTTGATCTGATTGTCTCTGTGTAGTTCCCTTCTCTGCATCGGAGATTTCTTTGGGAGAATCATTTACAACTATGATATTCAAATTTATCGCCGCCTCAGTCTGTTCTTTTGGGTAAAATTAGCGCTAATAAATCTACGCGCATTATTTTACCTTTATCGCAGGCATTAAATTAAATCTGATTAAATAGGAAATCATAAATCCCAATATAGCCAGGCCCGACGCCGACCTGGAAAGAGGAGCAACCCGGTCGCGGTCTCGTCGCACGCCTAATTGCTTTCCGCCCCCGCCTTGGGCCTCGGCATTTGTACTTATCCCCTCCCATCCCATACCTTTCCACAGCGGCATAATCCTTCTACATTCCTAAGCCGCGACGGAGCCGAGCCAGAGGCAGTACGACCCACGACCTCCAACCCAACGTCGCTTTGTTTGGGCGTCGACTCAGCTGCTGTTCCCGCTGCGTGCGAATGCGAAGCTGCAATCTCAACGTGATAAATTACGGCTATTTGAATTCCTTTCGCTAGCTGTTCCCCCTAGCGGCTCCGGTATTCCGGTTCTCATTGTCGGGCTCCTTCGTCTTCTGCGTCCAGCTTTGAAATGAGCGTCTGAGTTGTCCTTGTCTCTATGGAGGTGGAGGTACGACGGCGTTGCTGTTGCGTTCGCTTTCGCTTTGCTTTCCCTTTCGCTTTTGGCGCTGACGCTGAAGATGAAGCGCATGAGTTATGGACCCGGCCAGCGCCGCGCTGCGTATACGGCGCGTTGCCAAACACATAATTGCCGCCAAGATTTAGGTTAGACCTTTAAATTTATGTTACAAATTGCGCCAACTTTATGTTTATTACGTGCAGAATAATAGGCTTTTGTTGCTGCCAGGACTTTTCTCCGAGCTCCTCCTGACTGCCGCTGTCTACCTACCTACCTGTGCTGCCTTGCTCGACGTGCTCCTTAGGCAGCAGGGAATAAGCCGACCTCTTTGCCATACAAAAGGGGTATTATCTCGTAGATTGTATAAGTAATGCACTTTTTAGCGCCAACTTTATTTGACTCAATTTGCAATAGTATTTTGTAAATGCACGAAGCGTGGAAGCAAAGCAGGCATATTGTTCTCTTTATTAATGGGCTGATAACACAAAACCCACTTAACTCACACAATTCTACCCAATTAAAGGCCCATAAACGCGATGGGTCGATCTATGCCGACTGTGCATACTCCTACCCCTCCGCCTTGGGAAAATTTATGGATGGTCTGATTGTATTCATCCGCCGTTGAATTCCTTTGCTCCATTGCTGGTGGCTGTGACGGGTGATGGGACAATGGGCTGGCAGCACAGAGCTCACAGGATACCCCAAAAAATTAATTATTAATCATTTATTTTTGTCTTCTGTGTAAATATTTGGCGACTCAGTGAGGGGACTCCCTAAGAATGTATGTATGTATGTACATATGTAGTTTTTCTGCCTTTTATATGTGTGTATGGGCCCGAAAATATTTGTAAAGGCATCTAGGACAGTGTTAATGTGGTCTACCCACTTCTATACATCCTTAAATTTGCACATATGTACATACTTATGGACGGATGTACATAGAGTTATGTGTGTACATAATCGTACAGTGCGCAAACAAACATTACTCGGAATGAAAAATTTTAGACTACTCATGATAATTTAGCTACCGACATTTTCGTTTACTCAGAATTTTCTTGCCGGGAAGGGACCACATATCACGTACCCGAACGAAACAGTGGAACAGTGGAGCAGCAGCAACAGAAACAGCAACAATGTAACAAATATGTAAACAAGGACGAAACATGTCGAGGCACAAAATGCGCAACATGCCTCAGGACCATGACAGCACGAGGTCGAGCACGAGGACGAGCACGAGGATGAGGACAAGGACCAGGCAAGCAGCAGAAACGTGCACCAAACCTTTGTTGATTACGTTTCGTAATTAAGGAGATTTTAATATGCCGCATAATGACATAAAACTAATGCATAATTTTACAACACATCTGAGTAAGCAGGAATGTGGCTTGGGTTCTGGTTCTGCTTGGTGTTTCCGTCTATTCGAGTCTCCCCGAACGGAAAGGGAAGCTATGGTGGGAAGCCTGTGTTGGGTGAAACCTATGTAAACAGAGCGTAGAATTCCGCTGACTTTTGCCGGTTTGGGTTCCTGAGCGGCTTGTCCTTGTGTTTTATGGCATATTGTAAAGTATCTTGTTAACATATTTGCCACATTAACCAAGAAACTACACGCGGGCACTCGCAATCACCCACCGCTTTCGCTTTCGTACACGTCAGCGTCAGTGCGGTCGGAATCGTGGTCCTGGTCAAAGCTGGAGCTTACTTACTTTGCTCTCGCCGGTTAGTACTCGTAGCAACATGCAAAAGTACAAATTAATTTGTTGGCGGCAGCCAGGAGTCATTGTCGGGCCCTAGCACAGCGGAACGGCAGAAAATCTCGAGTCGTGTGCTCGCCCTGTGAGAGGTAGAGGAGCAGGTACTGCAACCATTATTGTCGAACCCTCAACTGAACTTCCTCCCATGCTAATTAGTGCGAAAGGGGCGTATCGCGGCTGGTTAAAGATGTCAACATCAGGCATCTGTCGGGCTGGCATCTGTGCCTCTATATCCGCCTCCACCTCAGGCTCAGCCTCCGACTAGCAGCCGTAGAAAATCGTTTCATTTGCATAAATTAGGCATTTATTGCCGAGCGCCATACATAAATATGCATACTAGAATACCAAAGCCCAACTCTATTTCTTCAGTCCTGCAATCTAGCACACTATACTAGAAATTTTTAGAATAAAATGTGTGTGAAAGAGGAACGCCGGAACGCGTGTACCAAATTGCATGCTGTTTTTTTTTTAAATGATAGCCAGAGTATGCGGCACGGTTTTTATAATTTCATATCATTTTTTATACCCGGTACTCGAAGAGTAAAGGGGTATATTAGATTTGTGCAAAAAATTAATGTGTGTAACACCCAGAAGGAAGCGTTTCCGACCCCATAAAGTATATATATTCTTGATCAGCATCAATAGCCGAGTCGATATAGCTATGTCTGTCTGTCCGTCCGTCCGTCCGTCCGTCCGTCCGTCCGTCTGTCCGTCTTCATTAGCGCCTATAGCTCAAAGACCATAAAAGCTAGAGGAACACTATTTTGTATCCAGACTCCTGTCCTAACGCACTGATACAAGTGTATTTCAAAATTTCGCCCCGCCCCCTTCCGCCCACTCCGAACATCTGTGGCATGCACAATTTTAAAGATACGAGAAAACTAAAAACGCAGAATCATAGAGAATGAGCATATCTATCAGATTGTTGAATCTGGATCAGATCAGATGATAAATATAGCTACAATGAAGAAAACCATTTCGAAATGCATCGTTCCCTCTCGCTCTCTCTCACACACAGGGGTAGGCGCTATGCCTGATCGAATTTTTTGACGCCTAGTTCTCAGAGACTATAAGAGCTAGAACCACCAAACTTTCTATCCAAGCTCCTGTGATATCAAACCGAAACGAGTTTGTTTTAAAATTTGGCCACGCCCCCTTCCGCCCCCACAAAAGATGAAAATCTACAATTTTGAAGATACGGGAAAACAAAAAACGCAGAATCATAGAAAATGACTATATCTATCAGAGTATTGAATTTGGATCAGATCGGATAATAAATATAGTAAGAAGGAACAAATGAAATTTCAGTGGCCTTCCTCTCTCTCTCGCACACAGCCGTGTATGTATATGGAAGGAAGTAGGAAGTAGATAAAAACATGTAGAAATGGCAGATGTAAAAAATTTATGTAAACAAATATGGAAACATCTAATAGATCAAAATCTCCGAAAAGGTTCGACTTAAATTTTTTTTTTTTTTGCTAAAATTAAATTTTTTCCTTTTGCGAACATGTAATAAATTACAACAAGCTCACATACATATATACTGACTGAGTACCGGGTATAAAGTAGAGCCGCGGCGCAGACGCGGCTCATAACGTTCCCCCTCGTTTTTTTTTTAAATTGAAATTTGTCTAAGTATATATGTTGTGTTTGAAAATGTGTACGTCTTAAATAAACCTGTAGTCTACTAGTAATATAATATATTTTAACAGAAATGTTGTGCTTTTTCCCAGCCTGCGGTCTTTTGGAGATGCATATGTTTGTCAGTTTTACTCTTAATATATATGTTTTTTTTAAATAAAAGCAATCTTTCATTTATAAATAAAATATAAATGAATAAAATATAAGCCGCCAAAGAACTCTTCGATTCTCGAGATCGGAACTGACTCAACTGAGGCGGCTCCATGTCGAACTTTCCGTTAACAAGATATCCACAAAAGTAGGAATTTACTTAGAATTTACTGTCCATAGATCTCCTCGTAGCGTCCACACTCGTGCGCCTGGTCATATGCCTGTGATAGTCTCGCGACACAGTAGACTTTTCAGAATGGATAATCTTCAAAGATGAATATAATTTGTGTTACTCAAGTAACATGAAAAAAATAATGCTTACCACTGAAATTTATTCTGGAACCTCACCTTTTTATTTAAATATTTAAAAAATATCGTTACCATAAAAAAGCATAATTCATTAAACATTTTTAGAGCCCCAATTCACGTAACCCAGTTTATAATTTCTGTTATGTGAACTGCCCAAAACTGGCCATCCGGAGTTCGGTTCACGACAGTCTTGATCGAGGTGTGTCTCCTCTAAAAACTTCTTGACCCCCGGCAGAGCGACCGAATAGCTGTTAAGAATGTCTAAACTTTAGCCTTAAATATTTGTAAATCTCCCAATCTTTCAGAAAAAGTTGTTTTGGGATATAGCGGGACAAAAGAACTTAAATTTTGTTGAGTAGTGTTATTAGATATTAAAACACAGATACATATATATATAAAATTCAGCTATTTTTGAAAATGGGCATGGTAACGCAGCCAAATATTAGCCATTAGTATATAGTAGATAACCAGTGGTGCAGCAGTAAAGTAAATCTCTACTATTATTATTCGATGTATGCACTGCCCATTACACTATCATACATTGTCATATACATATATACATACAGATTATAATCTACGACGAATTCTAAGAAGGTTTGCCGAAGAATCAAGAGGATAAAATCAATTTGGAGCTTCCGGAGCAATTTGGAGCTTTTAAAAATAAGTTTTTCGTGTGTTACACAGAGAAAAACCCCTAACTCGAACGCCTGTACCTTGAAGTTTCTATTTTCGAACTAAAGCGGGTGGCAACAGCGTTTAGGGAGCCCTGTTTTTTTTATATCCGGTACTCGAAGAGTATAGGGGTATATTAGCTTTGTTGAAATAATGGATTTGTGTAACACCCAGAAGGAAGTGTTTCCGACACCATAACCTTTCAACTTTAAAGTTTAAAGCACCAATAGCCGAGTCGATATAGCTATGTCTGTCTGTCCGTCCGTCTGGCCGTCTGTCCGTCCGTCCGTCTTCATTAGCGCCTATATCTCAGAGACTTTAAAAGCTAGAGGAACACAATTTTGCACCCAGACTCCTGTCATATCACACTATTACAAGTGTATTTCAAAATTTCGCCCCGCCCCCTTCCGCCCACTCCAAGGACGAAAGTCTGTGGCTTGCATAATCATAGACAATGAGCATATCTATTAAAGTGTTGAATCTGGATCAGATCTGATCATAACTATAGCCACAATGAAGAAAACCATTTCGAAATGCATCGTTCCTTCTCGCTCTCTCCCAGACACCGGGGTGGGTGCTGTGCCCATTCGTCCAGATGAGCGCCTAGATCTCAGAGACTATAGGAGCTAGAGCAACCAAACTCTCTATCCATGCTCCTGTGATATCACTTCAGTACAAGTGTATTTCAACATTTTGCCACGCCCCCTTCCGCCCCACAAAAAATGAAAATCTAAAATTTTGAAGATACGGGAAAACCAAAAACGCAGAATCATAGAAAATGACCATTTCTATCAGAGAATTGAATCTGGATCAGATCGGATCATAAATATAGTCAGAAGGAACAAATGAATTTTCAGTGGCCTTCCAAGCGCAGACTCATTCCCTCTTTCTCTCGCACACAGCCGTGTATGTATATGTAGGAAGTAGATAAAGACATGTAGAAATGGCAGATGTAAAAAATGTATGTAAACAAATATGGAAACATCTAATAGATCAAAATCTCCGAAAAGTTCGACCTATTTACTTTTTTCTTTTTTGGCAAAAATTAAATTTGTCCATTTTGCGAACATGTAATAAATTACAACAAGCCCACATACATATATACTGACTGAGTACCGGGTACAATTAGAGCCGCGGCGCTAGACGCGGCTAACAACATTCCCCCTCGTTTAATATGCTAAAATTGTATTGAGTCATCTAAGAAACTTGAACGGAAGCAGAATTGGACGTAATTTTCTCCCTTGCAGCTCGCCTGTTGCACATCGAATAGTTCTTCAATCTGAGCCCATCTTGAATCGAGCTAACCATCCAACGGACTTTTTGTGATCTCATCCGTGCTTTCGCTATCGCTATAATATACCCAAATAAACCACATGTATTAAATTGAACCAAGGCAGAACAAAAGTAATTTGTTTTAGAAATAGTAGTGTACCGCTTTGACTGGTTTCTCGCGGTCACATCGAATTTCTTTCAATTATTAGTTATTTTTTTCGTTGTCATTACGCGAGCTTAATTAATAATTGAGTGGTGATTAATAATAATAATTGAGCTGGGTTTTGAGGATGGAAATTTACCAGTATTGGTCAACCACTGCATAACTAATTGAAAATCCATTTAATCCAGAAAATTGGGAGTGAAGAGAGGAGCATCATCGAAAAAACTTTCCAGGAATTCCCATCCCTTAACTCATTGCTAGCCTAGAAAAGAATCTGTTAAACAGCATTAATTATAATAATTATGGTAATATAACTTTAAACAGTTCTTCGTCTGTCTGACTGTGCGTTAATTTTCCAACTTTTCTAGTGTCCCACTCCCTCGTTTGTCTGGTTTGCAGTTTTGTCAAACTTATTAAACTCATCAGTCAAGTACTCTTTGACTTTTCCGCAAAACGTTTTCAACACTTCTGAATTATGAACATGCCCCAAAACGTCGCTGGAGAGGTCTGAATAGTCCACGTAGCCAGGAGCCCAGCAGCGCCTCCTCAGAGCACAGCACCTCTCTCAGCCCCGAAATGGCGTCTGGTTGTTAAATTATTCCAGGCAGTGTTGGGCTCAGAAGTTTGCCACACAAGTGGCGACTACACCTTTTAAATAACTTTGCGCCTCCAACACTTTGGCGTATTTCTGCTACCATTCTAGGCACGGAAGTGCAGTTTTAGTGTTTTCGCGAAATATTCTTATTTAATAGATCCTTAAAAATCCTAACAGCTTCCTGTACGAGAAACTAACTTAATTGTGGTCTGTTAGATTAGATTCAACGCTTAAAGCTCAGCACTCTGTGTACGGCACTCTGTATTCAGGAGTCGAATACATGATTTATATTTGGATTTTTTGCCAATAGATCTAACATTCAATAATAAGGTTGTTGAGACATCTCAATGCCAAGATATGATATATGAAATGATTTGGATCAAAAGACACCTGGCATTGGTCATTGCAGTTAGCTGCTGCCATTTTAAAACTTAGTAAGATAATACGAGATTAAATAAACTAGTTTCGGCCTGGTTTTCTGCTTCATTTCTTGCAGGATTACCAAAGGTTGTGGCGAACTTTAAAATATATATATATATGCGTGTTCCCTCCATCTTCCTCATATGGGAGTCGCCTGGGGAGGCTATAAAATAAAGCCGGCGCGACAGCGGCAAGTTGTGTGGGCGTGGCCACGCAGGTTCTAGTCCGACCCTCCCGTAACCTCATCGTATCGCAATTGACACAAAGCCGGCCGGGCGCTGGGGTATAAATTTCCTAATATGAACCTAATGTTTGCCCAGAGGTGCTTTTATTGTATTTTTGTTATCGCTCCCCGTGTGCAACGAGCTCATAAAATTTTCACTTTCCGCCAAAACTTTCAAAGCTGCGGAGACGTGGAGGCAGGAGCCAGAGCCGGAGCCGTCACACCACGAGAGCGCAGGCACTGACGTACTTTGATTGCACGGGTGGTGCATTATATTTTGGTCATAAATGTATCCAGCAGCCGCCCCTGACCGTATCGGCCCCTTTCGAGTGCCAAAAAACACGCCGCAATCGCATGCCAATTAGTCGAGCACTCTAGCCGTCCTCGTAGTACTGCGAATATGTATAGTATACCGGAACACACCCGCCATGAAAGGCCAAGCGCTGGCCAAACACAGAGCGAGACATGCGGACGATAAATTTAACAGCTCATGCCGAATTTTGAGCACTTTGAGGTGAGTTACTTAAGCCAGAGTAAGAGCCCATGGACAGAATTGTGCGGAGTCAGAGTCGGTGACTTATTGGCACGTCGCAGATATATGTGTGCTTACATATGGGTATGGGTATAACCAAATCAGGAATATCGAATAAATCAGAATATGCTTCAAAAATGGCGATACAATAAGCGCGGTGTGCGTGTGCCTCTGAGCCACAGTGCACAATCATATTAGACATATGTATGTACATAAGTATATTTGTATTTACATACATACTCGTATTTACTTCAGAGCGGGGCTTTGCGGATCGACAGGCCCCAAAACGATGAAGTTACGGCGCCGGATGCCCAGCCTTATTTCGGAAAAGAAGCGCATAGCTGAAGGAGCAATTCATGCATGAGTAAAATTGATGAAGGTCAAACACTGGTTGACTTTGCGGTGATAAATGAGCGGTCAGGTCAGTCTAGAATAGAGCTACCGTGCTGCTGCCGCACACTCGACGGTCCAGCTGGAGCTGGGAGCCCAGGGAGAAATCTCCGGCAGCATGTCTCACCAATGAAAGTCCTGGGGAGGGGGGGTCGAGTCATGGTCGTGGTCGGGACTCCGAACAAGCAAACTCATCCAGTTCGGCCTCGGCGTTGCCGGAATGCTATGAACACGCATACTTGAAGATACACGCGTGCACGGAATACCAAAAGTATCTACACGTCGCGCTCCAGTGGCTAGAGAGGTTTGCTGAACGAGTCGGCAGCGGAAGACCATATCGCTACCGCTGGGCTGTGCGCTGCGAGAAATGTTTGACTTAGAATTTTGACGTTTTCGAAACACACGAATATGGTTCTTCTGTCTATCCTTCTACCTACCTTACTTGTACTACAGCACACAAATTGCGAACCACATCAACGGTTATGTAGCGCAACAATTAAAATCTGGAGCTATTAATCCTACATGTCCGTGAGTGTGGCAGCTATAATATTTGGTTCAATCAACCACATTTTCCGAGTATTTTTCTTGTATAAAAAAGGTAACCATACTCACTGGGGTGCCTGAAAAAGAAAATGCATTTTTTTAGAGGGTTCTCCCTTGAACTCGAACCCTTGAAGTTAGCTTGAATTTTTTGCATTTCACCGAGTCTTTATAGTGGAATTTAATCAATACCGAAATGGCAATATGACTAACCGAACGGATATTCGTTTGATCATTTACACTCATAGAATATCATATCTTTAGGACACCAGGCCAAAAGTCAGTCAACTGCGGCTAACGTTTCCAATCATCAGATTGAGTCCACTAATGCGTGATATCCAACTGCTCTATTAATCTATGGATACAGAAACTGATGTTCTTTTGTGTATCACTGGTATGTACTTCCATTGAGTTGAAATCCGCTGAAGGCCAGTATCAGCGGCTCAGGAGAACGCATCAGGGACGCAGTTTGTTCAAAAGTCGGTAAATATGCCAGAATTTGTAGCGAAAACTTGTTGACAAGCCTGCTAGCCGGCAGCCAAGCTTGAAAGGGAGTACGTAGAAGTACGTAGTCACAACAGGGTAGAAGCACTGCCAATAGTCCAGTGCACATTACGTGCAGTAGATGAACTCAACTTTTCCAATGAGCCGGCAACTGGATCCGGGTCGATGGGAATTGATGCGTCTGCCCGGAGCTGTATCTCCCGACCCGATTCCGGGGCGAATCTCGACAATTGACTCACGTAATTCTGGGCACCGTCAGGAAAACGTGTTCGCGCTGTCAGTACTCGGCTCTTGGCCTGGCTCCTGCTGCTGCTCCTTCTACTACTCCTGCTCCTGCTGCTGCCTCTAGTAGCCACGGCTTTGGGCTGGTTTATCTAACGCTATCGACTCATTTTCTGTTTAAGTTTGTTTAAGTTTATACTTTTTCATTATGTTTATGTTGCCGCTTCGTTTACTCTTGAGGCTCTGTGGCTCTGGACCAACGGGACTGCTCCACTCTCTCTCCAGGGCGAAATTTACTTTTCCCTGTTTTCTTTGAGTTCTTCAAGTTGCTTTTTGATTTAGAAATGAAAGCACGAAAGTAAAAAACAACCACCCCGCACAAGGAGAGGGATCCTTTCAAACTTTCCGTGTTTCGTTTTTGTTTTTCATTTGTTTGCGCGGGCCCGTGATGGCGGTGACGGTGACGGTGACTCAAGGGTAACTCTAAGTCATCGCTGTACAAAAATTCAATAAAAGTCTTTAGAAAGTTGAATTTGGTTTGTTTACATGAAAACCTTTGGACAATAAACATAAAATTAGCATATCTTCTCGACATTTTATGTAGCTCTGAGATTAGATCTAATCGAAGCTTTACACTCGTTGCCACATCTCCATTTTTGTTGTTCGCAAGAATATTTTCCATGCATAAGAATTGACGGTATTCGCCTACATTCTTATACGGAGATAGCTGTGGCGCCACTGGTATACAAACTTCCAATCGAATCAGGCATCAATCGGGCACCACGAGATATCTATATGATATGAATGAATCCTCTGAAAATCAAGAATCGTAGAAGAGTTTCCTATCCTTTACTATAGGTTTTAACTTCATTCTGGCAATAATAATAATCCGATTCTTATGGATAAGATTCTTCAAAAATATTAATAAGTATTGTTCAAAAATTCGTGTCCTTAAGCTTTAATAATGTATAAAAATGAAAGAATTTCTCGGAAATAAAGTATTATACCCTGTGGCATACGCAAATATTTTGCGGATGGGAAGCCTCCTGTAATCCCAACGAGCCTGACCCACTTGAAGATAGCCAGTTGCTGCTAATGACTTGTGTTTCGTACTGGAATTTCACTCACTTTGAATTGTCTGGTCTGTTCTGTTACGCACCTTCGTCTCCATCCGACGCAATGGGACACGCGATGGGGGCGTCCTGCGGCCCCTTAATGAGTTGAGTACTTTCCTGCCCAGGGGGGGTTGGCTTCCGCAAAAGTGCGCAGTGGCGATTGCTTTCCCTCAGCCTGCGATTATGGATTGTCTTTTGATTTTTATTAAAAGTCTTTCAATATTATATCCCGCCCTGCCATGGACGGACAGCGCATCTCGAGGTTTCACTCAAGCGCAAATAAATTGCGAAAATATGCAGCGCTCCAATTCACTGGGCAGCCGGGGAGCAAGTAACAAGGAATAAGCGAGCGGATATTGTTTTTCGAAATCATTGCGTCGCCGCATCGCCCTCTTGCACTATCCCACTCTGTACTATCCCCAGCTCCTTTAAACTCTGTTGCAGTTTCCTTTCGCTCCAACTTTCGCCCATTGCGTACACAAAGTGAAATTACCCATGAGAGATCAGACCAAGGAGAGCCGAGTGGCCTGCAGATGCAGATGGCCGGGAGCATCTCCTGAGACTGCATCCCGCTGTTGTGGAATATTCAAAAATGCGGCACACATCCCGGCATTCAGGCATTCAGGCACCCAAGCGCCCACACGCTTTTTCCGTCGCTCAATCTGTTACATATTTTCACCCATCCCATCTCTTCATCATTCCATCGTTTAAACGTACCTCCCTCCCGCTGGGCGATGGAGAATTTCAATTAGTTTGCAATTTGCAATTCACGACATTTGACTGACTTCTAATTATGGAAAATTCCAGCAAATCAAAATGCTGAACGTGCCGTGGCATGAATGGAGAGTTGCGCCAAAATGGGACGGACCGGGAATAGGGATTGGCAATGGGAATGGGAAAGGAAGGCAAACGGAGTCCACTTTGTAATTTCGGCGCATTTTTAATCATCATCGTTTGCTAATCAGCGCGCCAGTCGAATGATTCTTGGGTTGCAGACCCGGTTGCAGGATCGGAGGCAACGCCAAAACGAAATGCTAATCAAGCATCCAGCATCGCATTTACGGGGGACAAGAAATTACAAATTCCCCCGATGTCCTCGTGGCCTGCATCTTTGAAGTTATTGCAAAAAGGTGATTCGACGCATTTTCCGTAAATTGACTGCCAGCTACGTCTGGTTCTGATTTGGCTCTGGCTCTGTTTCCGGCCTCTCCTCGCCTCCTCTGCTAAATCAAATTAAATGAGCCTCCATCAGAAAGATTGTGTGTATCTTCGACTCATTGTTCGTGATATTTCTGCTAGAATGGGAAGCGCTCCTTTCGCTACACACTCGTTCTCGTGCAGATGTGAGCGAGCTTTGGCAATCTATTTCTCTACCAGGCACCCGGTTACACACCCACAACCACCCATGCGACCGAACGTCTATTTTATGGCACGGCCCGAAACGGGGGCTTCCAAGAAGACATAAATCTTTATCGATGTGCGCTCAAATCCATATCGAAATTTCATTTCGGACTGGCCTTTGTGTGTCCGGCTCTGCACTTTTGTGTCTCTGGCTGGGACTGCGACTGCCTTTGGCTGAAACAAAGCGTCCTCCCAGCCTTCGAATTGTTTTCGGATTCTTGGCTCGGACACCGGGACAACAATACTCACGCCGCACAGTGGGACATCAGACGCAAAGAGGTGGCAAAAGTGAAACATTTTATGAGCGCTTTTGATAAAATGAAGACACGCATCTAACCGAAAATTTCCCAGAGCTTTCAGAAATCAAATTTTTAAAATAATCAGACTTTTATTTTAGGAGATATGAGCATTCAAAGTTAAAAATTATTTCAGTGTGCACAAATGTATTCAACTTTTTTTCACTTTCTGAATATTTGAGGATGAATTAAAAGTAAACTGCGTTACATATGATTCTGTTTTTTGTGTGTCCATTTAGGTACATTGATTGTTATTATAAATCAATAAAAACCTATTCTGTTGCACAGACAGTAATAAAGAAGAATGTATTTTCAAATCCATCTAATTTTTTAGCTATTTTTCAACTTTGACCTGACTACAAAAAACTTCACCAAATTTTCCTGAGGTATTTTTTGTGTATGTTCATTAAATATTCCTTTACTTTAGTTCTCAATCTCATTGCAAAATGAGATTGGGAACTAAAGTAAAAGAATATTCAATGAACATATACAAAAAATATCTCGGGAAAATTTGATAAAGTTTTATTGTAAAGTCAGGTCAAAGTTGAAAAACAGCCCAAAAATGATATCCATATACTAATACATTCATATATGTACACCTGGCCCTCGCTCAACACGGGGGTTACGTTCCTAGAAAATCTCGTGTTAAGCGAAATCGTGTTAAACGAGACAAAATTCACATTGTGGCATACTAAAAGGTTCTTTACTTTTCAAATGTGGGGTTCTCATTTTTCTAGAGGTTCCAATACGTATTGATGAATACAAAAAAGGTCTCACCCATTAATTGACAAAAAAGAATTATAATTATATTTCGCAATATTATTTCGCAAGGGAGCAAATTTGTAACCTTATAAGACCGAATTCGTGCTAAAAGAGTCCGTGTTAAGTGAGGGCCACGTGTATTTCATATATTAGACATGGGAGATACCAAAAAAAATAGGCAAATAAATATTCTTTAGTAAATTTAAGCCTATAAGATAAGCCAATGTAGATAAATATTAAAAAAAAAAAATGTTTGTCAAGCTTTGTATTCAAAAAAAAAAAATTTTGTTTGTTAATTTTTAAAAAAATATATTTTATTATAAATTATTTATTATTATTTTATATAGGCAAATATGCACCGAAAAAAGTTCACAAGTTGACAAGCTTTATGACATTGAAGCACAATGTATTTTCGCATACTAAATATTGAAAGATTTATCTTTCAAATGCAGTTTATTTTATGAAGATATCTACATTTGTTCAGAAGTTATTAGCTTATCAAGCTGAAATGTCCGAATGTCCCACTGTGCGCCGTAACATCCGCTCCGGCTCCTGGACTGCTCCTTCTCGACCTGCTGGTGGGGCTGGGGTGGGGTGCAAGTGTGTTCTGTTCGAGTATGTGTATTAGAAATGTGTTTTGGCATGGCGTATAAATTAAATTTTATTTTTGTCGACGTGTGATATTGCAAAAGACAGGCCGCCCAGCGAGCTCCGAGATGCGAGTCCTGCTCTGAGCATCCTCATGCCCATCCCCATCCCTTTTGATGCCCATCGATCCATTCGACGCCCCACACTATTTGTGAAGCCCCAATCAATTACAACTCATTTAGTTTGCGATGAGAGAGTGCACTGCAATATTTCTAATTTCCCATTGTTATCCGAATTCACAAAACCGACATGAATCCTGAATTGTGAATTGGCAGCGATCTGGAACAAGCGATTATAAGGTCTTCCCACGATTGAAACAATGCTTTGGCAGAGCAACAGCTCGTATTTCCCTTCTGTTGTGACTGCCATTCCTAATAATTTCCATGCTAAAATGCATGTGAGTCCTGCTCGCAGCCGAAGCCTGTCAAATCCGAGTCTTTGTTTCTGAGTTTCGGGTTGAATTGGGTTGGCATGGGAACTAATGGTACTATTTGCTGCGCACTCTGTGGAGCTGTGAGTATTGACTTTCGATATAAATATTTGAATTTATTTACTTGTCTACACGTGCAACACAAAGACTTCTTCGAATCTCTCGATTGGGCTCATAAATATTTAAATCATTTCATGGCTCATCCCACACACAGCAAGGAAAGAAAAGTTCTCAGGATTGACGGAAATCTACATAGTTACATAACCCATAGAGGGTTTCTCCGAAAATTTTTTTTTTTTTATTTTCACACTTTTGATATTTAGATTTAAAAATGGCATTTAAGTTATCCTTATTGAAACTGCATTGTCTCTTTACTGGTTTGTGTTTGGTCGCCATGGAACGTGTTCAAGTTGACTTCATCAGCAGCATAATTTCATAATGTAGTGCATACACAAAGCCAACGTGCTTGGAGCGGATAATTAATGGCCAGGACAGATTTATAGATTTATAGTCGAACGCTCATTTCTTGTTAATTATGCGCAATAAGTCTCTCACTTAATCGAATTGGGTCGTAATGAGATCTTAATCAGTAAGAACTTCTATTTGCATTCGAATTCCGAAATGAGTGGGATCATTTGTTAGCTGTTTTGTCGCTGCCACAACGGGTATGCCTCTGCAGCTGAGCAGTCCAATACAGTCCAGTTCAGTGCAGTCCAGTGCATCATAATGCAATTAGCCCTAATTGCAGCTAATGAGCAGTTGAAACTTGAAGTGCTGGCACCACGGAATGGTTGGGCTAGATCGGGATCGGGATGGAGTTGGAGTTGGAGCAGGATGATACGGCTAATGTGCTCTGCAGAGCAGCAGAATAACAATGCAAAGTTGGCTTAGAAATGGGATGGTACGTAGTCGTAGTGGTAGGACTGCTGTGCACTTCTTGGCCCAAAGGCGACGCAACGTTCCGGCACTCGAGACTGTTTAATAAAACCAACAAATGTCGAGCAGAATGCCGTTAACTACTAAATTACCCTGACTACGCGGCTGCACCCGACATGGCTTCAACCTCCGCTCCGTGGCCACCACCCATCAGCCACCAGACGGCCGCCAGCAGAACGCTGCAGAACGGAATCACTTTACCCAATGAATGCGACCTCATTGGATTTAATACGTGCTCAGCGCGGTTGTTCCACCATCTCCGATCTCCCATCACCCATTGCCACATTCCCTATCACCTGGGTTCCAGGAGTGCCAGGGGTGTGCAGACAGACGCTACCAAATCGGTTGGTTCCTAATCTGATTATTATTCAGCACGAGACGCGAGTTCATTTGGCGACCGAGCGAGCATTTGCTGCCTTTTTGCTCCGGCTCCAGCACGGAATGCAGTTCCGCTTCCTTCCGGAACCGCTCTTAATAGAGAAACCTAATTAGTTTGTTGTGCCCACTGCTGGGGGCATTGCTAAGTAGTCGTTCTGGGTCGGGCAGGGCCGGGTCCGGTCCCGTCCACATATGCTGTTCCACCTACTCCAGTGCCAGACGGGAGTGTGAAGTTTTGAGTGTGAGTGGCATAGTTTGGGTGTGGGTCTAATGAGCATCGGCGACCATGAACCAAATGAGCAAGAGTCAAACGCAGGCAGGGACTCGCAAATATGCATATATTCATGCCGGTACCCGTAAACGGGAGTAAATAGTATGTGGATTCATACGGACGCATACGAGCATTTGCATGCACAAATGCTTGCGTTCTGGCCAGGAATGCACGGTGGCAGAGCAGAGCAGATGGGAATAAGCCAAACAAATTATGCCAGTCCCTTCATGTGCTTGCTGTCAGAGGATAATCGCTGCAACTGGGATGTAATAGATTTATCACTTGATTCACTTTCAGCAAAACTCTGTTCATCCTGCGGCCTTGCGGCCACTGAAACCACAGACCCCCTCAAAACAATTGGGGGTTGCTGGTGGAATGATCAGCCTGGGGAGTCCTCTCAGTATTCCGTTGATTGCGATTTTGATTAACAGCCGACCGATACTGGCTATGGCCCATGAGGCAATCAAATCAACAAATAAATAAATTAGAATAAAAATCTAGCGACTCCACTTGCCCATTCCGTCCAGGTAGTTGCAACTGCTGCGCCTAAGATACTCGTACATAAGCAGAACGACCATCCCATCGAATGGGGGTGTGGCAAGTAGCAGTTTTGTGGTTAATGGGTAACCGACAGCAGCAATTGGGTGCCGTTTATTTGGTCGCGTGCGTCTCTGGATTGGGTTCGGGTGAGGGTTTCTGGTTCCGGGTTCCGGGCTCCTGGCTACTTGCTCCGGGTTCGGTATTAGGGGGGTTATGGTTATGTCATATCATTATGCTGATGGTTACGGTTATGAGGCATTCGATTACCGGCAAGATGAGTTGCCATACTATTCCAATTCCCAGTAATGGAAATTCGAACGACTGGCATCGTTGACGCGGGCGGGGGCGGAGGCGGGTGCTACTCGGCCGTGATATTCGGAGCTTGGGGCCTGAAGCTCGCGGACATGAATGTCAATGCGTCTGACAGGACGTCTACTGTCCGCCTAGAGCCCTAATGGATTTCACACGTGATACGATCTCTCGCTTGAGTGGGCACTTTACATTTTTGACATTTGCCAAGCCCCAGCTTTTCCGGCCACAGAACTTGGAAGGAAAGTCTGACACATCACATTTTCCGTCGCATCGGTCAGAGCCATGATCCGTGGCTATATTTCAGCTTGCAGCTCCAGGGACATCGGAGAAATTGGCAGGTTTTAAATTAATCGCACCCTTCAACTTGTCGGATGGCTCACGATTAAATAAGCGAAGGGGAGGAGGGTCGAAAGTGTCTGACTGTCTGATTGCCTCACTGCCTTTCTGTCTGACTGCCTGTCCTGCGAGTGCCAGCGCCAGTGCCCACCTGACAGTGACGCTGACTCGTTGACTGACATTAAATGCGAGCAACTGTCAACTGTCAAATTCATTCCAGATGTAAACATTCCCATGTTCGCGTTTCTCCTCTCTCTCTGCATAGGAAGCCATTTCCACAAATTTCACGTCTGTTTGCTCAAACGCAGCAACTGGTGCTGACGTGAGAGGCAAGAGGTGGTGGCCATTGCCGTGGTTGAGACTGGGACGGGGCTGGGTCTGGGCCTGGTGTCTTCTGGTTGGTGGAGCAGGCGAATATGGTAGTTTGCTGCTCGTTTTTAATATATTTGCGCTTTTATTGCCATTAAAAGTACGAGTAAGTTCCGGCCGTCTTTGGGCTGCATGGCTGATCCGGCGCCTGACAGACATACTGATCCCTGCATGTTCTTGCCCTTCGAGGACTAATTAGTTTATTAGTTATGAAGCTTTTGAACTGGAAACTCGTTGGATCCAATAGCTGAAAGACATTGGGATCGTCATATTATTATTTGTCCCAAATGGAACGGGACGGGATTAAGTTGACCAATAAATTATTGCACTATCCGCTTCTACATATGTATATGTAAGTAGAGTGCCAGAGCATCAGTTAATCCTGATAAAAGACGACATGGCTGAAATCGGAATGTGCAATGTAATTGCTCTAGGATAAGTGAAGAGCTCAGCCACAAGCCCTGGCTCAGTATTTAGTATATGCTCCATGCTTAAGCCTTCGAAAGTAGTTGGTTTCAGAAATGTTTTGTGGAGAGAGAGAGCCAATGCCGATGCCAGCCTCAATCGTGCTCGATGTTTTCATTGATTATGTCAGGAAAATAAGTTTGCTTTGGAACATTATTGGTTCCATTCAAACCAACAAAAAGTCAACTTGTCAAAATGTTCGAAAGCACTTAAAACTTTTACGCAGTTTGTTGTTTTCTTGTTTGTAGTTGTAGCATTATGGCATTTTTCCACTACATCGACAACGGCGACGGAGACGTCCCTCCACGGCTTAGCTTGGGGCTTGGCCACCACTGTTTCTGTTGCTGTTGAAGCTTCAGAAGTGCCAGGAGTCCCTGTCGCAGTGCTCTGTCCTCGGCTGTCCCCCAGGGACTCGCCAGGGTTGTCGTTGTCGCCTGGTGTGCCAATTTCGCACTTTCCTTTTCGCAGGCATTGCAAATGGAAGGCAATACGAGTACGCTAAAAAATAGTCGATGGAGAGATGGAGACAGCGAAGCATCCAGCGAAGCTAGTGCCAAAGCCCGTCGCATTCTTGGCAACTCTGCTGGCAGACCGCCATAGACCCATTCTTCTACATTCGCTGCGGCCTGCTTTGGTCTCCTTTTTCTGGTAACAAGGCAATTGAATGGCATTTTTTCAATAAGTTGCGGCCGCAGCCGGTCGAAAGAAGAATATGAAAGCTAGCAGGGAAAACTTGGCAACTTTTCCGATTACGTTATTTGCGAAAAAGTAACATCATTGTGCTCCCTTTGACTTTTACTTTTGCCGGCTGGTCCGCTCCGTAACCCGCCAGCGAGCGCCCCAAAGTTCTTTCCGATAATTTGTGTTTACCATCAAAAGTTAGCATGTGAACGTGCGGCAAGGCATCTCATCTGCATCTGCGTCTACCTTCCCCCTGCCCCCTGCATTGGCAACACTCATTCCATCGACACATTGCATCACTAATAGCTTTAGGAGTAGTATTGGTCGTACGAATCAGACACCGCCAAGTCATTTATATTGTGTTTAGTATTTTTCTAGAAGTAAGACAAGAGAGAGGTACTTTGAGAGTCGCTTGTTAGACCTCCCATTAGCAGATAAGCCTAAGTGGAATTTAAGTGCTAGCTTTACCTTAAATTATACGATTACCCAGTTAGATATGGAACTATATAGTCGAACTAAATCGGTGTTTAAAGAAGAAGAAAGTATTAGAATTTACTTTACTTTCTCATCTATAGGGCATACAAAAACGGGATCCACCAATCCGGAGACCAACTAGCACCTTCCAGGTACAAGCAGCTTTATCTTCATCATTCTTTTTAAGCCGAAAAGAATACTTAAGAGAATCTTACACGTATGTAACTTCCCGTACATATACATACATATTTAAAGTAAATGAGGGTCCCAGTTGAGTAGAAAGTGACAAATTAATTTCTCTCTTCAATAGGTAAATAAGTTTTAGCCTAGATCGGCTAAGTGTCTGACAGCTCAGTCCAACCCCCCGTAGCATTATTTACTTTCTGTAGCAGAAATCCAGTAATTTGATCTTGAAATTCGATCAAGGGAATGATTTTCTGGAGCATATGCAACAAAAAGTGGAGCGCGAAGATAAAATGTCACAAGCTTACATTTAGAAGGGTTCAAAAAAATGTGAATATTTGAACATTACATTTGTTAGCTCGAGTTGAGGTCGTGTGTCCGGGTACCAATCAGAGTAGGAGAGACCAATTTCGGCATCATCAGAATACATTAGAGAAAGACGTGTCAATCAATGACAACCCGTCCAGAACAACATGGGGTGAATAGTTGGGATAAGGGGAGGATGAATTGTACGAATGTGACAGGTATACCGATTAGAAGAAGGAGGCAAATAAAATAAGTTTTACACTCGATACTCATTGAATACAATTAAATTAGAATAAATGATGCATTTAACAGCCAGAAGATATTGTTACCGACTAATAAAGTATATAAATTTTCTTGATCAGCATCAATAACCGAGTCAATGCACCGAGACTGAAAGTCTTGCTTGTCGTCTACTTCCAAGATACCATAAAAGCGAAAGGAACCAGGTTTAGGGTGCAGACTCCATTGGTCTCAAAATGAATCAAGTTTGCTTATCTTTATTAAGAAAAGCTAGAATAAGTAAAATCATTTTGGAATTCTCACTCTCACAAACAGTAGCAATGGCAGTAAAGGGTGAGATCGTTTTTACAGTTATCTCAATGAGATAAATACAGAATAGATGCGTAGATTTATCATATGTTTCGACTGACTGAATGCGTAGTACATACAAGTGCCGTCAGAATTTCCGAGTCGACATAAGCTAGATATGAAAAAAATACGCCAAAAGTGGCTAAAACCGAAAAAATTAAGCTAAAAACGAGCGGGAACGTTGTGAGCCGCGTGTACGGCTCTACTTTATACCCGGTACTCAGTCAGTATTTATGTATGTGAGCTTGTTGTAATTTATTACATGTTCGCAAAAGGGACAAATTTAATTTTAGCCAAAAAATTAAGTAATGAATTCGAACTTTTTCGGAGATTTTTATCTATTAGATGTTTCCATATTTGTTTACATACATTT
Source organism: Drosophila helvetica (assembly GCA_963969585.1). Classification (NCBI taxonomy): domain Eukaryota; kingdom Metazoa; phylum Arthropoda; class Insecta; order Diptera; family Drosophilidae; genus Drosophila; species Drosophila helvetica. The sequence goes on from OZ018403.1 coordinate 12,680,249, forward strand.
TTTACATCTGCCTTTTCTACATGTCTAAATCTATTTCCTACATATACATACACGACTGTGTGCGAGAGAGAGAGGGAATGAGTCTGCGCTTGGAAGGCCACTGAAATTTCATTTGTTCCTTCTGACTATACTAATGATCCGATCTGATCCAGATTCCACATTCTGAAAGATATGGTAATTTTCTATGATTCTGGGTTTTTGGTTTTCTCGTATCTTAAAAATTGTGGAATTTCGTCCCTTGTAGGGGCGGAAGGGGGCGTGGCCAAATTTTGAAACAAACTCGTCTCGGTTTAATATCACAGGAGCTTGGATAGAAAGTTTGGTTGATCTAGCTCTTATAGTCTCTGAGAACTAGGCGTCAAAAAATTCGATCAGGCATAGCGCCCACCACGGTGTGTGAGAGAGAGCGAGAGGGAACGATGCATTTCGAAATGGTTTTCTTCATTGTGGCTATATTTATAATCCGATTTGATCCAGATTCAACACCCTGATTTATATGCTTATGCTGTACGGTTCTGCGTTTTTAGTTTTCTCGTATTTTTAAAATTGTGCATGCCACAGATTTTCGTTCTTGGAGTGGGCGGAAGGGGGCGGGGCGAAGTATGATATACAGGAGTCTGAATGCAAAATTGGGTTCTTCTAGCTTTACTCTACTTTATGTGGTCGGAAACGCTTCCTTCTGGGTGTTACACACATCCACTTTTTGCACAAATCTAATATACCCCTTTACTCTTCGAGTACCGGGTATAAAAATAATAAATTCTGTGGTTCTTGTGTTTTGATTTAAATTACCTATAAACTAAGAACATCTTCAACTTCGACAGCCTATCCTATGCAGTGCTGAGAGCAGCCCAGGGGAAGAAATGATCTATTGGTACCCTTTAAAAATTTGTTTTACATAACTTAAGTATCTAACATCTGGTTGTATCGAACTTTGCAATTCTGGAAAGCTGATAAACGCAGATATTAATCGGACCCAAACCAGTTAAAGTGAACCCCAGTTGGAGAATCAATTGCATCCTGCTGAACAGTAGTCCTCTTCTTTGCTCTTCATTACCAATAAAATTTTTAGAAATCAAAGTGAAACGAGCAAGCCGAGCAAGTATTGATATGGAAATTACACCGAATTTCAGAATTCGAAGCTCGGCCTACGCTTAACCCTTTTACACGAACGATGAAGTCCTGTGAAAGGCCAGAAGAGAAAAATGCTTAGTGTATGAGCCATCCAATAATTTATGAAGCATTTTTGACTTCGCCACCGCTCAAGCGGCAGCAACCCTTGTTTGAGGTTGCGCAATAAAGTGAAATATTTATGAGTTAACATTATGGGATTTGTTTTTGCTTTTGCTTTCTGCACGCCCACATGTACTGGGCCTCATGCAGGGTTTCGTTTTCAGGCCCACTTCTAGCCCCGGCCACGGCATGGCTGGGGTGAGGGGGGGTGCCGTTGTTTGGCTGCTGTTTTGTTAACGTTGGCCGAACTGGCTTATTTATTGCATTCGAGGCGTTAACACGAAAGCATTTTGCGGAAACGGAAACTAAATAGTAGTGGTTAAATTATTAAAAGCCCACCGCTGCGCTGGGGGCAGGATCAGGCAAGAACAGGGTAGTGTGGCTGTGAACAGGGATCGTATCGTATCGCGTAGCATGAACCGGAATAGGCGGTGGCCATCGTTTTTCTTTACGAGTCAAAGTGTTGCCAATAAAAATTTACTGTTATGGACGGTGCACACCAGTACCCGCACTCACGTTCTTGGGCCTATGCTGTTTGCATAAATGAATGCAAACATATAATTCTGGCAGCAGAAAATAAATAAATACACCCACACAGCCTTCTGTGTGGCAAGCACTCATGAATACTTCAAGCCGGCAAGTGTTTGGCAATACTTTGAATATTTTACCAGTGCTAGCGGATTGGAGTGTGGAGGGAGCCCTCTAGAGGGAGCTCATGATGTAACGATTTATGGCCGGCTCATTGGGATGAGCTCTAAGGCAAACATCGGCTGTCATAAAGTATAAAACTACTACTTATGTGTCTATTGTATAAATATGTAAGCGACCGAATCGGAATGGAAGGCCCAGGCTCCAGGCTCGCGTATATAGTATTTACTCTTTATATATGTACATATGTATGTATGCATATGTAAGAGTATGTATATGCAATCATTGGTACGAGTATATGTGCCTTAGTTTGGATAAGCTGGTAATATTTGCCCAGTAGATAATTGCGTCATGTGAAACCAGTTCTCAAGAGGGCTTGCCAATTTGCAAACGATGCCTTAGTCCTGCAGATTGTCCCGGGCGTCCCAGGACGCAGTTCTGACAATTTATTTTCATCGAAAAAGTATGCTATACCATAATCATGAGGAAATATCAATAGGGACTCTTTTTAAAAACCGGCGAGCACGGATTTAATGTCAGCACAGCCGAAGAGAAATGTCTAAAAAATACCCGTATGGAAATTTACTTAGCTGAGAGCAGTAAAACTGCCCGTAGAAATCAATAAGCCCAAGCTTTTCTCGTTGTCCGTCATTCTGACATTCGATGGATGGAATTATTCTGATTAGATTTGTATATGTATGTATCTGTTTGAAGTAAATGGGATTCTTCCCGGCTTGTTCTGAAACTTACTTTAGGATTTAGTTTGTTAGCAACTGTGGCATTCTTCCCGAATCTAGGGAGTCTTGTTTGACCTACTAACTGAAGCAACAGTTGGTGCGTGTTTTTATTTGGAAAGCTTTTGAATGAGTTGGAGCTGTCCAAGACTAGAGATTAAAGCTCCAAACTATTTTCGCTAGAATTAAGGCTCGAAAAACTCGAAGTTGATTCACCCTCGATATTTGCATGCTCTTTGAAGGTGTAAAATCTAAGGTAGGGCAGGTGTCAAATAAGCTCTGGTGCTGAGCCAAAGCTCACGATCTCTGTATGAGACTGTTAGCCCAACATATAGTAGTGACGATAAATTACTGGATGAGATTGCTTACCTACCACTTACCACTCGCTGACGGCGGCGGCCTCATCCAGGGGCAGGGCCAGTTGAATCAAGTTTGTAAGCCACTTGGGCACTTAGCAGCACAGAGCTAAGCGCGCGATGATCATCAAATCACAACGGAAACAGCTGAGGCATCGGCATCTCCGACGAGATGCCTCGTCCGTCATCGTGATGTATAAAAGAGAACGCCGTCTCGCGGGGCCAGTCACAACGCGGCCGCAGACGACATGCTCAGAACAATATCAATTTTGGCTCTGCTTTTCTGCAGTGCAGCCACTATGGCGGATGCTAAGCCCATCTTCATCAAGGTGTTCGCACCGAACAGCGGTAATCCAGCCATCAACTCCAGGGACCCCCCAAAGTAACGTTATATTCTTTTCGCTCAGGTGCTTTCAGTTCCAGTGGCAGCTACTCCTACGGCAGTACAAGTACGGCGACCGCCTCGCCCATCAACGCACAGCTGATCTCCACTCTGATATCTACCAAGATCCAGCTGCTGAACAGCGTTCTGCAGGCCAAGTCGTCAGGTGGTGGCTTCGGGTTTGGATTCAACAAATTCGTGTCCTTCTCTACCAGTAGAACGACGACGGAGAAGCCAGTCACCCACCACACTACAGAGGTAAACACAGACTTTACTCCGGAAGACAGCTCTACTCAAACTACCCAAACCGTCTATACGACAACAACAGAAGGTGATATCGAAACGCCGAAGCCCACAGTACATCCCGGGCGCCCAGCCGCGACCAGTACGACAGAAGTGATCCCAGGGGAGATCACCACCGCTGTGTCAGAGTTCAGCTCCACGACAAGAGCACCCTCTGGCTACTCCTATACGTCTCCGACGCCCAGCCCTGTCACCAGCACAGTAGGCACCTATTACTTGCCCGCTTCTCTTGCCTGAATATAAATTTATGTACTTACATATCTACCCTATCATCCGCGCCTAAATGTTAAGGCTTAGTCTTAACTGTGTTCCGTCCAGAGTAAACTTCAATGCCTCCATCGAGTAAATTCTGTGAATATTTTCGTGAGTAAGATAAAGAGGTCTTCTGGGACTTCTGCCATCAGAGTTAGCTTTATTCGTCGCGGAAGTGTTTTTAAACTAGTCACACGTTGACGATAATGACAATGGGTTGCTCTGTGCGTCCGCCGTCTGCCGAGTGGTTTTCCGTCTTGTTGGTTAAAAATTAGCATAAAAACCGGTATCTGTAAGAGCAAAATGGACCCACAAAATAAATATTAACTATTTCAATCTTCGCTTATTCAGATTAGTAGACAAATTCTAACGTGTGCACCAATTCTCTTGAGGTTTCTGTTGCTACAAATACTATAACACAGTGTTTCAAGGCCATCAACCGGCAGAACCACTTCGATTCAAAACTGCAAACGCGCCTCAATCTCGGCTGCTTTGAAAGTTCTCCTTTTGAGTTAGAAGTGCTCAGACATTAATCAGATATAATTTCAAGATAACTCAAGATTTGGATCTCAAGATCTGCAAAAACTATATTCATTTTGACTAGACGAAAAGAAACTCTCCTGCAGAGCTATTGGTTAATATTTTAATCGATTGCGTTTGTTCCCGTGATCTGTTTTGGGCGTTGTTTTGAGCTTCTTTGACAAATTATAGTACATATTCCATGGAAGGTTTTCCATATTGAAATTTTTCGAATCGAATACCAAGCGAGTTTATATTCTCGATTTGTGTAGGTATGTGGCGCATAGGGCCGATGAACAATTTTTCAAGTATATTAAAGAGGAGGACTTGATATAGACCGTAATGATTAAGACATTGCAAAGATTCTTATGTTTTATTTAACGAAGCTTAACTAATTCTGGCCGCCAAATCCAGCTTGACCTTGAGCTTTGGAAGTAAGTACGGTTCTGACGGTTCTGAGTCGTTGTAGTAATGACATATAATATAATCACATATAATTTTATTTAGAGAATCAACCACCAACTCTCTGAATTTCCTTCATTAGCGTTAGTTGCCAAAATTACCGAACTAGAATTCGCTATATATATTACTGGCACGAATGTTTTGCTCTGGGATCTGATGACAGAGCCATAAATATACAAGTTAACCTAAGGCCTAAGCTATCGAATGTTGGCCCTTGCCAAATCAGCTCTGGAAATTATGAAGCCATTAGGCGATATATAACACTACCCAGAGCTTCTAGAATCTAGACCGACTGCCAATTGCCACGGGTCTTATGGCAATCGAGTTGAATGTCGACTTTGGTGGCGCTGCAAGTAAACAAATAGAAATATGTACTCATGTCCTTCCAGGAAGCGACCTTGGGGAGGCTACCGATGAGGGTTGGGGGACTTCGTTTGCTTGGCCGGCGTCTGGTTGACGCAGTGCGTCTCTGCAGCCTTGTCCATTAGGGCGAATCGTTTTGAGTATGTATTTCGATGTTTTATGCTCACCCAATTTTCGATGGCCGTAAACCAAGTACAAATACTGAAAAGCTTCTCGCTATTCGTAAATATTTTATGGCTCAAAACTGCTCCATGCTTCATGGTAGTGGTAGTGCTGAGTGAAAGGACACACCTTTAGTGTGTGTGTGCATTAACGCTGAAATGATCTATTTCAGTCTTGTAAAAACCATAGCCTGACGGTCCTTATGGGCAATCTGATTTATGCTAAAATCCACTTTATCGTAATAAATCTATCTTATGTTCCAGTCCCCAGAGAATCAGTAAGAGTACGTTTCTACTGAGGAGTTCAAGAACAATGCATAACTCTTTAGGCCTCCTTTTGGATGCAGGTCCTACGGGTGCCTACCTGATTTTTCGATTCGGCAAATGATGTTTTACTTAATATATGATTGTACAATGTACATATATGTGATTTATATATCAAAAGACAAGGAGGTGTTGTTTTTATAGCCATCGTTATAAAATCCAATCCAATTTATCGATCAAATACATATATTAAAAAGAATTTTTATAGAAATTCCTCAATGTCAGAAACTTTGGTTTTTTTGCGGCATGCTGGTAATGGAATTCATGGCTAGTATTGTGGCATCATGTGTCGAAAATTATTTGTCACCCACCACCACTGTGCTCCCACCCCTCGATGTTGAGCTTCGGACCGCTGAAATAACAAGCATCAGAAGTACATACTGCCACAGAGGCAGAGGCCTGGCCCGGCCCAAGCCCAGGCGCAGCCGGACCCCTCCCGTCTGGCAGGATGGTGGTGTGTAAAATTCGGAGGAGATATGCAGCAGCACGTGGCCACATAAATATGTTTGCATGCCACTGCTTCCGTGAGTCCTAGCTGTACGGGAACGAGTAGGTGTACTGTGTACCCACACCCACGCGCATATGTACATGTGTCTGTGTAGCGTGAGCGTAAGCAAACACAGGGGAGCAACAGCAACAACACGTTGCGTCTCCTCCTCCGCACTTGTTGAAAGTGGCTACCTACGCACATGACGTCGCAGAACGGTTCATTAGTTCGACAAAATATTAGCGCCAACGGGGCCAACGTCGCGTATGAGCGGCATTATTCTTATAAGAGTTTGTGTAGTCGCCGTTTTCAGTGTAGCAGTACGCAGTCATGGAACTGTTGCCAGCCGTGGCAGCCACAGCTGGCACGTGCACACGGGTGTCGTGTCTGATTGCGAGTCTGCTTCTGTCTGCATCAGCCAGCAAACCGCCGAATACTTTAGAATGTATTTTCGTTTGGGGTTTGTGCTCTTCTCCTTGTTTTTGGCCCCTTTGTTTATGCTGTTCAGCACCGCTGCTCCCAAATTCGGTCTTTTCCCGTGTCCCGGCTCTGAGAGTGCAGTGGTTTCAAAATTTGCGTTGGAATTGCAAATAACCTGCTTGTGCGTTATAGCCCACAACTCCAGCTCCGAGCCCCGTTACCAGATACGCGGTTGGCGCGTAGAACTGACGGAAACGACCGACTGACTTGAAGCGGAAAACCCCCAGACCAGCCCAGTGCCAACTGCTAGCAGACAGATGCTCCGAAGTACGAGTACATGTAATGCTATTCGAATGTGTAAATATATGTGTGAAATTGGAGAAGGCCACATACACCTTACCTCATAGAGCGCTCTCTTGGAAAAATGAAGAGATCTGAAAATCATTTCCTGGCCAGGGAACGTGATTGTAGAGTTTCGAGTGTTCTAGCTCTAGGAGAGTGTCAATCATAGGAGTGGGATTCTGCAGCGAGGACAAGAGGACTACCAAAGGCATGCAGGAGTGGCAGGAGTAATTTTCGCTGCCAGGAACTTTTCCAATTTCACTACCTTGATGACATTTTATGGGTCTCTTTGTTGTCTTTTCTTTCTCATGAATAAAATCATAAACCATAACAATTATCGTTTGAATTGTTTTGATTTGATTTTATGGTGAAACTTTCTATTCTCAGGTAGCACGAAAAAAACTTTAAAAGCCTCTTCCAAACAAGCTCATTTAGGGCTCTACAAGTTTCCAAAGGCCCAAACACAGTCCAACACTGTGTCCTAGCTCGGTTAGGCCTGATCCCTCGAAGACGTCCACACTGTCTGGCTTCCAACAATGTCAAGGATACTGGGAAAGGCGCTTACACATTGCCAGAACCATTGTCATTCACATTCCCATTCCAATTCCTCACCCGGCAGTACGAAAGTTATTTTGGAAAGAACTTTGCCAACTTTTTGTTGCATATTTAAAACGGGTTTACGCGCAGCACTCATAGTCGGGCGAATGAAATGAGATAACTTTGCAAATATATTCAATTATCTTCTCTCTAGAGATAATTCCAGAGTGCTGTCCGAACTTTCCGTTTGTTGCGCCCACTTCCCCATTTCTGGCTGCGTGCTATGGGACTCTCGAAAGCATTTGTCACAGTCCCCGAGGAACATTCACCTGCTATGGAAATGGAAACCCAACGAAAGTTTGGCGAATATCTCCGCCCCCGCCAGAGTATCGTTCCTGTTCAAAAGTGTGGAAACGTCCAGTTCCAGGCCATCAGGCACGCATGTGAGATACGAGTATTCCCTGCGCAGAGCGCCCACGAACGTGTCGAGTATAATTTGCACAAATTGACTCTCCACTGTTGTAATCATCGAGAAACCTCAATCGATACCGATACCGTCTCTGAGTTGAAGTTGGAGCTCCCAACCCGACTGTTGACGTTAACTCGGGTAGTAAATTGACACTCTGGCATCTGGCGTTGACATCTCGCAAATGCCCGGATACAAATCCCCCAGAGCCCATGAAGTATTAGCACAGGGGGAAGGGCTCGCTCCATTTAATACCAATCAAGGGCATCAATCGGATAGACTGTCCTGGATATGGCTACTACGCCTTCCTCCCCATTCAATCCAACCGCACACACAAGTCTTAATCAATTGAGGGCCTCCCTCCCTACGAGTACGAGTAGGAAGACGAATATAAAGCAGAAAGTCGACAAACGATCCGTGATTTATAGACACACGCACTATTATATAAACGTTCATAACACAAATTAAAAAAGGGATTTTTGGCCAGTGACACGAGTTTCCAGCACAACAGTGAAGAATTCTCTGCAGTGAGGAATACAACATTTGACTAAAGTGTAGTAAAATTACGAAATCGGTGGAATACCCCTAGATTTGGAATATTCTGAGGGCACGGAAGCTTTAAAGTTTAAACGAAAAAGATGAGCACACATTAAGAAGTGGGCAGGCAATACCAACGGCAATTGCCGCATAATCCGGATATGCATTGCAGCTCCTAATGAGGCAATTGAAGAAATAAGTAGAACGTGCTGCCGACTATCGAGACTGTGGCGACGAAGGCGACAACGACATAGAGGAGGACTTCAGGTGGCAGGCAACAGCCATGACTAGGGCGAGATAAAAGTTTCTTATGTTATTACCTGAACGTGTTTTGATAGCATTTCCAAAAGTTCTCTCCCTTTTCGGAAAATGCATAAATATGTTTCCGTTTCATTTTCACACCGGCGGACAAACGTAAGCGGACTTTGAGCTGCCCAAAGCTTCTCGTCCGAATGAAATGTCGGGAGTTCGGGTCTCAACACATTACCGGAATGTGTTACAGCTACGAGTTTCTTAAAACTTTTTCTGTCCGCCATTTCTGGGCGAAAGGGATGGGTGCGATTGGCATACCGGTGCTGTGCTGACATACCGTAAGTCCGCCACACTAGAAGCAATCTAAAACCAATTACCAGATGGTTTTCCACAAGGCTGGCTCACGAGGCAGCGTGCTGCAATAAATATTCCAAAATCGCGCAATTCAATTTCGTCCGCACACACGCCAATCCCCGCCTAATACTCTGACAGCTCAGCCCTTACCAAAACTCTGGCGCTCATCCATATCCATTGACAGGCGATGAGTCAATTAACCATTCAGCCACAGCCACCTTGCAAAAGCCCTAAAAAGAGTGGTAGATTCTGTAACTCCGACAAAATATCAACTGCATACCTGTATATACTATATATAGTAGAAAGAAAACTGAAATCGGGTGGACTGTTCACCAAAGAATGAGCTAATAATTTGTGAGAGTATCTTTTAATCGTATCTTTATGTGGGGATTCCTTACAGCAGCGTTCTCTTTGAAAATGACAAAGAAATTGGAAAGTGAAGTGCAGCATGTCCATTAGGCATGTTATATTAAGCGTTAGTTCAATTCCTCAGAACTGGCAGAGTCGTCGAGAATATTTACCTAATGGCCCATTATCTAATTTCAGAACCTAGATTGTTTTTAATTGTTTGTTTTTAAATTAATCAGTCTTGGGACTGGCCCTGTATTCGGATAGGATTTACCAATAATATACAAGAACGTAACCATTATCCCAGAAAAAAACGAGGGGGAACGTTGTGAGTACTTTATACCCGGTACTCAGTCAGTATATATGTATGTGAGCTTGTTGTAATTTATTACATGTTCGCAAAAGGGACAAATTTAATTTTAGCCAAAAAATTAAGTAATGAAGTCGAACTTTTTCGGAGATTTTTATCTATTAGATGTTTCCATATTTGTTTACATACATTTTTTACATCTGCCTTTTCTACATGTCTAAATCTATTTCCTACATATAAATACACGACTGTGTGCGAGAGAGAGAGGCAATGAGTCTGCGCTTGGAAGGCCACTGAAATTTCATTTGTTCCTTCTGGCTATACTAATGATCCGGTCTGATCCAGAACATTCTGAAAGATATGGTAATTTTCTATGATTCTGGGTTTTTGGTTTTCTCGTATCTTAAAAATTGTGGATTCCACAGATTTTCGTTTTTTGTGGGGGCGGAAGAGGGCGTTGCCAAATTTTGAAACAAACTCGTCTCGGTTTAATATCACAGGAGCTTGGATAGAAAGTTTGGTTGATCTAGATCTTATAGTCTCTGAGAACTAGGCGTCAAAAAATTCGATCAGGCATAGCGCCCACCCCGGTGTGTGAGAGAGAGCGAGAGGGAACGATGCAATTCGAAATGGTTTTCTTAATTGTGGCTATATTTATAATCCGATTTGATCCAGATTCAACACCCTAATATATATGCTCATGCTGTATGATTCTGCGTTTTTAGTGTTCTCGTATCTTTAAAATTGTGCATGCCACAGATTTTCGTCCTTGGAGTGGGCGGAAGGAGGCGTGGCGAAATTTTGAAATACACTTGTAGCAGTGCGGTAGGACAGGAGTCGGATACAAAATTTTGTTCCTCTAGCTTTTATAGTCTTTGAGCTATAGGCGCTAATGAAGACGGACAGACGGACGGGCAGACAGACATAGCTATATCGACTCGGCTATTGATGCTGATCAAGAATATATATACTTTATGGGGTCGGAAACGCTTCCTTCTGGGTGTTACACACATCCACTTTTTGCACAAATCTAATATTTACTCTGCGAGTACCGGGTATAACAATACACTTAAAGGCGTCGAGCATCCGACGCAGTCCTCTCTGGAAATATCAACCTAAATATTTGGAGCCCCCTCTGTCTCCAAACAAAATTACGCGATGCCTGCCAGGCTGCCTTGCTGCCTGGGACGGTCTGTTCTTGAGGATGTTTTGGCGGAGATCCAAGTTTGTCTGCTGTCTGCGTTTGCTTCAAGGAGTGCGAGCTCTTAATCTAGATTATACACCCTGCCGAATAGGAAATAAAAGGAACATTCCCGACCATGTTCAATTTAGAGAGAGACGTCTGCGCCGTTTACCTGGCGTTCAAGTACCTGGCGATGGGAATACCCATGGCCATTGGAGTGATAAGGTCCGACTGGTAGGGGTCCCAGGCTGAAGAGAGTTGGTACTTTATATTTTCCATTTATTCGTTAGTATTTGTTTGGCTTTAACCGGGGTTTTCGGTTAAGGGCTTGGTTTGTCTTGAAGCCATAACCGTTTAGTAGCGATACCACCGCAGTTTCGCATAAAAGAAAAGTGAGTGGAGCCGATGGAGCCAAATCGCCACGCAAACCTAACGTCGTGTCTTTTCATGTATGTAAGCTAGGGAGTGTTTTTGTGTACGAGTATGCGTTGTTTTGTGGCACACATTCGTTTTTATGTCATCCAATTTAAAATTCCATTTCATTAAAGCTTCTTTTGCTGCGGGACCCCTGATTAGTTTCTAAAACCACAATAACCGCCACCGCCAATCTTCTCTGACTTTACGGAGATTTTATATTCAATTTACTTTTGTTATTTCCCAGATACCTGTCCTACGACTGATCTAGTGCTCGATCAGTCGAGCCACGATTTTTGAAGATGGAAAATAATTGTTTGATCCCAGTACCGAATATGCACAATACTCGTACACCATAAACTAAATATGTATATTGCCATTCTAATCTGTTAAAAACATGCTGAAATCCCTAATTTGTGAAGTTACCCGTAAAAGATATTTTCATTATTGGGATACCCATGTTGTCTTTGAGTTCCTAGTATAATTAACAAGATGAATGAACAAAGGAAGGCAACAAGTAAGTAGTCTGATTTTGATTCAATCTAGATTTTCATTGTGTAGAAAAAAAAAGTGTAATTGCACCGTATAGCTACAAGCAGAGGGAATATTTCTCCTATTAAACCGGACAGACAGAGGAATGGAGAGTTGTGCGCCCGGCTGTTGATGCTAGTCGAAGATAGATAGATCCATTGATGTGGCATATCTTTGCTCGAGAAATAACTTGTACAACAATTAACGAAAAATTTCAATTTAATAATTGTCCGATGGTCTGTATCTCGATGAGTACAAATGTATGCGTAAAAAGTGTTTGTGATGTAGTACAAATGGATGAGTGCGACGACGCCGATATTCGCATGAATGTGTATGCCAATATGTGTGGAGATTATTATAGTAGGAGTCCAAACGGTCGCCTGGCAAAGTAGCGTACAAGTTTTAGAAGTATATTGGGTGATCGGGATCCCATGTGTGCTCGGGGTCATATTATTCCACCGTCACAGACTTGGCTAAGTTTCTGGGACAGTCGACGTCGCATCCACGCAGAACGGCAATGTGATATGAGAGCAGTTGCATGGGAATGACTGTGAGGATGCCCTGGAGGCAGTCGACGGTGCGGGGAATTTCCAAGTGGCGGGAAGAGAATGCCTTTGTCTCCTCATCGCCCTCTTCGCAGATGATCACCGGGCAGCCCTTGCGAGAGGTGACCTGCTGCAAGGCGTTCATGCACTTGACGTACACAGGATCGCGCAGCACGATCATCAGGACGGGCATGGAATCGTCGACCAGAGCTAAGGGACCATGCTTCAACTCTCCGGCCATGATGCCTTCGCTGTGCATGTAAGTAAGTTCCTTCACTTTCTGCGAATTGCAAGGATATGGATATGGTAATAAGAAATATCGACATCAGCGGCGATAGCTGCTTACCAGAGCGCCCTCTAGACAGGTAGCGAAGTTGTAGCCGCGGCCCATGATCAACAGGGACTTGTGCTGGTAGAGATCCTTGGCCAGTTCTTGAACCTTGGAGTCGAGCTTGAGCACCTCTCGGATCTGGTCCGCGAGATTGGACAACGCTTGCAAGATCTCCAGGCGACGCTGTTGTAGCGATAGCCGATCCTCGGACATGACCAGCGCGAACATCACCAAAGAAATGAACTGCGAGGTGTAGGCCTTTGTCGAGGCCACGCCGATTTCTGGCCCGGCATTGATGTGCACCCCACAGTGTGATTCGCGACAGATGCTGCTGCCCACTGTGTTCGTAATGCCGACGATCAGAGCTCCCCGCTGCTTGCAGTACCTCAGCGCCATCAGAGTGTCAGCTGTCTCGCCGGACTGCGAGATGAAGAAGCACACATCGTCTCGGAAAATGGGCGTGTTACGGTCTAGGAAGTCGGAGGCAAGCTCCACCATGACAGGAAGCTCGGTCAGCTCCTCGAGCAGCTGTCGGGTGGCAACTGCACTGTGGTACGACGTTCCGCATCCGATCAGCATTAAGCGGCGACAACGCTTGATTTCCGGAATGTAGTCCTTAATGCCTCCAAGCACAATTGCGTTGCCATCGAAGCGGACGCGACCTCGCATTGTGTTGACCACTGAGTCCGGCTGCTCGAAGATCTCCTTCTGCATGAAGTAGTCGTAGTTTCCTTTCATGATCTGCTGAATCTCCATTTTTAAGGTGGTAATTTCACGTGCGTGCGGATCATCCAGGCTCTTCTTTAGGCGATGGATGCTCAATGTACCGTCACGAACTGCGGCTACATCGTCGTCCTGTGGATATATGTATGTATAAGTATTTGCATCATCTTTATGCGCATAAAAAATTCTACAAGAAACACATCAGATATTTTTGATGCAGTTCAGTTGGTGCGTTTTTACAATAAAAATTAGCTTTATATCTTACCTCCAGGTAGATGACCCGGTTGGTGTGCTCAATCACGGCCGAAGCGTCCGAGGCAAAGAAATATTCGACCTCCTTCTCCTCCAGCGGCATGAACTCCGAGGTGCTGTCTGAGCGCGGCAACACTGGCAATTCACGAGTTTGTCCATGGGGACGAATTTCTTTTTGGTTAATTTGGCATTTCGATGGCATTGACATTGATTCGGTTGCAGTTGCAGAACAGTAGCATTTACGAGGACCGGACCATACAAGGACAGTTGCGTTACAGCGATGGTGGCGATGGCATTGCGTGTTGTATGTTGCGTGTTGTGTTGCAGTTCCAATCCACCAGCGCGATGGATGACGAGACAGGACAAGGCGATGGCGATGGCGGTGGCGTTGTCGGTGGGAATGCGTGCATTGTGGCGTGTGCGTGGGAGTGTTTGTGGCATTGTGTGTTTGTGTTGGAATGAATTTAGCGAAAGGGGGAGTCAGCGGAGTGGGGAAACGAAAATAAATACGTAGAAATATCATCAATATCGTCATATTAAGAATTGCATTCGCATTTCGCTGCCCACAAATATCGCGCCGTCTCCCGCAAGCCCCGCCACCAAGCAGCCCCCACTTCTGGCACGCCTCCCATTCAATGGCCAAGTAAAACTGTTTCTAATTTCATTGTGGAAATGGAACAGCATGCTCTATTAAATTATGCAATTGCATTCCATTCAATAATATCGGCTATAAATGGCAGTTTTTGCATCAGGCAGATGATATGCAGTGTAAGTGCTGAATAGGATAACTACCAGTACATTTATGTATATGTATCGATTCAATTTTTAGTTATTACTTGTACACGAGTATGTACTTGTGCCTAAGACTGTACGGGCAGATTTTGGATTTGTTTTGGCCTAAACTTACTTTGATAATGAAACTGGTAAGAACCTACTAAAAACGCTACAGCACTAATTTCCTTTCACTTTTCGTCTGAGTTGACCTTGATATATTAAGCTCTCGTATTCAAAGCCTTGAAAGTTAAAGAGTTTCCCTTAAATCCTTTGCCCATTCCCATTTCCCCTCTCCTAACAGGTTTTGGAATGTACGTACAATACACGGCCTTCAGTTTACCGACAAGACATTTCAAGACTTTCGTTGCAATTTCATAAATTTAATTTGGTCGGAATTTGTACGAATGTATGGCTAAATGAATAAATAAATATTCAATATAAGAAAAATAGTAAAAAAAAAAAAAAAAACCAAAAACGTTTTATTGCAAAAGTACGCTCCTGCCAACTACTTGATCCCCTGAAAATTCAAAGAATCCATTGGAATCTGAGCAGCATTTTGACTGTATGTATGTTTAAGGGCAAACGGTTGGCAGGGGGTGGGCGGTCTTAGTCTAACCACCGGAATCCGACCAGAACCAAGCAAGCAAGTGTGCGAGTATTTCGTAT
The DNA here is from genome assembly GCA_963969585.1 of Drosophila helvetica. Lineage (NCBI taxonomy): Eukaryota > Metazoa > Arthropoda > Insecta > Diptera > Drosophilidae > Drosophila > Drosophila helvetica. The sequence continues at coordinate 12,695,458 of OZ018403.1, forward strand.
TTGCGTATTCAAAGTACTTAAAATTGTAGTTACCTTGTGGCTTGCCAGAGTCGGGGTCTAAACGAAAGCGAGAGAACAAAACAAAGTTTTATATATATATAGTAATTACCGCAGCTAAGTGGAGTGGTACGAGTATGTAAATTGAAATTGAAGAGAGACAAGACGAGGCGCGACCCGACGTATGAGATTGTATTAGTCATATACGAGCATTGTGGGAGGAAGGCAAGCTTTTGTTAGTCTGGTTTAGTTATAAGAGCTCCCAGTACCTGGATATTATTGGGTTTGATAAGCTAAGGGGGCAAGTCAGGGGACTACCTTGATCGGAGGTCTGCTTCTTGTCATCTACGGGTCGGCATCGGCACCACAGACAGGGCGGGAAGGAGCGTCGGAGAGTGGATGGTGGTGGTGGTGGTGGATACCGATATACACAGAGTTCAAGAGTGTCGGCAGGAAGCGAGCGGCGTTGGTTATTACGAAGGAACAAGAACATTTGACACAGACATTTACACAGTTATTTACATAGAGATAGAAGACAAGACAAAGGATATTGCTCATGAAGAAAGGTGTGTGTTGACAGTGACAGAGAAAGGTAGGCCAGTGGCATGACAAGTCCAGGCCATCTTCCAATTACCTTTGCCATATAGAATAGGAATGTGATCCGTGGCTAGGCGAGTCTTCGTCTTGATTCCCACCAGCAGAGGGGAGCTCCTGCGCGAGGCCACACACTCTCCGGGGAAGTGTTTGGATTTCACGGCAATGGCAAAGGCACCTTCCTGCAAGAAGAGTGATAAATGAACCGGAACCAACCATCGCGACTATCTCCTCCACACCACACACTTACCACCTGCAGAATGGCCTGCTCGACCAGCTCGCGGAACGAGTAGGTGGGATGGGTTTTCCACAAGTGGTGCACAAGCTTTGCGAACACCTCCGTGTCGGTGTCGGACTCGAACTCGTAGCCACGCTTGGCCAGGAAGGTCTTCACGTCGTTGTAGTTCGTGATTATGCCGTTGTGGACCACGACGAATCCGTTTCCCTCGTCTGAGCGGTGCGGATGCGAGTTCCGCTCACACGGCACGCCGTGCGTGGCCCAGCGGGTGTGCGCAATTCCGATGTGCGTCATCACCGGCTCACTGTACTCGCCACCACTGAAGTCTGAAAGCACCCGGTTCGAGCCACAATGCAATTAGGGAACTGCTTCGGCTATCTGTCGTATAGAGGGGATACTTACGCTCTAGAATGGCATCCTCCAGAACCTTAACCTTGCCCGTGCGTTTAACCATCACAATATTCTTGCTGTCCGGTGAATCGATGGCCACGCCTGTCGAGTCATATCCACGGTACTCCAAACGCTTCAAGCCCGTGACCAGCAGATCCAGAACCTCCAGACGGGACTTGGGCGTCAAGTAGTTAAGGTACGCAAAAATTCCTGCAGGTTGAAAAAGCAAAATTGCGTTGAATGAGCGGATTTCTTTGCATTCCTTTGGTCTTTCGCATAGGCCTTGCTATATACTACATATGTACTAACTATGTACGTTAGTACAATTGTACATACACACAAGTATGCATACATATGTGTATGTATAAAGAAAAGTTAAACTTGCAGCAAAACGATTTAGCAAGAGCCAAACCAATCGAGTGGCAGGGAGAGAGACCCAAGCCCAACCAGTTGTGAGGAAATTTGCATGTAAGCCAAGAAACCAGTTTCAACTCGGACTTGGAGCCCGGGATCGAGATCGGGATCGGGCCTGTCACTGTGGGCGATCACATCACTTGAGGTATTTTTGGGGCATATTCGGAGAAAGGCCATCGATGTCCACGGACGTTGCGCAATAGGCCTCAAGCCGAGATCTGGGGTGGCGCTGGCCCAGATGTCAGCTTACATATACATTTCAATGATTCGAGGATGTCTTTCCAGTAGTTCGTTGATTTGAGAATGCGAAACATTCCTGTATTCATAATGCTGAATCATCAATGAACCAAAACCGATGAGTTCTCTTTTCATCGCACACTTCAGTTACTTACCGCACATGATTTCTGTAACAGGTTATTCGAAGAAGTTGAAGTAAACGTTCCAGAAAGTATCTGTAATAAGAAAAGACATGGTTTGATAATCGAAACGAATGTGCTTTATGCATACATATGTACATATGTATGTATGTTCATTCATATGTGGACACTAATTGTAATTGATTGATGGCTTGAAATACTCAAAGTCCGAAAATGTACTATTGCGAGTGTTTATAATGATCAACGTAAAAGTAAGTAAGTACGTGAGTATGCGAATGGCAGAGTGTTTCCAAACAAATGCGGATTTCTGAGAATGGTTGCAAGCTCCAGTATGGGTTTGTTATCAACTGGTTGCTCACACGTCACCTCCATTTCCCGCTGCCTCCACTACGTTACTCTTTCTGTTTCAGTTACAGTTTAAGTTCTCTTTCCCCTCCCGGCTCCTTACTTGCTGCTCCAGCACTTGAATGATTGCTCGCTTCAGTTGCCACAAATAGAAATTTCTTGTATTCAAGATTCAAGATTGTTGAATACTGAACTACTCTGCCGGCTGCATTCTGCTCTGCTCCTCGGCTTTTTTCTAGCCCAATCGTTATGCGTGCTAGTGCTTCAGTAGGTTGGTGGTTGGAGCGCGAGAAACCTTCTTTGGGTCCGCGGCCTCGCACACACTTGCACTGCCATCGCAGCTATAGTGAAGCCTCGCTTGATAAAGTCAAAATCAACGCCATCAAGCCTATGGTTCATAAAAACGATTCGTCTCTTATAGAATTAACCCATATAATAAGGAAAACGGGACGCCACATCACATCGAAGGATTAAGGGGTATGCTATAGTCGAAACAAGTGGATACTAAATATATGTATGTAGATACATGTGCTGACTCAAACAATTTCTTTGCCTACACTATGCAGAAATGCACTCGAATCAGACAATTTCAGGTTGATTCCATTCGTGAATGCCTCTGATAGCCTTACCCACAGTACATCTGCTTGTAAACAAATCTCAGCGCTAGATCAGGGTATGAATCATTTGGCCCGATGTCGGCATTCGTCAAGAATACTAAACGCGTTCTTATCACCTTATCAGAATAAACAGACGGCTTCCCTTCTTCCACTTTCACAGTATGCGAAAGCCAACAATTAAGGTGCTCGACCCAAACAAATTTTAAGAGCGGAAAGCAAAGAAAGAAAGAAAGACAAGAAAGCCTTCGCGCTCAATAAAGTTAACAAGCTCCAAAGGCAGACAACTAAAATTTACGACTCTATTCCTTCATGATTTCCTAAGAGCACACTTACGACATGATAGTGATCGTAAATAATTGTCCATATACATTTATATGAGTCTAGGGCCAAAAAGTTGGCTTTCCAACACGGATGTATCAATCGAATTGAGAAATTGAGGATGTATCGCCGCTCAGTGCTTACCAAAGCAGAAACAAAAGCTCTTCAATAGAAGATATTTTCAACTGCACTAGAACTAGAACAAACGCTACCCATGGGGTAGAAAGGAGCTGCATAAATTCATAAAATATTTTATATTACAGCCTGTACGTAGGTTCCTATAAATGCTTTATGGAATATTGTGTACAGCTTTTTAACGCATTAGGCTCTGGGCTGGGCAATGCTTGATTGTCAGATACTTCAGCGAAACGCTTAACAGTTCGCGGAAACTATATCAATATAATGGGAACGAAGAAGGCAGTTATCAGTCTATTACTTTCGGCCCAACACGGCGGGAAACTATAAATAGACCTATTGCGATGTTTGTGCATCTGTGTAGATAACAAACATGGAGAGTTCGAAGCAGTACTCGTAATTAATGGAAAATTCACGTTTAATTCACATGGAAATCGCGAAGTTCGCACCGCACCCAAAATTGGCACAGACACCACCGGAGCATCCACCGGTGCTGTCTGGAGTACAATTCCAGCAGTTCCAGTAGTCTGGATCGCCCTGTTTTGGCAAATGACAGACCGCTATCTTTACTTTGGTTACACAGCATGGCTTGGCTTTGCAGTTGTGTGTGCATTTTGTGGTGGTTGAGCCTGATGCCATGTCTATGCACGAGCAATACATCGAAAAATGGGTCGCCGCTGGTCGTCCGCCCTGGAAGGGACTTGCCGTTTGAAATTGCCTGGCTTAGCCTGTTTTTCTTTTTGGATTATTTTTATATTTTGATTGTTTTTCCCTTTGCTGTGGCTTACGGCAGCGGCAGCCCAATCATTGGCGGTAGGTCGAACAGGTATTTTACATAAGACGAACCCACGAATTTCGACCGCAATTTTGGTTTTCAAGCGGGTTTTTGTGTTGCCCCACACCATGTCGGCTTTGATATTGTATGTGTATTTGTTGATTTTATAGTCCTACAAGTATTTACGATAATTAAATTAGAGTTTGCCGCGCTGGCACCGGCTACAGCAACAACGAAACGAAACTGAAAATTTTACAGTACTCCGTATTCCGATTGTAATTCGCTGCGCGTCGCATCGCATCGCAGTACGAGCAGGTGTCGTGTCGTCTTGCAACACGAATTTTTAATAGACACCCGCAGTCATGCTCTGCTCCCTTCCCCTGTCCTCCAGCTCCACTAATCCCTCTGCTGTGTTGGGGGCAGGGACCACATCACTTGTGTTGAACTCACATGAACAGCTTTGAGTTGGCTCTCGATTCGAGTTGCTTGTCTTTGACTGGGCAGCGTAACTGGTTGTGGTTGTGGCAATGGTTCGGTTCGGTTTTTTTCGGATCGGATCGGTCGGGGTACGCTCACACAACTAGCCAACTTTGCTATCGAATTAAAACTGAGCTCACTTCGAAAAGCAATGCGCTCTAAATGTGCCTCTTTTATAGGCCGCGCACAGCAGACTGGCATCGGAGCTGACACTACCACAGCCGATGGCCCGATCCGTCCCGATCGTTAATGTCAAAGAGTCCGATACCGAGACCGATCCCCAGCCCGAGCCCACACTCTCTCACGAACCCACTCGTCGGTTAGTGATTCTTATTTTGTGGCCGTTAACGTTGCCGATGCCGTTGGCACTGCCAGAGAGTGCGAGGTTGTTCTTCATCCAAATTTGTACTCCGAAAACTCTCCCACTATTCGGGCTATCAAGACATAACCATTCTACTGAGCTAGATATGTGGGTGGACTGAATCAAAACAAACTTCCAGCTAGATCAGATTATATTTATCGCGCATACGCCACGTTGCGATGGTAAATACCAGTCTACTCTCCTAAAAACTTTCATAAGACGAAACAATATTGTATTAGAACGACATTACAATATCTAATTTATTTCTCTCTTAACTATCATGCAGATAATTGGCATGCATATTGGCTGTTGCAAACGGTAAGGGCGGAGATATTGAAAACTCCACCACAGAAATGTATAATGTGGATAGTTTTTGGATCTGACTAAGAGTCGAACCTGGCCCTCGTCGTAAACGTAAAATTTGCGAAGTAAACGATGCTGAATTTCGGGTGGGAATGCGGTAAACTTGTTTTGGCACTCTCCAATTGAACGAAATAAACTTTGGCATTTTAAAGGCACCACCCTCGGGGTTGTTTCGTGTATGCTCTGTCAGAGCACACAAGTTTAATTAATGAATTCCGTGTAATCAGAGGGAAATCAATGTGCATTGTATCTAAAAGCATGTTTAAATTAAACACCAATTACAACATTTGCAAAAATAACAATAGCCATAAGGACCATCACGTCAGTAACATTGTAGTATAATTTAAGTTAAAAACCAATGTCGCATTATTTATTAACTTCATGTTGTTTCAAAATCGACATTATTTGTATGCTTTTCAGATGATTAATCTGAACAATTAGCAATTAATTGATTTACAATTGTCATAAAATACTTGGCAGAGTCACAACCTGGCCCACGGGGATGCATACATACGTATCGAATAGTATCTGTGAAAAATCCGAACGCACAATGCTTTTTCCAGAGTGCAGGATAGCGGCAGTGTATTCGATTTATTTTGTTAACCCCACAAAGAGACCGAATCGACACTGATAAAGAAATGAGTTAAAATAAATGCGACCAACTACTCATACTATCACGAACAAAAGCGAGACGCCAGCCAGCTCGTCCCCTCCCCTTCCGTCCGTCCCGACCCGACCCGGACGAAAAGTTGCCAAATGAAACCGGTTCGAAATGGGAAAATTATGCGCTGCCACCAATGTGGACCCGCACCATGCACAGCCACCGGTTTTGTAGCGTCAACGTATCAACGGGACAGTATAAATATTTATGATTTCTTTTCTAACGCTACCGCCAGCACCCAAGCCAAACCAGCCGATCGGAACGGATCAGTTCGAGCCGCGAACAAGTTATTTTCGCCGATGGCACTATGTTGTTGACTTGACTTGATCTTCCAGATGGCAGCTTGGTGCGTAATTCGCTGACCTTGACTTCCATTCGAAAGGAAAAGTGATGCCTCCGGTAGGGCCATTCTGGCTGAAAACCAGTTCGCCAAACCAGACAAGGGATGGGATGTAGTAGCGGCCAGCGGCGTAGATACTCGAACCTTTCTCGAGAGCTCCGAGCTGTAACTGAAACAAAAAAAGCTAATTTCTTGGCTGTACTCGTACAGTTATTGAATCTAATTCTGTTCAAACTGAAATATTTTAACAATTGGAGAATACGTCAGCGGTGTTTGTCAACTAACAAATATCCAGCCTTTTCTACACTTGTTCCAATATGTTCTTGGAAATTCCGAAAACCTGATGCCCAAAACAAAGTGTTAGACGCACTCTAACACAGCCGTACACTCGTAGAGGCTGTAAGTTCCTAAATGTCTGACTTGGTTCTGGTAATGAAAAAATCATGTTTTGAGGGGCTCATGTCTGATGTGTTGGTAGTGCTGTTGGTGGTGGTAACCAGAAGTCTAGACTCGACCCCGTCTGGACGGCCTTGCAGCTGGATCGGCCTCTTTACCTCTTACCTTTTACTTGCACCCAACTTTGTCGGCAGCAGTGGTCTGCTGTCTACTTGGATCGGGGTTGCGTTGTCGGTTCTCGGTTGAAAAGTTTCCACTTGTACAATGCTGAATTAATTAAACACGGAACTGCCTAGACTTTGGCAACCACGTCAATTCTTAGCATTTTCCGTTGGCTAATCGAGGTACCCATAGTACTATTTTCTGCCTTTTTATACCCGGTACTCGAAGAGTATAGGGGTATATTCGATTTTTGGTGATAACGGTTGTGTGTAACACCCAGAAGGAAGCGTTTTCGACTCCATAAAGTATATGTATTCTTGATCAGCACCAAAAGCCGAGTAAATATTGATATGTCTGTCTGTCCGTCCGTCTTCATTAGCGCCTGTAGCTCAGAGACTATAAAAGCTAGAGCAACCAAATGTTGTATCCTGACTCATATCACACTGTTACAAGTGTATTTCAAAATTTCGCCCCGCCTCCTTCCGCCCACTCAAAGGACGAAAATCTGTGGCATGCACAATTTTGCCTAATACGAGAAAACTAAAAACGCAGAGTCATAGAGAATGAACATAGCTATCAGAGTGTTGAATCTGGATCAGATCATATTATAAATATAGCAACTATGAAGAAAACCATTTCGAAATGCATCGTTCCCTCTCGCTCTCTCTCACACACCGGGGTGAGCGCTATGCATGATCAAATTTTTTGACGCCTAGTTCTCAGAGACTATAAGAGCTAGATCAACCAAACTTTTTATCCAAGCTCCTGTGATATCAAACCGAGACGAGTGTTTTTTAAAATTTGGCCACGCCCTCTTTCGCCACAAAGGACGAAAATATACAATTTTTAAGATACGCGAAAACCAAAAACACAGAATCATAGTGTTGAATCTGGATCAGATCGGATCATTAGTATAGCCAGAATGAACAAATGAAATTTCAGTGGCCTTCCAAGCGCAGACTCATTCCCTCTCACTCTCGCACACAGCCGTTTATTTATATGTAGGAATTAGATAAAGACATGTAGAAAATTCAGATGTAAAAATTTATGTAAACAAATATGGAAACATCAAATAGATAAAAATCTCCGAAAAGGTTCGACTTAATTACTTTTTGTTTTTTGTCTTAAATTAAATTTGTCCCTTTTGCGAACAGGTAATAAATTACAACATGCTCACATACATATATAATGACTGAGTACCGGGTATAAAGTAGAGCCGCGGCCTAAGACGCGGCTCACAACGTTCCCCCTCGTTTTAATTTGCAGTTTCCTGCTTTCAGCTCTGTGGGTCACTTCAGATACCTCTGCGAAAACAAAGAATATAAACAAACAAGATTCCTGTCGGGGGTGGGGAATCGCTATGCAGTTGGTTGTACTGCTTATCAGAACTCCGATAAGCGAGAAAACATTCAGAGAAACTCGTTTCCGCACCCACCAAAACTGTAAGAGATAGTGTCCGATGCAGAAAATTTCACAGATTGAATTATAGAATATAGACAAGCTTCCACTTTACGTATGGTACGTGGGACCTACAAAATTCCCATCTTAAAAACATACTGTCCCCGGAATTTTCATTTCCAAAACCAAAAAAAATATGTATTTCCAATTTTTAATCAGATAATACTGGTTATTTTTTAACTCAAAGTTATTTGCGAAACTTAAAAGACGTAAACATGTAGAAATGAAATACAAAATACAGAAAATACATTTTATACCGGTTTTCAAGCTGGTGCCTGCTCTGGTAATTACTTTTTTGATTGCTATAATACATATTTCAATAATTTCACAAAATATTATTAATTAACAGAGAAGGCTGGATATTTTGTCAAATAATGAACCATTTACATATGTATATATATATATATATATATATATATTCCCCTTTATATTTAGATAAATGTCTAAATAATGGGACATCGAGTACACTCGTAAATTCTCAAAACGCGACTAATACGCCTGATAATAGATTCTCAGAATCTTTGTCAGTGTCTGTGAAGAAAACGATACTTCCAGTACAGTGAGAGAAACACACCCATATATAAATTAAATCTTCTGTTTTTAGACGCTAACATAGCGAAACGGTAAAACACAGACTTAACTTAGCTTTACAACGTACAGCAAACAGCATATACACAAACAAAATCGGATTAACGCAGAAGCAGTGTCGTCCAGAGAAACAGAAAAGGTTGAGGACAGCCAAATGAAAAATGTAGATAAATTTGAGATTTTTTTGATTGGAAATGGAAATTCTGGAGTGTTGCTTGGTATGCTTATTTCCAATAAATTTTTATTTCATTATATCCGGTACTCGAAGAGAAAAGGGGTATATTAGATTTATTGAAAAAATTGATGTGTGTAACACCCAGAAGGAACCGTTTCCGACCCCATAAAGTATATATATTCTTGATCAGCATAAATAGCCGAGTCGATATAGCTATGTCTGCCTGTCCGTCCGTCTGGCCGTCTGTCCGTCTGTCCGTCCGTCCGTCTTCATTAGCGCCTATAGCTCAGAGACTATAAAAGCTAGAGGAACACAATTTTGTATCCAGACTCCTGTCCTATCACACTGTTACAAGAGTATTTCAAAATTTTGCCCCGCCCACTCCAAGGACGAAAATCTGTGGCATGAACAATTTTAAAGATACGAGAAAACTAAAAACGCAGAATCAAAGAGAATGACAATATCTATCAGAGTGTTGAATCTGGATCAGATCGAATATAAATATAGCCACAATAAAGACAACCATTTCGAAATGCATCGTTCCCTCTCGCTCTCTCTCACACACCGGGTTGGGTGCTGTGAACATTCGTCCAGATGAGCGCCTAGATCTCAGAGACTATAAGAGCTAGAGCAACCAAACACTCTATTCATGCTCCTGTGATATCACTTCAGTACAAGTGTATTTCAAAATTTTGCCACGCCCCCTTCCGCCCCCACAAAAGACGAAAATCTACAATTTTGAAGATACGGGAAAACCAAAAACGCAGAATCATAGAAAATTACCATATCTATCAGAGTGTTGAATCTGGATCAGATCGGATCATTAGTATAGCCAGAAGGAACAAATGAAATTTCAGTGGCCTTCCAAGCGCAGACTCATTCTCTCTCTCGCACACAGCCGTGTATGTATATGTAGGAAGTAGATTTAGACATGTAGAAAAGACAGATGTAAAAAACGTAAGTAAACAAAAATGGAAACATCTAATATATAAAAATCTCCGAAAAGGTTGACTTAATTTTTTGTTCTTTTTTGGCTAAAACTAAATTTATCCCTTTTGCGAACATGTAATAATGTAATTTATTACAAGCTCACATACATATATACTGACTGAGTACCGGGTATAAAGTAGAGCCGCGGCGGTAGACGCGGCTCACAACGTTCCCCCTCGTTATACCCGGTACTCGAAGAGTAAAGGGGTATATTAGATTTGTGCAAAAAATTAATGTGTGTAACACCCAGAAGGAAGCGTTTTCGACCCCATAAAGTATATATATTCTTGATCAGCATCAATAGCCGAGTCGATATAGCTATGTCTGTCTGTCCGTCCGTCTGTCCGTCTGTCCGTCCGTCCGTCTGTCCGTCTGTCCGTCTGTCCGTCCGTCCGTCTTCATTAGCGCCTATAGCTCAAAGACCATAAAAGCTAGAGGAACACTATTTTGTATCCAGACTCCTGTCCTATCGCACTGTTACAAGTGTATTTCAAAATTTCGCCCCGCCCCCTTCCGCCCACTCCAAGGACGAAAATCTGTGGCATGCACAATTTTAAAGATACGAGAAAACTAAAAACGCAGAATCGTAGAGAATGACAATATCTATCAGAGTGTTGAATCTGGATCAGATCGACTCATAAATATAGCCACAATGAAGAAAACAATTTCGAAATGCATCGTTCCCTCTCGCTCTCTCTCACACACAGGGGTAGGCGCTATGCCTGATCGAATTTTTTGACGCCTAGTTCTCAGAGACTATAAGAGCTAGAACCACCAAACTTTCTATCCAAGCTCCTGTGATATCAAACCGAGACGAGTTTGTTTTAAAATTTGGCCACGCCCCCTTCCGCCCCCACAAAAGATGAAAATCTACAATTTTGAAGATACGGGAAAACCAAAAACGCAGAATCATAGAAAATGACTATATCTACCAGAGTATTGAATTTGGATCAGATCGGATCATAAATATAGTCAGAAGGAACAAATGAAATTTCAGTGGCCTCCCAAGCGCAGACTGATTCCCTCTCTCTCTCGCACACAGCCGTGTATGTATATGTAGGAAGTAGATAAAAACATGTAGAAATGGCAGATGTAAAAAATTTATGTTAACCAATATGGAAACATCTAATAGATCAAAATCTCCGAAAAGGTTCGACTTAAATTGTTTTTTTTTGGCTAAAATTTAATTTTTTCCTTTTGCGAACATGTAATAAATTACAACAAGCTCACATACATACATACTGACTGAGTACCGGGTATAAAGTAGAGCCGCGGCGCAGACGCGGCTCATAACGTTCCCCCTCGTTTTTTGTTAATTTTGCTGCCTTTTGCATATATTTACTGTAGAGACAGAGACTGGATCAGCTAAAGCCCTAGTAAGGAAAGCCTTTCAGCTAAAAAAATCGATATTTTAAAAATAGCAATAGTAACATTAATATAAACGACGGGGAACGTTGTGAGCCGCGTCTACGGCCGCGGCTCTACTTTATACCAGGTACTCAGTCAGTATATATGTATGTGAGCTTGTTGTAATTTATTACATGTTCGCAAAAGAGATAAATTTAGTTTTAGCCAAAAAAGAAGAAAAAAAATTAAGTCAACCTTTTCAGAGTCAACACTCTGATTGATATGGTAATTTTCTATGATTCTGTGTTTTTGGTTTTCCCGTATCTTCAAAATTGTAGATTTTCATCTTTTGTGGCGGCGGAAGGGGGCGTGGCCAAATTTTGAGACAAACTCGTCTCGGTTTGATATCACAGGAGCTTGAATGGAAAGTTTGGTTGATCTAGCTCTTATAGTCTCTGAGAACTAGGCGTCAAAAAATTCGATCAGGCATAGCGCCTACCCATGGGTGTGAGAGAGAGCAAGAGGGAACGATGCATTTCGAAATGGTTTTCTTCATTGTGGCTATATTTATGATTCGATCTGGTCCAGATTCAACACCTTGATAGATATTGTAATTCTCTACGATTCTGCGTTTTTAGTTTTCTTCTATCTTTAAAATTGTGCATGCCACAGATTTTCGTCTTTTTAGTGGGCGGAAGGGGGCGGAAGGGGGCGGGGCGAAATTTTGAAATACACTTGTAAGAGTGTCATAGGTCAGGAGTCTGGATACAAAATTGTGTTCCTCTAGCTTTTATAGTCTTTGAGCTATAGGCGCTAATGAAGACGGACGGACGGACAGACGGCCAGACGGACAGACGGACGGACAGACAGACTATAGCTATATCATAGAAATTGAACATATCTATCAGTGTATTGAATCTGGATCAGATCGGATCATAAATAAAGTCAGAAGGAACAAATGAAATTTCAGTGGCCTTCCAAGCGCAGACTCATTCCCTCTCTATCGCGCACACAGCCGTGTATGTATATGTAAGAAGTAGATAAAGACATGTAGAAAAGGCAGATGTAAAAAATTTATGTAAACAAATATGGAAACATCAAATAGATCAAAATCTCCGAAAAGGTTTGACTTAATCACTTTTTTCTTTTTTGGCTAAAATTAAATTTGTCCCTTTTGCGAACATGTAATAAATTACAACAATCTCACATACATATATACTGACTGAGTACCGGGTATAAAGTAGAGCCGCGGCGTAGACGCGTGTGTTAATAACCGACTAGAGATGGGTAATTCGGCGGTACACGATGTGGTGGCGATTGACCCTTTTTGCGGACTTTTCATACAAAAAACGAAATGATAAAATGCATTGCTTATGGTTAACAAAGTGAGTAGAGGTGGTTCTCTAGTAGGGTTTATTTCACTAGCTACGAAGCAGTGCCCAGTACTAGAGGGATATACATAAGTTTGTATATTTAGATAGAATATTTTGCTATTAATGTCAACATTTAAGGAAACACTTTACTATGTGTTAAGTGTAGTAAGTGCAACTAGTCAGGGCACAGCAATTTTTTCTTTGGGTGTACATTCGTACACTGCAGCATATGGTGTATTTTTGAGAATTCTCTGCCAATATCTATTTTCAGACTTTCAGCATAAGCATGTTTATTCTTTATGAAAATAAATAATTCTCGATGAGACATTATACTGGGTGATAAATAGATTCGATATTTTTTTGCCCCTGCGGTCGGCCGTTTCCCGATATTCTGCAACATTCTTAGTTTGAAATGCGCAACTGTCAATCACACGCGTGACAGAGATTTAAGAGCAAACTTTGCAAATTAAAATTAAATATGAATAAATCAAGGAGAACCGAAAAAAAGCAGCCCGATTTTAGCCACTACAAATTGCCACCCCCTAGTCAGGATGTCGGGATGAGGGCAGCAGAGCTGTTGCTACCCCACAAATTTTCAGTGGCGGGGGTTGTGGTGGTTGTGGCAGCAAATGGCACCAAAACCCAGAGTCCAGGAGTCCCAGATTCCCGTCTAGACGCATTTGCCAAATAAAGTTATACTGCGGCGGGCAATAAAAAACTAATCCGAGTGCGAGCGGTATGAGTGTCTTTAATGTTGTACGGGTCGGAAAACTTTGGGCTTTGCACAGAAATCACAAACAAAAAGTTTCCCCCTACGAACTGTTTGCGTTAACCAATGCGCAATGAACCGAGAGGAGAGTGAGGTTGCAGTCATAACGGCCGCAACTGCTGCAGAACCTCAACCCCTCCCCAGCAACAAAATGCCTCAAAAGGAAGCATAATCGCTAAATCAGCGTATTGTTTTATTTAAATTGTGTAGAAGCCTTAGATAAGCTTTTTATAAGTGCGTGTACGCAATGCTACAAAATTAAAAGGCATTCCAATCGAATCGTATATGTTTGCATTTAGTTTCAGTGCAACGAAATATAGAAAAAAAACTTCCAGACTGCATCGATCCGTTTATTGCATAACATATGGCGAAGCAAGTTCCTGACAATAGCCTTGCAGATGAGACGTCGTTGGTTACCGCCAGGACTGGTGGCACGCTTGCCTTGCCATGCCATGCTATGCTGTGCTCGCAGTTCGTGTGTATTTATGCGAAATTTAAAAATAATACGAGTGCAACGACAGCCAACAGAACTAAAAGCGCATTCACTGCAGCGATTAATTAAATTTATGCACCGCCATCGCAGTCTAGCTGAAAATTAGAAAGCAGCAGCAGCGAGGCGGACGCCAGCGGAAGCGCCCACAGCACGAGCAGTCGCTGAAAGTCGCTGGGACGGCCAACGGTGCTGATCCGGGATGCGGATGCGGGAAGCTGTGTCCTGCTCAAGCGAACACACTACCAAACTGCCCGGCGGCAACAAAAGCGAAGCTGCCCGGGACGACAGCAGGAAAAACAAAGCACCGACACCGAGTAAAATATTAAGGATGGAAATATTTCACATAATTCGTTTGCCCGCCTCGAATATTCTGTCCCTGCTCGGGCCTGAGCCTGAGCCTGGGCACGGCTCTGGGTCTCGATCTCCTCTCGGACCTCGCAGGGGCAGTATGCTGTGCGACTTGTGTGGCGTAGGTGGTACTCGATGCTCGACTGGTTCGCCTTCGCCCGAGACCAAGACGCAACCGGGCTGCTTGTGGCGGCACCAATTATAGCAGTAAAATTTATTATTTTTATTGTTGCTGTAAAGAAAATCGAGTGTTTATAGTGTGCGTGGCGTGCCTTCCTGTACCAGCGTGGCTGTGTGTCTGTGCAGCTGTGTGGCAATCCCTGGTGCCGTTCCTGTAGGTCTGCTTTTTCTGCCTTATTTTCAGTGTTTTTAGTGCTTGGGTCAGTTGTTTTCGGTGTCACTTAGTTTATAAACTATTTATGCCTTCCACTGCAGTAAATTCCCATTTTGGCATTTTTGCTTTTGTTTTTTTTTATGGGAATGGCCGATGTGTGTGCAGCTCTTTATATTTGTGTACGAGGGTGAAACAATAAAGTGAAATCTGGCAGCTTCGAAGGAATATACACGTATATATTAGGTATAAACAGCCTCAGCCACATCCCTTATATCTACGAGAATGGCCAAATATTAGTTGTGGCAAAAATAATTGAAAGTTCTTGCGAGTGCGGGCAGGGAAAGTAGATGGCTAGGACGCCGCGCCGACCGCACCGTCCAATGTCCACCTTGGGAGCTCCTCACAGACGAGGACAGCTCCAGCTGAAGTTCTTGCTCTAGTTAAAGCTGTCTCCTCCACAAGAAACAGCCCAACTTTTGATTTATTTCAGCTCTGTGCGCTCGACAATTTGCACCAGCGAATTTCCGGCGTCAGCGTCACTGCAGGTTTTGCGAGCATCCGGGCGCGATTCAGAATGAAATTAAAAACTAATTTCGAATTTTGTCTAGAAATTGGATTGCTGGGTAAACAAAATGTTGCTCCTAACAGCGACGACCAAATGAATATGTTAATGCGAATTAAAATGCCGAGTAAGACCAGCAGTCACCATAGCAGCCCGGAGCCGTCCGATGCTGTGTCCGTCCAGACCAGACCAGAACCAGTGTCCAGCAGTGCGGTTGCAAATTTAAAAGCTCTTTAATTCTGCGTACACCGCCACTGACAGCGCCATTTCCGACGGAATAAATTATAATTCGCGTCCCGAAAATATACAACAATTTTCGGCTCCGCTCCAGTCGCCTACCACTGCATAACACGCGGCGAGAGTTTCCAATGTATTGGGCCAATATACCTTATTCGTTTACTTTGGCATTCGCCATTTCGCACTTAATTGCACTCCAAGACTTCCGAAACAGTCTGTGCTGCATCTACTGTATTTCCATTTTCTCCTTATAATTTTCTGCCTGAACTAACGATACAATTTAATTAACAGCTGATTCCAAAGAAATGCTCTTTTTGTGGATAAGAAAAAAAACAGGCTAAACGTTTGTTGAGCTACTGCAAATATAACACACATTTTTTATTAAGTTTGGCATATACGTTTTTCTTAGATGGCTGTCCGTTTTTCGTGCGAGGTAGCGTCACTTAAATGGATCCAGAAGCCAAACGCCTCAAAACCGAGAATAGGGATTGGTAACTTAGGTAAAGGAAAATTTAATGAACATATACCTATAATATTTAAGGAAAATAATCCATTTTTTTTTTAAAGTCAACTCAAAGTTGAAAAACAGCCCAAAAATGAGATCCATATACGTACTAATACATCCATTTATTTAATATATCAGACATGGTAGATACCAAAATAAATAGGCCGAAAAAAATACTCTTTAGTAAAATATAAATTAGTATTTCCAATTTAGACAAATATTTATTAAAAATAAATTGGTCAAACTAAAATTATTTTGTATTTAGGCAAATATGCACCTGAACAAAGTTCAACTTTGACAATGTGTTTTTAAGCTTTTATACATTGGAACACCATGTACTTGTGCTTGCTAAATAAAGATAAATAAAGATAAAGATTTATTTTTCATATGTAGTTTATTTCATGAATATATCTTTATTCGTTCAGAAGTTATTAATTTAGCAAGCTGAAATGGCCGAATGTCCCACTGTGCGACGTTTGTTAAATAAAAAGATTGTTTAAGTAAAAAATCGATCAGGTTCGATGTTATTTATTGTTCCATGACAGCGAGAGTACACGTATGTATGTTAGTACGTAGATTTAGTTAGAGAATCAGCTAAAGACAAACTGCAAGGCTCACGGGCCGAATTCACCGTGCTCTATCCAGCAAATCATAGAAGAGAGCGATAGAAGGAGAGCACTAGAGCAGCGCTAAGCCGAGAACAAACGGCAGATAGTGCGCGAGAGAGGCTTTTAGGGGCTTTCCTGGTGCTATTAACTTGATATCTAACTCCGCGGTACCAGGGTTTTTTAGATTTGTGGTGATAGTGGATGTGTGTATCTGAGTCATCTACAATTTGTAAGATACGAGAAACCAAAAACGAAGAATCGTGGAGAATGACCGTATCTACCAGATTGCCGAATCTGGTTCAAGTCGGATAATAAGTGTAGCCAGAAGGAACCATTTAATTACAGTGGCTACGCAACGCCTTCCCAGCGCTTCCTAATTTCCTCTCTCTCTCCAAAGACAATATAAATAGTAAGATAAATCTCGCCATACAAAATTTTTGAGGTCGATTTTGGCTCTGTGGAATTCATTATGGAATTGATTCAAATAGAGAGAGAGAGAAAGAGAGCGCACCGCTCTCTGCCCTATACATGAGGCTAAGATTTAACAGCACGTGTGCATATATGTTAGGTCTGATTGTTTGTATTGGTTTTTGACGACACCGCGCTAAACGAAATACCCATTACTTTAGAATTCATTGCGAACTATGACACTATTTGAAGACGCTTGCTCATAATACAAAAAAAGTAATATTTTGTATATGCCTTATATGCTAATTTTGTTTAATGTACTATAAACGAAAATAATGAAGGAATGTACCTATGTAAAAATACATAATCCATGTCATAAATGACTTCACATTCGATAAAATGTCTGTTGGGTATTTGTGGGTCGACTAAATATGCAAAGAATTTTGAAGTTCTTATGCATGCATGTATGTGCGTTTGTACGTAAACTTGTGCAAAGAAGACAATACAATTTGATCAAATTTCTTGAAAGGCTAATTGCGGTATATAGGTTGATTTTGCGATTGAACAGGTTGGATATAACCAAAAATTGTATTGTCTATTATCATATCAATATTTTACTGGATCATTTCAAAACCCTAATAATTGTATACCTAATATCAAATGTTCAAAATGGGTCATATATTTACATTGTATATTAAAGAATTATATTATTATTACTATTTAAATGAATAATGCAATTTTATTATCCAAATGTCAATCGCCAACGAATTTTTTTCCCCCCACCCCAACACCCAGCAAATACATTTCTGTCTTGTTTACGTCTCGTCAAAATTCGACAGCTCGGCACAGTCAGCGCGTACTCGAGCATTCACAGAAACCAGCGCTGCTCACGATATGAAATTGTGTGGGCGTTTGGCATCTTATTTATTTATATTGTCTTTGCTCTCTCGCTAAAAACGGCTAAAATCGAATATATGTATGTATAAATTCTATTCAAGCAGGTTCCGGGTTTCACTTTCACATAAATTGTTACATTCCCTTGTGAATTCACATAAATTGGCGCTCTTACGCTCAATATACGAAAGATTATGTACTTTTCAAAACGTCAACCCTTTCCTCTGCGAAATGAAAAGTAAACGGGATTTTATACAACAAAACTAATCTAAATTGAAAAGAAAAAAAATAGATTACTTATTGGTCCATTGAGATATATTTGACACCATTACTATGGAAACTTATAGCCTGTTTACACTACAGTTGAGTTATTGAGTTTTGGGCAAAGCTCGAGTTTCATTTACATGGGGAAGCATAGGGCCCTAGAGGTGTCAAAAAAGTTGAGTTTTGGTTGAGTTTCAATCGAGTTTGTCTGATTTTCCGAATATTTCAACACTGATCTGTCTATCGTGCAACTATCACCACTAAAAAAACAACAACAAAAAAAATATGTGAATTTGGAGAAAAAAGGTAAACAAACAAATATTTCCTAAAAACAATACTTTTAATACAATTTTATCGATATATAGGAGATTTGTTTGGTCACTTATTTAAAAATAAATAAACAAATTAATTAATAATAAATAAAATTGTACTTTTTAGAATTTTTATTTATATTTATGTTCATGATATGGCTTTTGACACAGCAAATAGACTTACTACCGTACGATATTCCGCAGAGGATCCTAGGCTATGCTCTTCTCCAGAGGGATTGTCAGTCGAAAAGGAGTGTCTTTCTTTTGGAGTTTGGGCAACAGTCCATCAAGTATGTTGAACGCATGCCTTTCCATGCGGAAATTCTCCTTAAAAAAGGCATCAGATGATCCATATCGCGGCTATTATAGCTCAATATTATTATAAAACGAGGGGGAACGTTGTGAGCCGCGTCTACCGCCGCGGCTCTACTTTATATCCGGTACTCAGTCAGTATATATATATGTGATCTTGTAATAAATTACATTATTACATGTTCGCAAAAGGGATAAATTTAGTTTTTGCGAAAAAAGAACAAAAAATTAAGTCAACCTTTTCGGAGATTTTTATATATTAGATGTTTCCATTTTTGTTTACATACGTTTTTTACATCTGTCTTTTCTACATGTCTAAATCTACTTCCTGCATATACATACACGGCTGTGTGCGAGAGAGAGAATGAGTCTGCGCTTGGAAGGCCACAAAAATTTCATTTGTTCCTTCTGGCTATACTAATGATCCGATCTGATCCAGATTCAACACTCTGATAGATAGGCTCATTCTCTCTGATTTAGTTTTCTCGTGTCTTTAAAATTGTGCATGACACAGATTTTCGTCCATTGAGGGGGCGGTGCGAAATTTTGAAACACACTTGTAACAGCGCGATAGGACAGGAGTCTGGATACAAATTTGTGTTCCTCTAGCTTTTATAGTCTTTGAGCTCTAGGCGCTAATGAAGACTGACAGACGGACAGAAGGACAGACGGACGGACAGACAGACATAGCTATATCGACTCGGCTATTGATGCTGATCAAGAATTTATATACTTTATGAGGACGGAAACGCTATCTTCTGGGTGTTACACACATCCACTTTTTGCACAAATCTAATATACCCCTATACTCTTCGAGTACCGGGTATAATTAAACATATTTATGACAAGAAAATGTGTAAACAGGAGATCTGGAAAATGAAAAGTAAACGAATTGGTTGAAAAAGTAAAACGCAAAAGTAATTGAAGCCCGGAACCTGCCTGATCATGGAAATAAAGTCGCAAAGTCACACTGAGAATGGGAATGCAAAAATATAAGCTAACAATTGGGATAAAATCTTTACGCAGCTTTACGTAAAGATGTAACGAGTTATTTATGTTTCATTTTCATTAGTGAAATTAGGATAGGAGTCCTGATGATAGTACGAGTAGTACTTAGGAAACGATGAATGGAACAATAGTGACTTCCTATTGCCAGCTAATTTTTAATTTAAAGGCTGTGAATGTCGGTGAGGAGATAAGGCTGAGGATAAGGGTAACATCCAAGAACAATAACGCCGCATACTCGAATTCGCTCGGAAGCTTTAATAAAAGTTAATGCGAATTTTAAATGAAACTCGTAAATCGGCGTCGTGAAAATGGGCCTTGTGACGCCTTTGAGCTGTAGTTGTTTTCCATTGCTGGGAGCCGGTTACGGGGATGTGGCAGGAGCGGAGGGGTTAGAGGAAATCCGTGTTGCGCGCCATCGTCATAAAAGTTAAGCGAATAACAAATGTGACGGGGACGGCGCTCGTAAATAATTTAAATGTAATCGTCAACATCCGCAATGACATTAAGCACGTGCCTACCAACCCACTCGAGGACGTCAACCATCACCCGTTCCCCTGCCACGGCTCCTGGCACTGCTTCTGCCCCTGCTCGAACAAACGCCTGTAAAGTCACTCGTAAATTATAAATTAAATATTTACACCAGATTGTGAACACTTTGCGCTTATTAATATCCTTTGGCTTAGGCGCGGCTGTTGTCTGGGCCCAGGCCACGCTTTCTCCTAGACGTATTTGGCGGTGGCCTCTGAAGACCTTCCCCTCCCGGGCTCCCTTGATGCCTCCTAGCCACCTGTAATTAAATCTCGGATTTAATTTGACATACGAAGTGGTGGCAGAGCCTGACGCTCCTCATCTTTGGCTGGCGCTTTAATGCAATTTTAATATCAGGGATTTTAATTAAATTCGCGATTGCAGGCAGTCGCATCCACATCCCGACTAAATCATTTTAAATAAATTATTTCAATGGCCTCACAGAAGTGACTCTAAGCCTGGGGGCAGGCCATTTAGTGCAGCGGTTACAGCGGGACCACAGCAACCCTTATTCCTCCGGTAAGCAGTAAGATTGGGCTGGGTTGGGTGGTGGCTGTAACGATAACAATAGTCATGCCTGACTGCGACAGTGCGGATTCCAAATTGTAGTTAAAATTTGAGCTCACCAAAGACCAAGTCGTTCATAGCTATCGAGCGAATACATATCCTGCAGTATAAATTTAATTTAAAACAAGTAGAGTATCAAATCGATGGTAAACTGAACTGTCCCAAAACGCATCAGGCACATTTAAATGAATTAAAATGCAAACAAACCGCAAACCAAATCAAACCCGATGTAATTATTGACAAATTACAAAATCAACAAACCGGCGAACCATAAACCAGCGTCAACAAATTAAAACGTCGGCCTTGATAAAACAACATTTATTATTCACAATAAGACTCAACAATGATGAATGAATAACCGAATGAGCCCGCCAGCTCAGCTGCCAGTCAGACAGTCAGCTATTTTCTAAAACCAAAGGAGTAACTGCCAAATTATATGACACGGGGGTAGTGACGGGTCGAGTTCGGGATCCAGCGGCGAAGAAGGAAACTTCCGGCGCAGAGGCCAGAGATTAGGCCACGATTACTGGCACCACAGCAGCGAATGCGCCTTTGAAGTTCAATTGTTTGCTAATTTAAATTTCACGATAATATTATGCCATTAGTACATGAGCAGTTGTTCGGACGGACAGGCCCCGATTCTTCCCGGTCTGGAGGACTCCCTGCGAGTCAGCGACCAGAGGCTGATCCTTTGACCTTCCTTGGCTGATTTGGGCACAGATTGACAAAAACGGATTCGGGTATCTGCGCAGAAACGCCTTTCTGTTTTAAAGATATTTTGAATCGAGCCTCTTTCTTCGTAGGGAACTCAAGCTATCATTCCCAACAGGAGGAGGAGCGATTCTATTCCTCCCGGTACAAGTGATGATTTAGAAGTAGAATCTGGTCAAAATAAATTGTAACCACAGAAGCATAATAGTTAGTTTTTTGCATTTAGTGGGTAAATATGGGCTACAGCTATCATCACGTATATGTGCTATGTACACTGTTGGAGATTGTTTACTGATTTGACATACATTTTCATACATATTATGTATGTACATATGTATATGCAAACTACTTACTCCTGTGGAACTGCGATCTGCGATGGCGGGGAGAATAATGTAGGGCCGGCAAGTGAATGTGTGGGCACGGCTCGAGTGCAAAAGAAGCTGCTGAGCAAGCTATGCATGAATTTAAAATAAAGCTCGATTCTTCCGCATAAAAGCCTTCGAATGAACATGTATACTTGTACGTACGCGTACACGCATTTGCAGACACATCTATGGAATAGCGACACAAAGATATAGATACATACATATATGGGGAGAGATAGAGAGAGTCCCACACATACTTGGCGAAATAAGAACTTTGGAGGCACAGCCCGTCGCAGAGACCGCCGTTTGTGGTGGATAGATGCTGACGTGCCCCTTTGCTGCTGCCTTCCAAGGATTTTCTCAGGCGTGCTGCGGGAATAATAATAATGGCAGCCGCAGCTGCTTCTGCTTCATCCCCACTGCCGTTGCTGGCGCCGAGGCCAGTCTACAGCAGGGAAGGAGGTCTGTGGTGGGATCGGAGACGGGGTCGAGAGAGGAGGACGGGGAGCAGCTCTGGCAACCACTTAACCAAATAAATCACAAAATAAATACCATCTATTGTTTCTTGAAAGAGAATTCATGAAAATTTATTGTCCTCCCACCCCATTCTCGACAACCCATTACACATACATACGAGTATGAGGACTACTGTCAGTCGACTCCCAGCGCATTCCCTGTTCTGTATGTCTCGTGTGTACGAGTAGTAGTAGAACCCTCTACGTCCACTCGGTATTCGAAGTGTAAAAGCTTACATTAAATTACCAAGCCTCTGTTAGGTATGGGTATGATCGAGTGGGGAGAGCCAGGAGCGACAAGATCCGTCCTCCTGTTCGAGCAGCTCCTTTGCCAAACGGTCACACAATTGCGTTTAATCCATTCAAACTGTGTGTTGATTGCGAAGAGCTACAGAGCCAATCTGAGCCAAGCATGCCATGCCGAAATTTGAATGCAAATGCCGTTAAGGAAATCGGAACAAAGCTCTTAATGCCGAAGCACGTCCCACCATTCATTTTTCCATTAAGACTCAGAGTCAATAACATTAACTTAAGCAACCTTTCACTACTCGCCTCCCCGCCATCGCTCCCAAATGAGCCGATAAGAAAATACACAAAAAGAGAGGAAAGCAGACGAAAATACTCAATGACAACAAGGGTGCGTGGGCGCTTGGGCGCTTGGCTCATAGGCCGGGGTCGTCAACTGATGGCCTTCAAAAGTCGAACATATGCAAAGATATCTTGATGATGGTGAGGGAACAAGGCAGGATTTCAGTACTTGATGGATGAACACCTTCCCGTTCCCAGACTCAGCCAATTGAAGGCGGTACCACGGGGTGAATAGGTCAATAGATGGCAAGAAATCAGCAAAGCAGTGTGCAGATGTGGAAAATCCTCGTGGGAACTCTCCCATGAGGGATCGAATCAAATATCTGTACTACAGTTACATTATTCATTTTTTCCAGTATGCATTCAGGTGTAACGTATCGGATCTACGTAAGCTTTTTAATGATTCCCTGATTATAATGCAATAATACTATACATTTTAAAGTACTCTCCTTTCGTTATATAAGTATGTATGTAGATAAACAAACCCTAATAATTTTCCCAGCAGTGTCTGGTGATGGATGCAGCCGAGGACGATGAAGTGATAATCTGATAGTAAACAACTCTTTCCCCAGGGGCACCCTTCTCTCAACTGCACAGGTAGTGGCGGGATTTTATGAGCCCACAAGGACAAGGGAATACAGTCGCTCTGGGAACGTACTCGGGACTCCCCGTTAAGGGCGAGGTTCAGGCAGAGCTGTGACTTGGCGAGCAGGCCCGTCGATTGTACCTAAATGTGATAATACTCAGCATACACTAAAAAGTGGTCCCACCCGCCAACCTTCTTTCATATTTCACACTTTTTGTAACAATATTATTTTCTGTACGCGCTGGCGACTCATCAGTAATTAAAGGCTCCACGAAGGACGTTGAAGCGGTTTCAAGTCTCCGCTGGGAAACCGGGCGCTTGGACGCAGAATTGTTTTCTAAATAAATGGCAGTCCAGCCATACCGAATTTTTAAAGTTGACCTAGAAAGGCTACCTCAATGGGGGGTTAGTGGAAAGTCTGATCTGCTTCCATTTTACCATAAACGCATTTTATTTTAATTAAACCTGGGAAGTACAAAACCTGCAAAAATATATGCAAAAACTTGCTGGACATTACCAAAACATAGCCGTTGCCTGGAATACGGCCATCGGCACTCAGAGCCCCCTGCCCCACCTCTTTAACTGAGGGCACACTCCTTTTTCGGTACTCCTGCAGTGCGGGTGAGTGTCTAGCTGTAATTTATATGCAGGATGGCTTCCGTTTTTACAGCGTCAGATTATTTTTCATAGTCGATTCAAGAGCAAAGCAGACCTGGTCGTATGTTACTTTAATTCCCAGCCACGACTATTTGCCAGTGGAACTCAGGCTTATGAATTCCCCTTAGTGGCGTGTGTGTGTTGTTGAATGGTTTGATACTCGTATTAGAGATTCGGGATGGTCTTGTTCAAGTAAAATGCATTATTTCCAGCAGACCAGACCAATGATTGAATTTAGGAGATACTCGTATTTACACAGCATCTGTATGTATATTCCCTTGCCGTATTGTAATTCGACTCCCACACATATACGATTATACTTAGTGCGCCTTGCTGGGATTAAACAATGGCCTAAGTAGTTTGAAACAATTTAAGTTATAGAGACCAGGGACTAGTTCAGAAAACTGTTCATTTCGCTTGAGCTTTGAACTTTGTCTTCGCGCTCCCAAAGTTTGAAAATAATTTAAGCAAAATTTAATAACACCACGAAATTTGAAAGCTGATAATACTCATCGACGCATTAGCACCGACCGACCTGTGCAGAAGTACCGTCGTCGTCATCAACTTGCGCTTCCTCCTCGAAATTCCAAAGGATTAGTTGCTCAACGGCAAACTTTCTTCCTACTGCTAAGGACGCGATCCTGGACGAAGGCTTCCAATTTCCCACGAGGAATGGAATTGGTAAATTGCATTTGCTTCCTTCCCGTACTTGGCAACTTTGGTAGAATCCTTGGAGGGTGAACCGTAGGCTGCATCTTTCAGCCAGCTGAATTATATATAATTTAAACCCATTTGTAGATCGAATTATTCCTTGCATGAACCTTTTAGAGTTTAATGCTCTGATTATAATTGCCTCTACCATATCATATCTACAACTAATTCCTTTCCTCTTCTTAAACACAGACCTTTCTCGTAATCAGAAATTGTAAGTGTACGATAGTTTTAGTATATGCTTAGTTCCTTTAGTAACATTAGTTCTAATTTTCCTCGAATATTAGTCTAACATCTATCTTTCCTGCATGATAGCGATCGGTTCGGTTAACGAGTCGCGCGTCATGCGGCAGCATGGGAGGAGGGCTGCGTTCCGGCCTGGGATTCGCGCGTAACAGCATTCGGCTGGTGTCCCATGCGCCACTTGATGGTGCATTCATTGCACATCAACGTCCAAACAATAAAAAGAAAGCATGCTATTTTTAAAGCCACTATGCGTTTATACATAGGAAGCAGAAAAAGCCGAAGCCAGGAATATGTTGTTCCCTGAATGTTCGACTTTATCTGTGTCATCATCCGATATTAGTTTCCATATCGTTTGCTTGTCGGTTACTTTAAATTTTCTACTAGATGGAAAGCTTCTTTAAACCGTAGAGCTTATATGTTAACGAACAAACGAATATATACATATATCCACTACTCGCTATTTCCGATATTAGTTGTAAATTTAAGTCTGAATTAAATGTATACATCACTCGTGAGTTTATATACATTTTTCAATGCACATTCTATGTGTATTTAAAGGAACACTGTGCCAAATTCGGACTATTTTATTAATTATTTTGCAGTGCCTCTCAAAAATTGTATTCTTTTTTGTTTGATACTCGTATAGAATCGTAACTTGATTGTTTCTTTTGAATGCCATACATACATATGTACATTATGTAATGTTATAATTAAAGATTCATAGCAAATCAAAATAGATAAACCAGTTAGGAAAAGAACCTGCAATACACACACAATTGCTTGTGCTGAAAAGAGAATATTTATGATTCCGGCTTACTCTGTTCTGTTATGGTTGTACAGGAAATATGTGCATATCTTTGAGTAAGTATCGCCATTACAAACGCTTAACTTGTAAATCATTCTTTGCAAAAACAAAAGCACAAACAAAGCCACGATTTTCTTGAGGAAACTTTATTCGAATTCATGATTTACAAATGAACTTTTTTGATCAGGATCAACCTTTTGCTTGTGCTATTGTCCATTTATCCGCCTCTCTATATACATATTTTTGTCATGTGTGCATAAGTATGTCATCACACATGACTAGATGCGTCGGCGTTGGCGTTGGCATTGGCGCGTACCACTTGTGGTCAGGTATTTGGCATGTCGAAAGTTAAACGAAACGAAATGTTGGAAAATTTGCCTGCAGGCGGCCACATTTAAAGGCCGCAAACGCAGGCGGCGCCGGAACTGCACTCAGCGACAAGCTGTAGACGCAGTATGAGTATACGGACAACGGCGAACTATAGCGGATGCGGTCGCTCGGAACTGAGTCCGTGCACTCGCATACTCTGGTTCATCCTCGAACATGCAGCAGAGATGTGGTCACAAGCACAATGGGGGCGTGGGGCACCGCCGTTGAGGGAGACCATGTTCGTCTGGGAGGGACTGGCTGTGACTGGCTGGGATTCTGTGTGCAGTTATTGGCATCGCTTAACGAGCATTAAACGGTTTGCAAATATTTACGACTGTAACAATGCAAAAGTTAGTGCAAACAGTCGCGACGGGAGCGGGACTTCCGTGTGCATTGCACAAGGGCTAGCTCCGGCTCAGGCTCCGAGTGCATATACTCTGGTTATTTGAGCAAATAAACGAAATTAAAGTACTCGATTCCGTTTTAATTGTGCCATTACGCATACGTGCATGCGTACGCACTACTATCAGAGAAGCATGGAGCATATGTATATTATTTAATATAAAGTTTGAACCCACTAAGCTGCTTAACGACGAGCTGTTCGCAGTTACCAACAACCAACGTACATATGTATGTATATATGTATGTACATATGGTTGAAGGTTCCACCTTGGAAAACAGTTGCTCATTCGGATGAGAGAAGGGAACGGTAAATATTTAACTGATATGGTCAGTATCCTTAATTAAATAAACGAGTAGGACAATATGTCACTAATGTTGTGTCAAAAGCTAATTGCAGACTTGATTTCGCTCTAAAAACTATCGAAGTCAAAGTACGAATCGTGTTTCCCAATCTGTGAGAATATCGCATGATGCACGCATGCATCTCTAGGGAGAGCGCTTACACTTATTGAATTTTATCTTTGGAGGTGTTCCCTTGGATGATCTGGGGCCGACGTCGGTATCTGGCACGGGCAAAGTTCAGAATTCAATTTAACTGCACTTCTGATGCTCGGCATTCGCAATTTCATTTTAGTTCTGCCGCCACCGTCATACGTCACTGGCTGTCCGCCTCCGACCGAGTGATGAATGCTCCGCATTAATCTGGCCGTTACGGGCTGACTTCGACTGCCTGGCGGGGAGATGAGTATGAGGGCTCTGACAGAGATGGCTTCATAAAAACAGATGCAAGGCGCACTCTCAATCAGAGTCAGCTGTCGGCATGGATTTGTCCTTTGACTGAGGGACATGGAGCACTGCCGCTACTGTGATTGAGGCCAACAAAGGATCCACAGGCCATCCATGCAGCATTCTCGTATAATGCACGCCGCCTTAAAAGCCAAATTGACTGTCCTGCCTCACCTCGCACGAAACGGAGACCAGTCGCTAGTTTCGAGTTTCCAGTTTTTAGTCGGGGAGCCTTAACCGAAAGTCACACACAAATCTGTTGCATGTTAAGGCAGGCCCGGAACGTATATTGCTCTGCCACTTTTTCGCTCGCTTGGCACTTTGGCAGTACGCCCATGTCTTCATCCATTTACGGCCACGTGGGACTGGACGGGGAGGCAAGGGCGTTCGAGAAGCGGTGTCACTGGCAGATTTGGCTCAAAATGCAAATTCCGTTTCCCAAGGCAAGCCGCAAGCGATTGGTGTCGCCTTGGCCGCCGCTTCGCTCCGCCGGCTTTTCGGAACAAAAACAAACGACAAAAACGCGCATACAAATAGATTTACTTAGCATTTGCCTCCTTCTTCGTTGTATATGGGGCTGGCTTAAGCAACAATAACACGCTCTGGTATATAATTAGATCGACTTTGTATTGGCGACTAACATGGCGCTGGAAACGTCTGCGGCAATACTTTATCGCTCAACTTCAAGCTGCTCGGCTTGGAGATGAGGGTAGGCCCTTCCTACACTTTCCAAAATGGTACGTCTCAGATGTTCGGATTTGGTTGGCTCCCATAAATGCCAAAAGCAAACATAAGAAATTAATGCTGATATTTTCTAATTGAATATTTGGAGAGAGCACAGAGCACTGTAGAAAAATCCCCATTTGGGGAGAAAAATCAGCGGCGACTGACTTGTTAATGGTGATGGCAGAAATATAAGAACAAGGACGATTCATGCTATATACTACTTGTGAAGAAGAGAAAAATACATGTATCCTTACAGTTGGTGCGACAAAGTCACATTGTAAATATTGGCTGCGAATCGAACATCTGGTTTGAACTGTCATTGAGTCCAGAATGTTGGCAGATTCCAGCATAACAGTACCTGTCTTGACCAAGTCCTACTTTCGTTGGCGAGGCGAAATACTCTCATCACAATTGGGAGCCCGTAGTTTTGAGCACAGTTAGATTTCCTCTAATAGTGCAAACACTTAATTAGTTTTTAAAAACATAAACCCATTGGTTTTAGAGACTTTAAAAGATGGAGAAATCTGATTTGCAAAACGTTTGCAGTCCTGGGATACACAATACTTTATATATTCGGTTGTGAAAAAAGCGTGAGAGCTCAGCAGACTCATTTCATTCAGATAAAAATATATTTTTCATAGCTATAACTCCTTGTTACATGGCATCCATAAAGTAGGGGAGGTCGGGGTATTATGGGACACTTTTTTTCACGATAGGTAATCATAAAATCTAGTTTCTTTTCAATTTCAACGCGGGAGGCTGTTGTTTGACTAATTTCTTTTAGTCACAATAGTTTGTGCGAATCTCTCTGAAATGCAGACGATTGCAAAAAATATTATTTTCTTACAAGTTTCAAAAATCTCGGGGAATTATGAGCCACCGTAAAAAGTGGCTCACAATACCCCGAACCACCATTTTTACAAAATTACCGCAAATAAGCTACGCAATGCTAACTTCTTGCAAAATTGTCTTTTTATACCCGGTATTAGATTTGTTGAAAAAATTGATTTGTGTAACATCCAGAAGGAAGCGTTTCCGACCTCATAAAGTATATATATTCTTGATCAGCATCAATAGCCGAGTCGATATAGCTATGTCTGTCTGTCAGTCCGTCTGTCCGTCTGTCCGTCTTCATTAGCGCCTATAGCTCAGAGACTATAAAAGCTAGAGGAACACAATTTTGTATCCAGACTCCTGTCCTATCACACTGTTACAAGTGTATTTCAAAATTTCCCCCCGCCCCCTCAAAGGACGAAAATCTCCCGCTCTCTCTCACACACCGGGGTGGGTGCAATGCCTGATCGAAATTTTTGACGCCTAGATCTCAGAGACTATAAGAGCTAGACCAAAGAAGCTTTCGATCCAAGCTCCTGTGATATCAAACCGAGACGAGTTTGTTTCAAAATTTGGCCACGCCGCTTTCTGTATACTGAACGTTTCCTCTCGTTTGAAATTTTTTAATCAAAAATTTGTTTCTTTGGCGAACAGCGATACAAAACGACATATAAAATATATTGCATAAATTACAGAAAACGTAAGCTCACACAACATTCACAACTCACAACGTTCTCTCCGTTCTTTTTGTTATTTTCTGAGATGCCGCAACTTGAACATATTATTGTAGCTAAAGAACAAGAGTCTTCACACGTTCACTGATGTAAGCACAAAACTGATCTATATATAACTGAGAAACGTACATTAAATAGATAATTTATGACTGCTAGAGTGTAAGCGGAGAAATAATCTGTGAACATATTAACACATACGACAAACCAAAAAGGTCAAGTGCAGTAATTGTGTATCTAATGTAGTCCAAAAATACTTATGTGGCTTGAAATCAAATTTTCACCCCGGCGGTAACGATGTACCCTTTCCGTGGTTCTATCGATAATGATAGAATACAAAATTGTACCTCATACCTCAAATGTAAAATTACACATAAGGCCCGAATTGTAAGAGTAAAGTTTAGTTCGAATTTACAACTCAACTCGCAAGTATTTCGACTTTTCCTTTAAGGTCTAAACAATCTCTCTCTCTCTCTCTCCCTTTTCACAGACTATACGGAGAAGAGTGAGTGAAAGATAAATAGAGAGAGAGATGAAACGCGTTGAAGGAGTAGTAGTAGTGTGATAATGATTAAATCGAATCCGAATTCGGCTATCTGGTAGATATGATCAATCTCTATGATGCTGTTGTCGGGTGATCCGATTCAGAATCCCGGGTTTCAAAATCGAGCATATCGATATTTTTTTTTGGTTCGAAATGGGCGGGGCGAAATTTTGAAATAAACTTGTATCAGGTTTATATTACAGGAGTCTGAATACCACAGAACATAGCCACATACATAGCATATCGATTCGGCTATTGATATATTTTAAGGGATGGGAAATGCTTCCTTCTGGCTGTTACACACATCTACACAAAAATAATATATATATATCCCTTATTTAATAAAAAAAGTGTTATCCCCTATATTTTCATGTCTGCAGCGTTCTTCTTTGTTTAAATTACGACCTTATGAACTGTACACAGAGCGAATTGTGATGTAATTTCGAATGAAGACGTTCCGTAAGGAGCGTGAGAGGCGACGTTATCCAGGCATCGGAACTGCTTGCAGCTCATTTCCCGGCTGTGCCCCCTGTGCCAACATACGGCAGAGTCCCCGCCACTTTATTACGTAGACACCCCATTCGGAGCCGGCAGTAAGGCACTCACGACGGGTGTGCATTAGGAGAACGAACGCGGAAGCGGATGCAAGTACCCCATTCACGATAAGTGCCTTTGTAGATAAGTGCAGTCCGTCGCCGGGATCGTACTCGTGCCCGTCCTTGGAGCTGCATTGGCACCAGGAGTCAAATACGAAATTAATTTCCAGCAATTGTTCGAGACAGGGAGGAGGAGGACGAGGACAGGGACGGAGTCGGATATGGCGAACCAGAGACCAGGCTGCGCTGCACAACAAACTCGAAATTTCAGCGCCTGATTGTTCTTGGCAATTTGTCTCCTCCAATAGTAGCGGACCTTGGACGGTGACAGGGACGGGGTATGGTTCCGGCATGGAGTTTATTGCTGCAGAAATAATGAAGTGAAAACTAAGTAATTTATGAAAGCACTTATTAAATGAGATTCGATTCGACTCGTGGAAGCTTGAACTAAGCAGAGCCGTTCATATCGCGGCTATACCCTGTGGAAAAAGTACATAAGGGATACATTTTATACGTATCTAATACTCGGTTATATCCCCCTCGCAAAGGCACCTAGGGCAGTCCCTATATCACACCCTTTCGACAAGTCCGTCTCAATCTGATGACACTAAACAATTCCGCACCCCATAAATATGCGTGCCCATCTTGGGTGCCGTGCGACGCGGACGAGTACGAGTATTTCCGCCAAGGCGACACAATATGCAGCTGTCCTCTTCTGGGTTGTTGTTCGGCTGGGGCTTTTTGCTTTCACGCCTAAAATTATCGCGTGGCAAGACGCGGGCTGAACAAAGGCCGGAACAGAGCAACCGCTGTCACCATCGTGCAACGTGCATGGCCACAAAAGCGAGGCGCCCTAAAAGACGGCTACCACATAAAGACACAAAAAGCGACTACCACTGGAGTGAAGTGAATTGCCACTTCTTGCTGCCACTTGCCGTGGCGAAGAGGTTCCCGGTTCCCGTCCCAGACCCAGTCCCAGTAGTCCAAGGCACGGCCCGGTCCCTGGGCCAATTGCAAGGACTACAAATGACTGCAAATGAGGAGCTGGGTAGCACGATAATGCTCCTCGCTTGCGTAAGTGTTGCAGTTGTCGGGTGCAGGCGCCAACGCGGGCTCGTCCACGTCCACTGGCCCAAGCGGATAAGTAGAATGAGAAGGAAGAGGAGGCAAAGGCAGAAGTAGCAGAGACAAAGCTCCGCTCCGTATCTGGTTTTTGTGCTGGTGCTGCTTGTGCGGTTCGTGACTGGCGTATTTCTCGCTCCGAGCTCATGTATATCTGTTCTGTATGGGTTTTTATGCCCATTAACGCCTCTCAAGGACGACTGAAAGGGAAGCGCTAAAACAGTTTTATGTATTTAAGGAAATGCAGCCATATGCTCGGCGTTGACAACTCTGCGACGCGGATCCGGATGCCGCCGACTACGCAGGCACGAGATCTCGCATGGGGCAGGACGCGAGATGCAAGACGCAAGACGCGGTGCCATGCACATGCAGCCCGCCAACCTCGAGCGGTAATCAGACAACTGGCGAACTTGGCCAACTGTGGCGGAACTGGGACCGTCTGTTTTGTGCATTTTATGGCGACTTCACACAGAACACGATGCACATTCCCACATCCTGCTGACAGGTCCCACTGGATCCTCATTTTGTCCCTTGAATGTCTTCAAGAAATGTGCGCGCCCGCATTCCGTGGGCAGCTGTCTTTCCAGCGCCTTTGAGTCCAGCCCCAGGCTTCGCCTCTGATAACTCTTTCTCCAATCGGGCTTAGGCAAGTGTAACCAGCGATTTGTAATCCTCGTACCATCATGACACACTCGACTGACAGTTTTCCTTAGACTGTAGCTTCCCGCTAAAAGAATCAGTCTACTTAATCGAAATTATGATGCTTTAAACGTAAAGTTCACTTATTCGGTATCTACTTTAGTTGTAGTTAAATTAGTGGGATCCACATACGTATTTAATCAAATAAACAATTATGAAAACAATATTCATTCGAAACGATGGTTCATGTATTTGCTGAAAGCAAAGACTATTTTAAGAAGAACCGCACTTTGGTTGTGGGAAGCGACAGTATTGATGTCGCCGTAATTGGTGGAGCACAAGGCATAAAGTAAACGCAGAACAGGGCACGGGATGGAGAAACCGCTCATCACTCATTATGCATCGTGACTTGGACATCACATCCCTTCGCCTTCGCCCCCGTGGCCATCATCGTCATCGTCAAACAAGTTCCACCGACTCGGCAGCCCCTGAGTGGCAATGACGACTGCAGCGTCAAAGGCAGCCCTGCGGATGCCAAAAACATTATTTGCAAACTAACGACATCTTGTGGATGAGCCTTTATGAAGCACTGGCCCGGCATGTGTGCAGATGCGCGCGTGCAGTTGATGGCATCGTGGAGCCACTGAAGCCAGAGAGTGTCTGCGCCCTGGCTAAAACATCATCAGCCATCATCGACAGCTCTATCATAACGCCAGAAGCAGATGCATCCACCGAAGTGCCAAAGCATGACAACAACCCACTCACTTTATATATATCACATTCTCACCCGCCGCTCCGCACCAGGTTCCTGCCCCGATTCGATGGCAGAGCCCGAGCACGACCAGATGTGGCTGGGCTTCATCGAGAACTCAGTTCATATTCATAGTATTTCTTGCCCTTGGCATAGCCACCAATCTCAATGAAAGGAAAATCAATGCTCTGTCCATTAGATTCAAAAATGCATACGAGAATAACCAACATTCTTGGGTGAGTGGGAGTCCAGGGGTAAAGGAGTGCTCGGGTTCGGGTGATAAAATATTACTAAATATGACTGCATACTGTACAAGTCCCATGATTATTTGCGAATTTCTTGCTCTTGCTGGCGTCACCGTTACTGCAGCATTACCCCAGTGCACACGTGGTGCTAATTGCTAGCCCAGAGATATGTACATTCATATGTGCGTGTCCTCCCCACATAGAGGCAACAGTAGCATCCTCCATACCCAGCCAGGTGCGAAAGCCAGCCTCAGAGCTCGCTCGCAGCGGTCTTAGGTGCCAGCACCTTGGATGTGCAGTGCAGCCGAGTCGCGTGGGTCACAGGGCGGGTGATGGTGGAGTGGAAAAAAATCCTTCAAAGCATTTTTGCATATGCAAACGAATATTTTTAGCCATTTTTAGCGGTTGCAACGCTGCGCATTTGTTCTCCCGGCCCGAGCCCCTGGCCCCCGGCTCCTGGCCCCTTGTTTGTGTTCACTGTTTATCGGAGCGAAAACTTCAGCATGTAAATGACTATTTTCGCACGGGCGAATGTTTCGGGAGAAGGTGCTAGGTCCTCCCAGATTGCCGCCTGTCCTGCTCGTGAAGTGCACATACATTTTGTAATTTATTAAGGTTTCGCTCTGAACGAATCCACGTCGCGACGTGTCAGCTCATAAACTAAATAGTTTCTTCCACGCTTTAAGTCGACAGCTGTGATAAGTCCCCCACAGACCTGTCACGTGTAGCATGTAGAAGGGTTGGAAGGTTGGAAATGACTGTCGTTGTGTGTGGCATGTGCGACCGTTTGGTCATTTAGCTCGCTGCCGAGAGCTCTTTCTATGTGGTTGTCCTTTGAGTGCTGAAGAGTTCAGGATGTTGTTTTTGGTATATTTCCTGTCATGGACCTACAAGAGAGACTATGGCAACTGAGTGGCCGACACAGCGCAATTAAGAGGCAGAAGGTAATTGAAATATTGCGTATACAGCGTGTGGGGCATTATGCTCGAATTGTGGCACGCGTGCCAGCTGTAAAAGGCACCATAAAAAAAACGAGGGGGAACGTTGTGAGCCGCGTCTTACGCCGCGGCTCTACTTTATACCCGGTACTCAGTCAGTATATATGTATGTGAGCTTGTAATAAATTACATTATTACATGTTCGCAAAAGGGATAAATTCAGTTTTAGCCAAAAAAGACAAAAAAAAATTAAGTCAACCTTTTCGGAGATTTATATATATTATTTCCATTTTTGTTTACTTACGTTTTTTACATCTGTCTTTTCTACATGTCTAAATCTACTTCCTACATATACATACACGGCTGTGTGCGAGAGAGAGAGGGAATGAGTCTGCGCTTGGAAGGCCACTGAAATTTCATTTGTTCCTTCTGACTATATTTATGATCCGATCTGATCCAGATTCAATACTCTGATAGATATGGTCATTTTCTATGATTCTGCGTTTTTGGTTTTCCCGTATCTTCAAAATTGTAGATTTTCATCTTTTGTGGGGGCGGAAGGGGGCGTGGCCAAATTTTGACGTGATATCACAGGAGCATGGATAGAGAGTTTGGTTGCTCTAGCTCTTATAGTCTCTGAGATCTAGGCGCTCATCTGGACGAATGGGCACAGCGCCCAACCCTGTGTGTGAGAGAGAGCGAGAGGGAACGATGCATTTCGAAATGGTTTTCTTCATTGTGGCTATATTTATGAGTCGATCTGATCCAGATTCAACACTCTGATAGATATTGTCATTCTCTACGATTCTGCGTTTTTAGTTTTCTCGTATCTTTAAAATTGTGCATGCCACAGATTTTCGTCCTTGGAGTGGGCGGAAGGGGGCGGGGCGAAATTTTGAAATACACTTGTAACACTGCGATAGGACAGGAGTCTGGATACAAAATAGTGTTCCTCTAGCTTATATGGTCTTTGAGCTATAGGCGCTAATGAAGACGGACAGACGGACGGACGGACAGACGGACAGACGGACGGACAGACAGACATAGCTATATCGACTCGGCTATTGATGCTGATCAAGAATATATATACTTTATGGGGTCGGAAACGCTTCCTTCTGGGTGTTACACACATTAATTTTTTGCACAAATCTAATATACCCCTTTACTCTTCGAGTACCGGGTATAAAAACAGCGGCAGTGCCCCGGACTACGTTATTGATTTGATTTGGAGCTGCTGTGGGAGTCTGGGCGTCTGTGCGCACCTTCGAAAATTCTTGCATCATCCCGCTCTGCTCTTTATGACAATTTTATATTCTTTTTTTTTGGAGATGGCATTTTGCTTATCGTGAACAAAATAAAACCAAAAATGATTTCCGAAGCACGATTTTTATATCCGTGCCCGCAGCGTGACTTTGGAAATCACTTTAATGGCCATTCTCTGCGCTGACCACGGATCTGCTTTCAGCCCGATTTTTGTGCACTTGAAAGCATTGGGAAGTTGATGTCACCTGGATGTCACCGATTTTCCGTTTGCTACTTGTACGACCATCTGAGATTTGCAATATTCATACATACATATTCGAACAAAATTGTGTTCTTTCATTAAAAAATACAGTGCACATCTGCATAGAAAGTAAAGTCAGTGCTGGCAATGCCAAGCCGGGCCTTGGGGTTTTTTGTGATTGCACAGAAATCGATTTCATTAAAATAACGCAACTTTGTGGACACGCCGGATGGACGGGCGCTCGAATTGCATTGAGAATTTAATTTATTCGTTCATGGCGTCGGCGTCCTCTGTGGCATGGGCATGGGCCATGTACCAATGAAGGCTGCATGATTTCGAGCCAATATATGAAAATGTGACATACAATATATGCAAATATGTACAGTGTGTGCACAGCAAAACAATATGCGGGCACCGGCGAGCTTCCAGAACCATGCGGGTTAGGAGCGCCTAAGGGCGGGCTTTGTTATGCTAAGTGCCAGGCGAGTATATTTCTGATTTTATTACAAGCGAGTGGCCTTCTTGCCCTCCAGATCATCGGATGGCATTGTCGTGCAATGTGCCGCATCCAACCCGAGTGGAGCAGTCTGTAGGGTACAAGGCGCACATTAAGTACGACTACGGCATAATTGATTCAGCTCGAAATCTACATTTCGCAGGAACGGACTATTAAAGAGTGGAATGACACTAAAGACTCCGCTCCCGTATCTAGTATACATATTCAGAATGGGATTTTGATGTCCGCTACTTTCCGCAAACAGCGCCAAGGGCAATCGATCAAATTAGCCCTTGCCAAGAAAAGGTTTCGAAAGTTTTTTGTCGTCTTGTGAGTCGTGGGCGATTCAGGTTTTGTCCGCTGTCACGTTCAACCAGCCAGAATTCGTTGCTTCTCCGCTGCTCTTGACAAAGTTTCCCAACAGTTCTGTGTTAATTTAATTCCATTTGCTCCCAGTTTCACCGCTCTGTTCGGCCTTAAGTGTACAAAAAACTTGTTCGAAAGTTGGCCAGCAGAAAAGTTTCCCTGATGACACATTATGGTCACATTCATTTGTGCATTTGGCATTGGCCAGCGATCATTGTACGAGTATTTGCCCGAGTACGAGTATTTGGTGAACCATTTCAAAACAGACAATTTCATTATGGCCCCAAGGAGACCAGACCATCCACCCACATGGAGGTTAATTTTGCTGCTTAAATTTCGCATTGACATTTGGAAAATCATCCTGATTGATGAATGTAACGACATTCGCGAACTGTCATTCATATGTGCTAAGCACTCACAATTACCACTCCACCTATATAACCAAAGATATCTGTTGATCCAGCCTCGAAAGTCGTTGGCTTTAGTCCTTACAAGAGCCTGGAAATTTTAAATTATAATTTCGTATGAATACGTAAACGTTCAAATGTAAATGGTTTGTACATATTCTGAGTCGTGGCTGGAATATAATGGCCAACCGCAGCTGCAGCCACCGACTGAAGGAACAAAAGCCCCTCCCTCGACAGAGATTACGTGACTGAACTGCTCCCACACGAGTGCATAAACCAGAGCTCCCGGCAACAAATCAAAGTTTCATTTGTTGCATCGCAAAGTTTTAGTGCACATTTCAGGATGCACATTGCGTGCGTTCCTCCCAGACACACAGCACAGGCAACCAATAAACATTTTACATACATGTATGTGCATATACTCATATGTTTGGTAATGAAAAATCCCTGATTGTGTGTGTAACGAGTATTAATTTCCCCGGCCCATTCTCAGGCATGGGATAGCAATTGCAGGTGCTACTCGGATTCAATATTTCAATATACACGGTGTGCCATTCGCCCAAGGCTCACTTTAAAGTGCGGGTCCTCGTAGTCCTAAAAAATAGGCTGGTAGGCCGAAAACGCGAACGTTTTGACCGCTTTGACCTTCACAGCAAGGGACTGGGAGTTCTGCCTGGTCTCGCCTGGCTTTTCCACTGCAGATATAAAAGCAAAAATAAAAAGAAATCCAATAAAACATGAACAAAAACACTAATAAAAGCTAAACGATATGACCTCTTTCCCTCCTCAGCCGCAGCGACTGAGCAGGCCTTCTTCGCAGCCAGCATAATGTTAAATAAAATTTTTTATTGTTGAATTTCATGGTAGACATACTACTGCCGGTAGCCGTGCGAACAATTCTGTTTGGGGCTCGGCCCATTTTCGCTGCCAATTCTGGTGCAACATGTCGTATGCGAATGTTTTGTGTTTATTGCCGTGTAGCACTTTCAACCTATCGTCGGCCGTAACTTTCGGGGCATTTGTTGCTTCAACTCAGTCTCAGTCGGGGAGTCCGGCTGTAGCTCCTGGCATCGCAAAATTGATTGATGACCTCGACGGACTGGCATAAGATATATGGCTAGGCACGCTTTCCTCCGCTTCCCCCGCTCACTCCCACGCTGGTGGCCACCAGTTCTTCATGTATCTGATGAGCGTGTAGTCTGCGGTCTGCCGATGATTGACTCAATCTGCGTTTGCCTCAGCTAATGCGAACTGAAGTGTCGAATGAAGCATGGGCATGTCATGCTCACAGTGCCTCCCACTCATCCACCTCCAGCTCCATATCGGGCAGCCCCATTACCAACACATCAAAGTCATGGCTTAGGAGACGACAAGTTGTCAATGACGACCTCGGACGCCAGACAGTTCATAAATAACGCAGTGGCGCCAAACACACACGCATGAGCTCCAGCCAAGAGTGAGAGCACAAAACTGATGGACTTCTGCCGGGTCACGCCTGTATTATTAATTATGCTAACGGCAGCAGCCAAGCGTAGAACTTATTGTGACATTTGAAGTAATTATCCGAGGGTAAGATTTTCGGGTGGCCGTGGGAGTCTACGTATGCTGTAGTCCGCTGCTAAGTGCAGAACGTATCTGCTTCTCAAGTCCGACTTCGATGCCCCGAAGGGTGCCGGGTGGCATACATCTTTGACGGCTCACTCGCTTGGAACCCCTGCCTCTGCCCAGCTCCCAGTCGCCGCATGAGCCACATGTGGGGCTAATGTGCGTCTGCTTGTGCGTCTGCTGGTACTCAGAAGTTGCCCAATTATGCCGGAAAACAAATTAAAAGCACTTGTGCACTCGTTTCCTGCTGTCCTTGCACGCAAGCAACCGTTGCAGTGGAAGATTGCACGGCGCTTAAGAAAGTTTCTTACAGCAGATTGCGATCCGGCTCGAGCTTAAATTTAGTTGTTATGACCCCAACTCGACCCTCTTATTGGACTGTCCCAACATGCATTTGATTATTTCGTGGCACTGCGGTACACTTTGGAATTCCCCAATGTTTTGTTCTTGCTAAAAGTGGGCTTGGACTGAGAATTGCCGAGTGTTAATAAAGAAATGGTGGGTGCGAATAGAAGCGTGCAAAACCAAGCCTAACCTAGGCAAAACTCAAAAGGGCGTATAGTCAGAGGCTCTCTGCACAGGAGCTGAGTTTCGTTGTTTCGCTACGGACGGAAACAATCATCACGGCGCTACGTCATTCCCTACCTGCCTCCCTCCCTCCGCTCATAAGGAAATGAGAGCTCACCTGACGAGCCCTTTGCATGTTGCTGAGAAAAGATAACTGGCCTGACGTTTCCTTTGTATAACCCTAATTGCTAAAGACGAATTCGACGTTTGCGCAACAAAGGAAATATTGTGAACCGGTGAAAACTATACCCCTCGTCTTCTAATTGGTAAAGTAATCCATACGAATCAACCTTGTTACTTACTCACTCCAATTTTAAAGAATTTAGAACGAAGGGGCAAATCTTGATAGCCCAGGATCCGTATTAATACTAAATAAACAGCTATAAACCAGTCGCTTCTATCAATATCTGTAAATTTATTTATATTATTTATTCACGTAGAGGAGAGGATTGCTTTCGATAAGATACTTATTACTCCTTATTTATGACCTCCAGATTTGAGTGTCCATAAGGACACATATAAATGAGAGATGCATTTACGATTCTGTACTTACAAATGTACATATGGTCATAATCGAACAAATTCCGATATTGATTGGTCTACAGATGAACCTTGATCTACTGCTGATATCATCTATCATACTCATATGCACAGGGGATTTCTCCCTGATCATGTACAAATTATTGCGAATATTTTTACGCAGATAATAAAGAAAAGAGTGCGTTAATTTATGGCGAATCCCTTTCCTTTCATAAAGTGTGTGCAGACAAAGGCTAGTGGTAGCACACAGATCCTGATAAACAAAGTCGTTTATTTCATTCAGTTGGCTTTGTCTTTTGTTTCGTTCCACGGGGAGAGAAGTTGGCCTCACTCTCTCTCTCTCTCTGGCTTTTGTGATGATTGCACAAACAGGGAGAACAATGTCAAAGTAATAATGCCTTAGAGACGCAAAAACAACATACCTCATAGCCTTTGAATATTCTTTGGCGCTAACATACGAACATACGAGTGTACATGTTTTCTTGGAGTTTTTCATCTACGAGTATGTACGTACTTTATCCAGGCTTCTCTATGTTTAGAAATAGTGCAATCATAATGAGGTTCTTTGTAACATATTCGTAGCAGAGTACTCGTAATTAACAAATAATCAAATATACGGATCTCCGGAATGGAATTAACACTGCAATAAAATTTGGTGAGAATATAATTATATCTATTATACTCTTATATTGGCCAGTTCGTTCACTGCGACCTGTGGTATAGTCTATCTGGGAATGCTTTTCAGTTGCGGCCTACCGGGGTTTTTCTTTTTATACCGGGTACTCGAAGAGTAAAGGGGTATATTAGATTTGTTGAAAAAATGGATGCGTGTAACACCCAGAAGGAAGCGTTTCCGACCCCATAAGGTATGTATATTCTTGATCAGCATCAACAGCCGAGTCGATATAGCTATGTCTGTCTGTCCGTCCGTCCGTCTTCATTAGCGCCTATAGCTCAGAGACTGTAAAAGCTGGAGCAACCTTATTTTGTATCCAGACTCCTGTTTTATCACACTGTTACAAGTATATTTCAAAATTTTGCCCCGCCCCCTTCCGCCCACTCAAAGGACGAAAATCTTTGGCATGCACAACTTTGAAGATATGAGGCATCTAAAAGAATCATAGACAATGATGATATCTATCAGAGTGTTGAATCTGGATCAGATCAGATTATAAATATAGCCACAATGAAGAAAACCATTTCGAAATGCATCGTTCCCTCTCGCTCTCGCTTACACACCGGGGTGTGTGCTATGCCTGATCGAATTTTTTGACGCCCAGATCTCAGAGACTATAAGAGCTAGATCAACCAAACTTTCTATACAAGCTCCTGTGATATCAAACCGAGACGAATTTATTACAATATGTTGCCACGCCCCCTTCCGCCCCCACAAAGGACGAAAATCTACTATTTTGAAAATACGGAAAAACCAAAAATGCAGAATCATAGAAAATGACCATATCTATCAGAATGTTGAATCTGGATCAGATCGGATCATTAGTATAGCCAGAAGGAACAAATGAAATTTCAGTGGCCTTCCAAGCGAAGACTCAGTCCCTCTCTCTCTCGCACACAGCCGTGTATGTATATGTAGGAAGTAGATTTAGACATGTAGAAAAGACACATTTAAAAAACGTATGTAAACAAAAATGGAAAAATGGAAACGTCTAATAGATAATCTCCGAAAAGGTTAGAAATAATTTGTTTTGTCTTTTTTGGCTAAAATTAAATTTGTCCCTTTTGCGAACATGTAATAAATTACAGCAAGCTCACATACATACATATATACTGACTGAGTACCGGGTATAAAGTAGAGACGCGGCTCACAACGTTCCCCCTCGTTTTTTTTGAGAGGATTGGTTAGCTCCAAATAATTATTCAGGTATGGGGTTCTGTGAATACTGCGTGTATGTATCTTAAGGGTAGGTGGCCCGAATGCTTTTACTATAATCACTACCAATACAGCTGTTCGGCTCATGACGCGGCGCTAGCAGAAGTCGACAGCAATGAAGTAATTGCATTGGTGTATGTGTTATAATACACAAACAATTTTTGATTGTATGCATTGTCAGTTCTTGGGCTCTTGGATTCTTGGTTTCTGTTTTATTTTGTTTTCCTTCAGCGTATTTGGATGTATGGGTGCACATATATGCTCACGTACATTGTTTAAGTATT
This sequence comes from Drosophila helvetica, assembly GCA_963969585.1. Taxonomy (NCBI): domain Eukaryota; kingdom Metazoa; phylum Arthropoda; class Insecta; order Diptera; family Drosophilidae; genus Drosophila; species Drosophila helvetica. The sequence goes on from OZ018403.1 coordinate 12,738,024, forward strand.
GCTGCCTGGTAGAACGAAATTTTTCAATTCGTTTAAGATTCTTGGATTTTTGTCACCCTTTACTTTAGCATTTTTAGAGTCGACACGTTTTGAAGACATTTGCCTTATAATATCAGAATAACTCTTGTTTTGTATATGCTCTAAATGATAATTTTGTTGTATGGTTAGTGCTATTAATCTATGCGGAGGATCTTATTTTCGAGTACCTGTAGGTACTCATTTTTATTATGGGATATTTTTATTACTTGAAGTAAGGATGCGTTAGATGAAGGCAATTTAATTTATCCAATTGGGTGCATATAGAATGCAAAAAGATCGTTTAAATCAAATATATTTTAATTATCCGACATTCTTTATAGAGTCCCTGTCCGCATTATTTCCCTAATCATCTGAGGAGACGTACTTTGTACATATTGCGAGCCGACCCGACCCTCATCAAAATCCATATCCACAGAGCTGGTGGTAACCTTTTAACCTGGTTCGGGAAAAGGCCAAATGCGGTGCGTCGTCGGGAAAAACGAAGAACGGAGTCCTTTTCGCTGCCCCTTGAAGAGACAACTTTAATTGGTCGCATTTGGTCGAAACTCGCTCGGAAGGTGCTAAAGGTTTCATTTCTTGGGGTATTACTCGCAAAAATGAAAGAGAAGCAAAAAGCACATCGTACACATCGTACGAAGCCGACAACCGTCCAGCACACACATTAACTTCTTGGCAGAGGGAGGGCGGCGGGAAAAATTAGATAAATTATTTGAACAGCATTCAATTTGCGGCTGGAGGAGAGATAGGTGGAGGTCCTCAAAGAACCCTAAACAGTAAAATTTAGACCCAAGTCTGATGCGGTAGAGGTAGTCCTAGTCCCTGCCCAGCACTGGTTTGGGCACCACGAAAAGAGCGTTCAGAACTTTAGCTTCAGCTTATATTTTATTCAGCAGGTCCAAGGGACAACATAAGAGTTCTCGGGGTCTGAAGTAGATCTGTCGCAGGCCAAAGCCAGACCCAGCAAACCAACTTCTGCAGCTGAGCTCCCGCCATTTTTCTTGTTTTTTCGCCAAGATTTGCCCACGTAGAATACTGGCGCGAGTGGAAAAGTGATGAGAATAAAGTGCAAATTTACAGCCCACTACCAGTGCCACAGCCACCGCCCAGCATAGTCTCAGTGGCTATTTTTCCCTATTTGCATAAATCCCTGAGTATACACAATCCCCGCCCTCGCTCTCGCCTTCGCCTGGCCACTGGCTTATGAGGATTACTCTGTATCTTAATTAATACCAAGTCCCTGAAGAATTGCTGTAATTGTAAGATGGCGATAAAACCATTGCGACTTATATTTGCATACATGCACTAAACTGTGTGCATTTATTCATATTGTACTCATCAGTCATAATCCAATCCATCAGGTTTTAAGCTTAATTAGCGATCGGCTGCAAAAATAATGTATGAAATTTTTACTCGCATGTAGAGGGAAAAGGGGGAACTTTTGACAATGGCAGTGCATGAACTGGCAGCTGGGAGCAGGAGCACCCAAAGAGCACATCTGGTACTAGTACTCATACTGGTACATCCACAATCTTTATCGCTTCGAGCTAGAGAAGGTCAGAGTGCAAATAATCAATTTACCAACTCTGCCATGAAAAGAATGAGAAGAATTTTTCCGTCACTTCCGTGCATGCCAAGCCAAAATTTGCTGCTGCATTACCCGAAAGTTTGACAAAGGAACGGAAATTATCATAAATTTTGTTAGACGGCAAAGAATGAAGGGAAAACACAAGACCCACGCGTGGGAGTATGAGCAGTGGGATCTATGCGAAAAGTATTCTCTGAATTATCGATTTTCATTTAGGAACATATTAAAGCAGCCAGACGGAGTGCCTGAGATAAGGACATAGACAAAACTACACACCTCGACCCCCTTGACGTTATGAAATTCCACCAAGGTGTTTTTTCCCCTGAGTTGAGTGCCAAAATATGCTCGTGAGACGTCGACGGCAGGTTGTCACACCTAAAGCCAAAAGCCATCACCCATCAGTTGACATGAGCAGATGAACCCGGTCTAACGAAGATGGAATCCTGTCCCGAAGAGAAGTGTTGCAAGATTTGCTTTGTGAGGCAAGTCTCATTCTTAAAGGACTCTCGTTAAAGCCTCATCGATGCTGAGGAGAAAGTTGCGTGTGGTCAGTCCAAGGACTTGAACATGAGTTTGCCCCATTTGAAGGACCTCTGTCGACTTCAACACACGCAACAGTCTTCCCCAAGATTGCGTGCTGATGCTCCCCCGATGTAACTCTCATCTCATCTACAAGGTGCAATCAGAGCACTCGAGAGTAATTACATCCACATCCACATGTGCCAGGTGGCCAGGTGGAGAGAGTTTGCGAAAGTGAAGCAGTCTCGGGGCCTAGACACTTTTCTGACGGAAAAGGAGAGTCTGAAAGAAGAAAAATAGATGGAAAAATCACCATCCGAAGTCGGAATGGGAATGCGAATGGCCATTGCCTATGCTCTAGTCGTCGCAAATTAATTAATAATATTTATAACATTATCTCTAATTGAATTGCAGCTAACTTTTGGCAGCGCCTGGATTATACTACGCTGTGCCCATAGAGGCTGTGCCCATTAAGAGCCTGGCAAGTAGTAAATACGAATACGCGTTCCCAATGGTAGACAAGTCCTTGAACAACTTCTGACAAATCAATCTCACGACTGCCAAAAATGCTAAATTTCCTTTCGGTCGCTTCGTCCACAAATTATAGGTAAATGCTTCAGAAGAAATTTAATACTATAAAAGTTTTGAAATCATTTGTGCATAATATTCGTCGAATTACTGAACTATCATGTTTCCGAATTGGTGTTTTCACCAATATAGGTGAAGGGGTCAAGGGACCAATACTACTACCAATACAATTTGATTGAATCTTGCATTAGTTTGACCAAAAATAGTGTATTCTAATTTATAAACCAATTAGCAGGCGAAGCTCATGCCGAGCCCATAAATATTCGCTCCCAACAAATTCGCAATTATAGTCACAAGTCCATAAAAGGGTCAAATTTAGTAATTGCAAAAGTAGTTAATTAATACGAGGCTTTAAAACTTTGGTTTAGATTTTCCGAGCATTTTCTTCGTACGGAAATTCTATTCCTCTCTTTATCATCTAATTGTTTGGATTTCCCATGGTAATGAAGAGACCTCAAGGTCATCCCCTCCTCCCTTATTGGCTGCTTAGTTGGAGCACAATAAATATTGATTACCCTGCTGTTCGAGACTACTGTGGGCTTATTTGGCTGAGATGGCTGGCTTAATGTTCCGTTGAAACTCTAATTTATAAACCAATTAGCAGGCGAAGCTCATGCCGAGCCCATAAATATTCGCTCCCAACAAATTTAATCAAATAGTTTGGGAAATGCTGCTTCTCTCTGAAGCGCTCCAACAGACTGTGCTGTCTGTCCCCCTTTCCTGCATTTTCTGTGAGTGTGTACCGAAAGGTTGTTTTGATACTGGTTCGCTTAATGTGATTCATTGGCCATAATCAAATTTACTTGGGCGATATGAATGAATGAATTATGAATTATCTATACTATAAATTTGTAGATCAAAATGTACGTGTAAGGGGCTATCGGCCCAACGCGTGTACCAAATTGCACATAGTTTTTAAAAAATGATATTTACAGTATGGGGTTTTTATATAAAAAAATTTGTACTTGTCTATAAATAGGTTCCTCAAAAGTTAAAAATAAGTTTAAAAAATCTCAAATTTGAGCCAAACACACTTTGTGCTTGAACACCTATTTTATTTCATTTTGTGTCAATATGTAGAAAGGGAAATTTTATCAACAAATTTTTTTTTACATTTATAAAGTTTTATGTCGACACAACATTTCATGAAATAGATTTAGTAAGCAGCGAAGCGCGCGGTCTGCTAGTACTGGTATATAATTTCAATGTATACTTACTTAAAATTGACGTCGCAACAGTCCTGGTAATGATTATTTAGGATTATTTCAAGGACTAATCAAGTCCTGGAGCAGTGTTGCAGCGGATATCAATGCAGAGAATCTATCAAATTTGTATTTGGTATCATTGGCCATGATTACTGACTGCTGATATTTAATGATGACAGATCTAATAGACATTCAGGTTAGAAAAATTTCTAACGAAAACAACACATAAATTATCATAAATTTTCCCCCGAACGAAAGTTGATTCAGGTAAGTTAATATTTAATTTATTTATTTTGTTAAAAAGAAACGTATAAAATGTACAGTACATAAGAAGGAAAGGGAACCAAACATCTTTTCACAGTTTACCTACAGATTACTCTTATGGCTATACATATTTTTGTGGATTCATTCAAATTTAAATAGATATTTACGCAAAGTATCCATCCGTATGCATCCGTACTCAATGGTTAATGCCTCGCCACAGCAATAGAGGAATCCCGGTTCGATTAGTGTGCCAGCATGTGTGTATTTCTGATGATTCAAGCATATATTTTCCATTTTGGCTTTGCTAACACGAATAATTTATTTACATATGTATGATTTGATTAATTGCTGTCCTACATCTTGGCTAAATTGCGCTATTTTAATGTGAACATCCATTCGGTAAGTTATTTCAGTTTGGCTCTAGGCTATGCTATGTACATTTTACTAAATGCTGGCTACTCGGTTTGCGGCCTGCGATTTAAAGTACTCGTAGAAGGTAAGTACACACTTAAATGCTAATTAGGAAGGCACTTGACATTCGAAATAAAACCCCAAACCGAACAACACGATGAGATACGCACTAGTGCGAGTAGGTCAACGGTCAAATCTGACTTACTCGTAAATGCTTGACATTTCAGACACACACTCGAGGGTGCAAGCTATGTGGTTAGGGGTTTAAGTATCTATGTACACTACGCGTACACCCCACAGCCGCATGGCTATCGCAGCTGAACTCCCTCAGAAACAGCACTGGTTCGTCGTTAAGGATGCAAGCCAACAACGTCCAAGACAATGCAGTGAAGCAAATTGCCTACGTTATAGATCTATTTCAAAATAAAAGTCTACGACTATGGCCTATGATGCTGTCTCTACCAGTCTGGCACGCCATTATTAGAAACCACGCCACGCCGGTGGCGTACATGTGCCACGGGAGACCACTTCCGCGAGGACCCACTCACCTTGCCATGTATGTGCAATCCATTAGCTCGTTGGCCTGGCCCAGCCCCAGCCCCAGTCCCAGGCTCAGCCCCAGTCTCATCTTAGGTCGGTCAGTAATGCCGGATATTAATTACGTACATTTGTAGCGCATTAATCTGAGAACCACAATGAGCTACACGCAGACTCACACTCTCGCACACACACAGAACTCGCTCGACTGACTAAATAAAGCATTTACATGTCTCAGCGCTTTAAGAACCCACACATACTACTGGTAATTGAACGTATGTGGCCCCAAAATTTTCATACATACTCGTACTCTGGCAGGGGCCGTGCCTGCGGCCTAGACCTAGACATTTATGAGGAGTCGTGTTTTGTTTACGGAACTCTGCGGGGAGTTGCCTCTGTATCTGTCCGGATGTTCGATGGCTTACGAGTGCGAGTATGTAGCAGTATTTGGGGTGACGTCGCCCCTAAGCGGCAGCCATTAGTTCTCGGTCCTCCCACATGTACGCTGCCTCCCCTTCCCCGTTGGCTTGATGGATGCGATGGGAGTGAGGATGAGGCCGAGTCTGCCTATTTGTGGACAATATGTTTATGCTTATATCTGTCGCTACATTATTGATAACGCCAAATGAACCCCCGCGTAATTTACTTTCACTTATTCGGTACAAATATTTTTATGCGTGAAAGCGTGAAAGGGTCGGGGAATTACGCCAGCAACCCACAGAGAGGGGCGGGACCACAGAGGCAGCTCGTTTATTTTCTTAGCATGAGCATAAAAAAAAGAAAGACAGACAAAGGTGTACCACTACATTGATTCGATATACATTGACCGACAACCACACAGGTAGACAGACAACCTACAAGGTCGGTGTAGACCTTTTCTACCTCGGGCTATGTACCTATATAACTTTGGCTATAATCTCAAAATGCATTCATTCATTAGGTATTTACAGTTACCGGAAGCTCGTCCACATTTAAAAACAGCTCGCCTTAGTCCTCTCCACAAAATTTCCGAACGCCGGACAGCAGAGCCCTCCTTCTTAATCTGGACCTTTTTTCTGCTGCAAACGGGAGGAGCTGACTAGGATTTTCTTTGTATTGTCGTTGGTGCCTCGCACAGAAATACTCCTATCCACTGGTGGCTAGGGTCCAGCAAACGCATCCACCGATGTTGCACGTTCGGCGGGTTCGAGCGACTGATGTCCCGGCATGTCCTTACTCGTCTTGGTGCTGACCTTCGGAGGGGTGACAGCGAAGCTCACTGATGTGGTATACACATGGGGCTCGAAATCTAGCGTGCTCTGTCATCCGTAGTAGAACTGCGACCCGACGGCTACGCCAGTGGACAATGTGCGTGGTGCAGTGCCGTCGTAGGAGAGTTGTGGTTGGAGCATTGGCGGCTTGGAGCGGCGCAGCGTTGAGGTGACTGGCCCGGCCACTTGAGCTAGTGGGGACTGAACCTGCTGTGATGGCGAACCGCCCGGCAGCGAAGATGGCGGCGTGGGCGTATTGCTTTGGCGCTGCAGGACGCCCATGCCCTCAGCGTTTATGATATAGCCGCCCCTTATTGTCGGCGCCGTCGTGTACTGAGCCAGCGAAGTGATTGGTACCATTGTGCCTTCAGAGGGTGAAAGCGAGATATGGAGTAAGCGGAGGGGGGCATTGGAGCGGTTACTTACTTATGGCACTGCTGCCGGGCAAGCCAGCTCCGGGTCCGTTGGCTCCAATTACAATGGCCGGCGTGAGAATTCCTGCCACCGTGCCTGGGGTGCCGATGAGGTCGGGCGACTGCCGCGCTCCTACTAGAAGGGGATTTGCTATCAATCCAGTTGCAGCCCCAGAGACAGGAGCCAAGCTAGCATACAAGTTGCTGGCTGGCGCGTAGGTCAAATAGTTCTGCAGGAGCATTGGCGTAAGGAGGAATGGGCCACCATATTAATTCGTAGACACTCACCTCGTTCTTGGACACACTGGGCACAGGTATTGGAGTAGTAAGGTCGATATCTGCATCTATTTCGGAAATGGTGTCGTTGAATCCGCTGGGAATTGTCGTCTCGTCGACTAGGCCTCCTCCGCCCCCGCCGCCTTTGCTTGAATTGGAGTTGGAGTGCGTATTAGTTGCAAGACCCCTACGCTTCTGCAACACGAGTCTAGTGGCAACGATAACGATAGAGAAGAGCACCCCCAGGGTCCCAATGATAAGGAGGTAGAAGTACAGGCGCTCCTGGTCATCTGCGGAGAGGATAGAAAAAGAGGATTTTAAAAGATCTTGCAAATGCAAGGATTCGGAATCTTGAGCATTCTATAAGCGGCACTCCGCCAAGTATTGAGGGTATTTTATGGTCTAGGGTCACAGCTTCTCATTCAAGCAATTCTCAAAAACAATTACTGTAGGCGTACAATGAAATTCTTGTATCATCTGGTAGTACGGGTGAGGGCAATGAACCCCGAAGACTAAAGACCCCGTCATTGGATATTATTTGCAAATCATACTGCGACATTTCGAATGTCGGCGATGCCCCTAGTGACAGTTTGAACAAACATGGGCGGGACACAGCTTTCGTGGGATTATGTTCGTGCTGCTTGGAGGTCAGGTCTGTCAGAAGGACAGCTCAGCTGCAGTTCAATAGCCAGTGTCAAGGCGTAGGCTGTATTCATCTTCGCTTTTCATTAAAAAAATAGGGTCTGACTTTAAGTTTACGAAGACGACGCTGTAATCAGGGCTGTGTCCTGCGGCAAAAAAATGGCTTACCCTCTAGGCTCAAGTCGGCACTATGTGTCATTACGGGATTCACGCCGCTGCCATCGACATCTGTAACCAGGGTGCCGTTCGGCATGGTCTGATTGCCAGCAGGATTAGCACTGGCTCCGGACCCAGGCCCGTTGGTGCTGTTGCGCCTTCCGAGCGCTGTTGTGTTGCCGTACAACTTTGGTATCGCCTCCGACTCCTTGTAGATCAACTCGTCGTCGTAAAGGTCGTTGATGTCGCCCTCAAAGTCTTCGGACTCGTCCGGCTCCACGTCAGAGTCGTTGCTCTCCTTGAGCACTTGCTTTGGCACTAGACGAAAAAACGGGAGTGATGCAGCGGCTTAAGTGATGTACATAAATCAAGCGGCCAAATCGGGCATCGAACGAGAAGCACCTGGTCAATCTTATGCTCCGATGCGATGGGACGCACTGGGTCCCCACATAAGCCCCCTCGTGTTCTAGTGTCCTACTTACCACATGTGTAAACAACCTTCAGATACATCCGCGAGTTTGGCTGGCACGGAGTGCCGAAGGTGTTCGCGTCAGCTGCCAGGTTGCATCGCCGTCGTCCGTGACAAATTTGCATGACGGTCTCTGTCGCGTATGAGGCGAGGCACGCTATACACGGAAATAGAACGAAGAAAATAAAGTGCAAGAGGTGAAGAGTGAAGAATCAGTGTCAGTGCGCTGTCGGAGCCATGATTGATGAGAGTCAGTCAGATGACGTCCCAAGCCTCCCAAACTCGAACTTACTTTCTTCGCGAACCCCCTGCGGCTGTGGGCACTGGATGCTCTCGTACTCGGTCCTCCCGAAACTGGCGCTGTACACCGCTATCCGAGAGTACGGGTTGCATTCCAGCTGGGCAACATCGTTGTGACAGGCAACCTTGCTGCGGAACTCATCTGAAAATCGGTACATAGAGCGAATACTTATGAATACATAATAGAATGGAATGTTCAATTTCTCTGCCAAATAAACTACTGTTGCGCAACTGATTGGGGAGCGAATTCCTCTTTTGTTACTTGACGTAAAGACGTTTAATAGGTACCGGGTGAATGGGCGGGACACGGACTCTGCGACAATTCCCAACCTCGGCAGAGCAATCAACGATTTCGACGATTTTGTAATTGAAACACACGGTGCTCGCGCTGCATCCGACTTAAATGTGCTTGCCCCTCCATCCAGCCATCCGATAATAGGTCTGAAATTCAAATGTTCGTACAATAAAAGCGCAACATTCACTGCAATTGGGAGCGGCCCTGCACTGCTGTTCAACGATGGAAGTTAATTTTGTGTCATCGAAGTTCTTCTGTGTTCGACGAAGCACGTCCAAAGGCGAATGGACTGCCAGGTCCCAGAAGCGAAGCTCCTATTCTGTCTGTCCCGTTTGCGGCCGGCTCCAGGCCCTTCTGTCGCTATAGCCGCCTCTACCGCACCGCGCTGACAACGCCCACGATACCCCCTAACCCAGTCCTTCCACCTCACTGAATTTTTGGAACGCACGACAGAGCGCTAAACTTGTTATACTCGTACATTTACGAGTACATATACTCCTATATATGTACATATGTACGAGTACGAGTACGTACGAGTAAATGTAATAGCGCCAGCCAACTTGCATACTGTGCAAGTTGCTCCCCACGAATTTCGCACACGGGACGGGACAGCACCCGTGTTCCCGTTCTTACCTACGGCCCTGGCTGTCAGCTGGCGGATGGGGGAAGCTTTGCTCAGGGCGCAGCCCGTAGCCTGACCCCGCCGAACTTTTATTTAACTTTTTCGGTCGGACGTTTATGTGTCGATTCCGGCTGTCGAGGGTATTCCACCCCCGGAATCAATAGGTAGCCCAGAAACTCTCAGCTACGCGGGTATCGATGTGTCGGTATATTGGTGTACCGTGTTCGCATTTTCTGCCCATTTACGTGTCCCCTCGTGTCCTTTGTGCGCAAATAAATTCGGGCGTATTGAACAAAACTTGCGACGGTTCTATGGGTGTGTTGGCTGACTTACATGGGCGGCATTTGTAGGCAACTTCCACAATTTTGCGACGCTTGGGGCAGGGGTCGTTGCTGATTGCATTGGAGCTAGCCGTGCTGCTGTGATAGCTGCTGGTGCCGGACGAATCGCCCACTCCGCTGGCTCCCAGTCCGTAGAATTGCGGGGATCCGTGAAACTTGCAGTGCTTCTTCTTCTGGCATGCCTCGACCACCGTCTGGAGCAGGGAATACTGAAAGTAAAGAGCAAAACCAAGCCGTGCATTAGTTGCTTTTCACTCAACCCAACAAGACTCTATCTGCTCAGCATTAAGGTGCAAACAGAAGACGCCGAAAAGTCAACGAGGGCTGCAGAACTCTGCGCTGAATTGCAAACTTTGCAAATTGAAATAAAATATTTGCCCAAAAAATGTAATGGAAGTGTTACCATTTATATTTTATTTTGTTTTCTTCTCCCCCTTCCGCTCATCCTTAACGGAAAATTACATCGAAATTAAACGTGTCACAAGCTAGCTAAAGCCACTTGATTATATCCGTTACTTAAAGAGTATAGAGGTAGATTAGATTCCTATAGACGTACATATGTATACATATATATATGTATATGTATATGTATGTAATAAACAGAAGGAAGCGATCCGATTCCATATAGTAGAGTCAGGTGGGGTGAAGTGGTTCGGTAGGGTGAAGTGGTTCACTACCTACGAACGTTTTTTAAGTCGTTGATGAAAAGGGCGCTTTTGTAGGCCAGCTTTCCTCTGCGAAATGAGGAACGAATCACAGTGGTTGCGCCCATAGGAAAAAAATCAAAAAAAACTGTCGCAAAATATTTAGACAGTATATAAACAAATTGTCTCTAAGACTTCCAATCTTCTTATCGGCAAACCAGTTTTGCCTGGAAACCTAACGGGACTTTCTAAATATAGCACTGAAAGCATGAACTCGTATTAATTTTCGCAACGTTGCTTGGCACAGTCGGCTTTTTTCAAAACAAAGTCGAATTTTAAAGTGGCTAAAAGTTTGCTGGAGTGCTCCAGAATAAAAATTTTTGAAATGGATTTTGAAGTTGAAGGTATTTACTTTAGTTCAAGATATTAATAATTAACTTACTTGTCAAATTCTTCTTGTGTAGCTTTTTGATCGATTAAACCTTTTTTCTGTATTTTGTGAACGTCTTTTATATGTTTAGTGTATGTTTTAGTTGTGATTATACAAAATTATACTAATGGTTTGTATGTCTATGTAATTGTCTTACTTTAAAGGTTAGGGTGTGTTAAAATTAGCTGCAGAAATTTGCAGATGTGTGTAATCGTAAATTTTCTACATATGTGACGCAAAGCCAACAGAAATGAACGATATGGAAAAATGGTTAAAAAAAAAGGTTCACGAAGCACGTTATGACTTGGGGTTGTCTAAGTTACACTCATATATTTGGTTTTTTGAATATTTTTTACACTTGTCATACAGATTGGATCTGAAAAGTTGCGAATTTGTACCCCAGAAGGAAAGAACGGCCACTGCAAAGGAAAACTCAAATTCAATTAGACTTCCGTACAAAAAGTGGAGGAAGTGGAACTTCAAATGACGGAAATACGGCAAGAACATTTTTTTGCAATACCAAATTGTCTGCTGAAATTACGGGACTGGACCAAAATGTTTTAATTAGGTGTTCAACATTACTGGAATGCATGGCATCCGGCTATAAAATTAATGTTGAAATGTTTTGGGAGTTTGGGAGTTATGCACTTGACACCGCAAAAGAATTAATTAAATTGTACTCATGGTACTACCATCCACCATCTGTCCATAAAGTTTTAGTGCATGCTCCTGAGATAATAGGTTATGCGCTTGTTTCGATAGGGGAGTTGTCTGAAGAAGCTGCAGAATCCAAAAATAAAGATATAACAAAATTTAGAGAGCAGCACACAAGAAAAATGTCACGTGCTGCTACAAATACTGATCTGTTGAATAGATTGCTTTTAAGCTCAGACCCTTTTAGTACTGGGCAACGAAAATTGCACAGAAGAGTCGAAATTATTAAGAAGTGCACTTAATTTGTTATTAAACGATTAAGATTTATATTATCAGAATTTTTGATTGTTTTTGTTTATTATTTTTCACTTTTTATAACGTTTCCGAATCCATAAAGTATATATATTCTTGATCAGCATCAATAGCCGAGTCGATATAGCTATGTCTGTCTGTCCGTCCGTCTGTCCGTCTTCATTAGCGCCTATAGCTCAGAAACTATAAAAGCTAGAGCAATCCAATTTTGTATTCGGACTCCTCTCATATCACACTGTTACAAGTATATTTAAAGATACGAGAAAACTAAAAACGCAGAATCATAGACAATGACCATATCTATCAGAGTGTTGAATCTGGATCAAATCGGATTATAAAGAAAGCCGCAATGAAAAAAACCATTTCGAAATGCATCGTTCCCTCTCGCTCTCTCTCACACACCGGGGTAGGTGCCATGTCCGATCGTCCAGATGAGCGCCTAGATCTCAGAGACTATAAGAGTTAGATCCACCAAACTTTCTAGAAAATTACCATATCTATCAGAGTATTGAATCTGGATCAGATCAAATTATTAGCGTAGCCAGAGGGAACAAATGAAATTTCAGTGGCTTTCCAAGCGCAAACTCATTCTCTCTCTCTCGCACACAGCCGTATATTTATATGTAGGAAGTAGATGTAAACATGTAGAAAAGGCAGATGTAAAAAACGTATGTAAACAAAAATGGAAAAATCTAATAAAAATCTCCGAAAGGGTCCGACTTAATTTTTTTTTTCTTTTTTGGCAAAAATTTAATTAGTCTTTTTTGCGAACACTTAAGAAGTAACATATATCGTAAGCTCACATACATATATATTGTTTGAGTACTGGGTATAAAGTAAACTCACAACGTTCCGCCTCGTTTATTTAGTATTTTTGTCATATCATTTTTTTGCACATATCAATAAAATCACGCCCATTATTTCTTAAAATATTACTGTAATGAAGATATAATAAAACAAATCAAGCTCATATTTTTGGCCGGCAGCTTCATATAAGCGCAATGACCCTTGACTATGATGGCGCGACGGTTGACGAATCGGTCAACTTGTTCTATGAAATTATAAACTCTGCCCTAAGCACATATATTCCTGAGTTCACGGTGCCAGTATCGTCCAAGCCTCCTTGGTTCTCCAGGAATTTGTCGTACTTAAGGAATAAGAAATCTAGACTTAATAAAAAGTTCAAGAAAACATTCTCCATGTTTTCTTCGCACAATACTCCTCCGCTCGTTCCCAATTCCTATCTGTCAATAGTGTTATAATCAATACCTTTCCCGTTGTAGTAAAAACTTTCGTAGTGATCCTAACAAATTTTTTTTCTTCGTCAACTCTAAGCGTAAGTCCAATGCGTTTCCTCCTTCCTTTATTATCTTAATAATTCTGAGTCTTCTTCTTCTGGTATTGCTAATTTATTCGCCACGTTTTTCCAGTCTGCATACTCCTCTCATATATATAGCTCATCCACTCCGTACCCCTATGATCTACCTCAGGCCAACGGCATTTTTCTTCCATATTTTAAGGAAAGCGATGTTCAGGCAGCCTTGAAATCGTTGGGCACTTCTTTCTCTACGGGTCCTGATAGAGTGCCAAGTTGTATTCTGAAATATTGTGCCGAATCCCTTTGCCAACCTCTAACCTTTCTTTTCAACATATCTTTGGACAAATCTTGTCTTCCAATGATTTGGAACGAGTCCTACATAATTCCACTTCATAAGAAAGGTTCAAGATCCAATATCGAGAATTACCGAGGTATTGCAAAGCTTTCCGTCATCCCTAAGCTCCTTGAGTTCTTGGTAACCCGGCAATTGCAACACCTTTGCTCAAGTTTAATATCTCCCTCACAACACGGTTTTTATAAACATCGATCAACATCGACTAACCTTCTCGAGTTCTCGTCAATAATCAACCGCGGATTTCGAAGTGGTTTGCAAACTGACGTAATTTTTACGGATTTCAGCAAGGCTTTTGATTCCGTAAACCATACCCTGCTAATTCAGAAGTTGTCTTTATTAGGTTTCCCTACTAATCTTCTAAATTGGATTTCGTCGTATCTTTCAAATCGCACACAACGGGTTTTATTTTCTAATGTGTTGTCTGATATTGTTAGTGTCACTTCTATAGTTCCACAAGGAAGTCATTTCGGTCCGCTCCTCTTCATCTTATTTGTGAATGACCTACCCCAAGTCTCATACCTTAATGTATGTGGACGACGTAAAAATCTGTCTGCCGTACTCTGATTGGTATTTGCACACACACCTTCAGCTGGATTTGAATGAGCTCCTAATGTGGTGCTCAAAAAATGTGCTTTTTTTGAACTTTTCGAAATGCAAACTTATGACCTTTTATCGTCGCGCTCCACATTTTGTGTCATATTCTCTTGGTAATCATTTCTTGGATCGAATATCGAGCTCAACTGACCTTGGAGTCCTTTTTGACCACAAACTGTGTTTTAATAGCCATATATCCGCAACTGTAAATAAAGCCAAGGGTGTTTTAGCTTTCATCAAGCGTTGGTCCAAGGAGTTTGACGAACCGTATGACCAACAACTCTATATTTCACTAGTGCGCCCGATATTGGCGTATTGTTCTTGTGTGTGGAGCCTGCAGTATAAAGAGCAACAAGCTGTCCTCGAATCAGTGCAAAAACAATTTTTAATTTTTTCGCTTCGTAATCTAAACTGGGACTCCGGTAGATTTTTGCCACCTTACCGATCTAGGCTGCAACTTATTAATCTTCCTTCATTGCACCATCGCAGAATATGCAAGGGAGTAATGTTTATACATAAGCTCCTTCTTGGGATGGTCGATTCCCAAACACTCCTGAGTCAGATTGACTTATCCGTTCCCTCTCGACCTACCCGTACCTTTCGGCCTATCAGGCTTTCTTTATGTAGGTCAAACTATGCCCAGCATGAACCTTTTAGGGTTTTATGCCAAAACTTTAATACACTTTACCATATTTGATCCCCTGAATTATCCTTTAATAGTATATTACTCAATATTTACCACTACCTGAATACAGCTAATCTTTAATTTTAGTATTATTATTTTTCCTCTTAATTCCTCTCTATATTAAATTCTTTTTAATTATTAATTAATTTAATTAATTTTAATTCAACTCTATTAGCAGAACTATTGTTAATTTAAAAAAAAAAAAAATAAAACTTCATTTTAGGCCCGAGAATTTCGTTTTGGGGCTCAAGGTTCCACTAGCCTCCTAATTTAGAAGCCAAATATTAATGTTCAGTCAATTATATTGGAAAAAAACAAAGTTATTAAATTTTGTCCTGATCTTTTGTTTGGAAGCTATAGGATATAGTAGTACGATTTGGCCAGTTTTTGTATTATATATTGTTCTAGATTTTGTGTAAAAATTTCATAACGATACCACCACTAGAAGTATTTATGGCGCGGCTCCATACAAGCCCAACCACATTGAAATGTGACTATGGCAGTTGCAGTTAGCGCGGCTGGAAACACTATTCCAAACTAACATATAAATAAGTCAAGAAACAGTGTCGTCGTCAAGAACCCTCTTCCGAAGACGAAGACCGAGATTTCGGCTTGTTATACCGGGTACTCTAAGAGTAAAGGGGTATATTAGATTTGTTGAAAGAATGGATGTGTGTGACACCCAGAAGGAAGTGTTTCCGACCCCATAAAGTATATATATTCTTGATCAGCATCAATAGCCGAGTCGATATAGCTATGTCTGTCTGTCCGTCCGTCTGTCCGTCTTCATTAGCGCCTATAGCTCAGAGACTATAAAAGCTAGAGGAACAAAATTTTGTATCCATATTCCTGTCCTATCGCACTATTACATTTCAAAATTTCGCACCGCCCCCTTCCGCCCACTCCAAGGCGAAAATCTGTGGTATGCACAATTTTAAAGATACGAGAAAACTAACGAGGGGGAACGTTGTGGCTCTACTTTATACCCGGCACTCAGTCTGTATATATGTATGTGAGCTTGTTGTAATTTATTACATGTTCGCAAAAGGAAAATATTTAATTTTAGCCAAAAAAAAACAATTTAAGTCGAACCTTTTCGGAGATTTTGATCTATTAGATGTTTCCATATTTGTTTACATAAATTTTTTACATCTGCCATTTCTAAATGTTTTTATCTACTTCCTACATATACATACACGGCTGTGTGCGAGAGAGAGAGGGAATCAGTCTGCGCTTGGGAGGCCACTGAAATTTCATTTGTTCCTTCTGACTATATTTATGATCCGATCTGATCCAAATTCAATACTCTGATAGATATTCATTTTCTATGATTCTGCGTTTTTTGTTTTCCCGTATCTTCAAAATTGTAGATTTTCGTCTTTTGTGGGGGCGGAAGGGGGCGTGGCCAAATTTTGAAATACACTTGTACTGACGTGATATCACAGGAGCATGGATAGAGAGTTTGGTTGCTCTAGCTCTTATAGTCTCTGAGATCTAGGCGCTCATCTGGACGAATGGGCACAGTGCCCAACCCTGTGTGTGAGAGAGAGCGAGAGGGAACGATGCATTTCGAAATGGTTTTCTTTATTGTGGCTATATTTATTATCCGATCTGATCCAGATTCTAGAATCTGATAGATAAGGTCAGTGTCTATGATTCTGCGTTTTTAGTTTTCTCGTATCTTTAAAATTGTGCATGCCACAGATTTTCGTCCTTGGAGTGGGCGGAAGGGGGCGGGGCGAAATTTTGAAATACATTTGTAATATTGCGAAAGGACAGGAGTCTGGATACAAAATAGTGTTCCTCTAGCTTTTATGGTCTTTGAGCTATAGGCGCTAATGAAGACGGACAGACGGACGGACGGACAGACATAGCTATATCGACTCGGCTATTGATGCTGATCAAGAATATATATACTTTATGGAGTCGGAAACGCTTCCTTCTGGTGTTACACACATTAGTTTTTTGCACAAATCTAATATACCCCTTTACTCTTCGAGTACCGGGTATAAAAATTTAAGTCGAACCTTTTCGGAGATTTTGATCTATTAGATGTTTCCATATTTGTTTACATACATTTTTTACATCTGCCATTTCTACATGTCTTTATCTACTTCCTACATATACATACACGGCTGTGTAAGAGAGAGAGAGGGAATCAGTCTGCGCTTGGGAGGCCACTGAAATTTCATTTGTTCCTTCTGACTATATTTATGATCCGATCTGATCCAAATTCAATACTCTGATAGATATAGTCATTTTCTATGATTCTGCGTTTTTGGTTTTCCCGTATCTGCAAAATTGTTGATTTTCATCTTTTGTGGGGGCAAAAGGGGGCGTGGCCAAATTTAAAAAAAAACTCGTCTCGGTTTGATATCACAGGAGCTTGGATAGAAAGTTTGGTGGTTCTAGCTCTTATAGTCTCTGAGAACTAGGCGTCAAAAAATTTGATCCGGCATAGCACCCTTCCCGATGAGCGAGAGATAGCGAAAGGGAACGATGCATTTCGAAATGGTTTTCTTCATTGTGGCTGTATTTATTATCCGATCTGATTCAGATTCAACTCTCTGATAAATATGCTAATTGTCTATGATTCTGCGCGTTTAGTTTTCTCGTATCTTTAAAATTGTGCATACCACAGATTTTCGCCTTAGAGTGGGCGGAAGGGGGTGGTGCGAAATTTTGAAATACACTTGTAATAGTGCGATAGGACAGGAATATGGATACAAAATTTTGTTCCTCTAGCTTTTATAGTCTCTGAGCTATAGGCGCTAATGAAGACGGACAGACGGACGGACAGACAGACATAGCTATATCGACTCGGCTATTGATGCTGATCAAGAATATATATACTTTATGGAGTCGGAAACGCTTCCTTCTGGTGTTACACACATTAATTTTTTGCACAAATCTAATATACCCCTTTACTCTTCGAGTACTGGGTATAAAAACGCAGAATTGCAGGGAATGATATCTATCAAAGTGTTGAGTTTGGATCAGATCGGATCACATATATAACCACAATGAAGAAAACCATTTCGAAATGCATCGTTCCCTCTCGCTCTCTCTCACACACCGGGGTAGGCACTGTGGTCATTCGTCCAGATGAGCGCCTAGATCTCAGAGACTATAAGAGCTAGAGCAACCAAACTCTCTATCCCTGCTCCTTTGATATCACTTCAGTACCAGTGTATTTCAAAATTTTGCCACGCCCCCTTCCGCCCCCACAAAGGACGAAAATCCACAATTTTTAAGATACGAGAAAACCAAAAACGCAGAATCATGGAAAATAACCGTATGAATCAGATTGCCGAATCTGGATCAGGTCGGATCATTATTATAGCCAGAAAGAACAAATGAAATTTCAGTGGCCACACGTCGCCTTCCAAGCGCTTTCTCATTCCCTCTCTCTCTCGCACACATTTCCCCGAGTCGTAGTAAAGACGTATGTAGGTGCGGAAATGTAGAGAATACAGATGTAAAAAACAAATGCAAACAAAAATGGAAAGGGTTAGACTTAATTTTGTTTTTCTTGTTTGGCTAAAATTCCAATTTTCCCCTTTGCGAACATGTAATAAATTACATATATCGTAAGCTCTCATACATATATACTGACTGAATAACGGGTATAAAGTAGAGCTGCGGACGTAGACGCGGCTCACAACGTTCCCCCTCGTTCATACTATTTTCTCATTCATTTTTGTGCAGTAAATAAAAGAATTTGGTATTGGATGCCCGAGGCCATTAAACCGATTTATGTTGATGTTTATACATAAAACGGTAGGTTCTTTTGGTGAACCTCTTCACCCCACCATATTTCAAAACTCGAAAAACGAGCACTTTCGAAATATCTCCATAGTTTGTTGTTGAAATCGAAAATGTTCAAATCGGAATGCATAGAAATGAAGGACAATGTCCATTCTTTCGATTTAGGCCAAAAACCATTAAAAAATTATAATTTTTCTGCTGTAAGCCTTAAAAAAAGCGAACCACTTCACTCCACCTGACTCTACCATACGCTGCGACGATAGCCGTTCGGTAGCTACTCGTCAAACCTTCATTTTCTGCTGATTGTGTGATAGCACGGCACACGCTAGCTGGTCATTATGGTGGTCGTATTGTTGATCAGGTCAAGACTCGATGCGGTCTCAACTTGACCTGTTTTGATTGCAGGTCAGTCGAGGTTGACATGCGAATCTTTACGAGACAAACTCATAACGAATTCGCTGGTCTCCAGGCAGAATTCCGGCGACTACAGGATAAATTTCTCTCAACGGCGACTCAAAATGATAAATGAGTCTCCTAAGAGAAGAAAGGTTACTCTTAGTTTGCCCTGTGCTAAAACCGTTAATTCTCTTGCAGTCAACGATACGCCCGCTTCTCTAATAAGCTCACCAGCCTTGATCGACTTTGGCACCAAGAATATCGTTGGCAAGGAAATCAATGCTAATGATCCTGCTCCAAAGAGGACGTCTGCATCCGGCTCCTCTCCTGTATCCTCTCCGTTGCCATCTGTCCAACTGGAAGTCAATGACGATCCTGTCGCTGCCGCTTCTTCGCCCTCAATTGAAGCCGACGACACTGTTGTCAGAATGGAAGTTAAAACTCCTTCCACATCGGCTTCCATTGCCATCTCCTTGGACAGCTCTACTCCATCTGAACACGCCCCTCGGATTGTACCCACCTCCGCCTTACCTATTAAAAATGTGACCACTCCACCTACTCTTCACGCTTGTGCTCCTCTAAAATGTATTTTTGTGTCTCCACTGCGGATGTTCTGGTCAGAGATTACATATTTTCCAAACTTAATATTGATAACTCCTCTGGCATTGTAGTTATATATTTAACTTTAAAGAAAAACGTAGTATTTCTTCATTCAAAATTCTAGTTCCGGATGAACATGTAGATAAAATACTCAATCCCTCTTTCTGGCCGAATTATACGATTTGCCACTTTTTAACCAAGCGTACCTCTAACCGTGAACCTAGAGTTGGTATTATTTCTACTCCATCTCCGTCCGCTTCAAAAAACTGAATTCTCCCCCTCCACTAAAGATCTCTTATCAGAATGTATGTGGCCTGTGCAGTAAGATCAGCAAACTATATTCTGATAGTGCAACTTTTGATTCTGATATTATCGCCTTTACTGAAGCCTGGCTTAATTCCTCAATTTTGGATTCCGAGATTTTTATAGACAAATATAACATACATAGATCTGACCGTCCATCTCGAGTCCTGATAGCCGTACGTTCTGACTTAACTTCCCAACTCCTTTCCATCGATGAGTTTAAAAATTTAGATATAACTATAGTTAAAATTCGTCTGTGTTCTTTTAATTTATTCATTTCTGGTTGTTACATCCCACCATCTTCTGAATTCGCAACTTATCACCTCCATCTTTCCCTGAAGACCTTTATCTAACCTCCTTGAATTTTCCTCCTTTATAACTGCCGGATTAGCTAATCAGTGCCAAACTGACGTAATTTACACTGATTTTAGTAAAGCCTTTGACTCAGCTAATCACCATCTTCTTATCCATAATCTATCTCTACTAGACTTTCCGACTAATTTTCTCTACTAGACTAATTCTTACCTTTGTAATCGTTCTCAGCGTGTCTGCTTTAACTCCTATTTCTCTAAACCTGTTCTAGTCACATCGGGTGTACCCCAAAGCAGCCATCTGAGCCCCCTGTTATTTACTTTGTTTATTAACGATCCTCCTGAAGTCTTATCTCATTCCCGTGTCCTAATGTACGCTGACGATGTAAAGCTATGTTTTTCCTATAATGGCCCTGTGTCCCCGTTTTCTCGCAATCGGATCTTGACGATCTAAATAACTAGTGCCTAATTAACGTTCTTCCACTGAACATTTCCAGATGCAATATTATCTCCTTCCACCGGAGCAAGCCATACCTATTCGACTACTCAATCAATAGCATCATCCTACAACGCCAGTTCAAAGTTAATGACCTGGCCATTATCTTTGTACCAAATCTTGGTTAATTCTCATATTTCCACCATCTCAAATAAAGCCCAATAAGTTATTGGATTTGTCAAAAGATGGTCTAAGGAATTTACTGACCCTTATACCACAAAAGTTTTGTATGTTTCTCTGGTCCGGCCTATCTTGGAATATGGTTCCTGTGTCTCGTCACCTCATTACCAAAAATATCAAAAAATGCTTGAATCCGTTCACAAACAATTCCTCATCTTTGCTCTCCGTGGACCCAATTGGGACCCTGCGATTCATCTCCCTTCTTATGAAAGCGGGCTGCGTCTCATTAGCCTTCAATCTCTTAAATCGCGTAGGATCTGTCATGGAGTTCTCTTTCTCCACAAGCTTTTTCTCTGGTGAGGTCGAATCATCTGCCCTCATCAGTCATATTAGTATTACTGTCCCGCCCGGCTATGCATTACTTTCCTCTCCATCTTCAACTCTGTCTTTCTAACTTCTCTGATCATGAATCTTTCCGTAGCCTTTGCCGTAACTATAACTAATCTCCTCTCTCTCCTCTCCTCTCATCTGTTCTCCTTTGATACTAGTTCTAATATGGTCAAATCTATCCTAATGAATAACTTCATTTAAATTACTTTAATTTGGAATTTGTTAGGCAACTGGCTTTTCTCTGATCTAAATTTGGCTGTGGGTGGGGCAATATCGGCTATTGAGCCAATAATCAGCCCTACCAGGTCTGAGTAACTGCCTTAGTATCGTAGAATACACACTTGTCATGTAATTTTTCCCCCTATAGTTTAACTGTACATTGTTAAACTTTAAGCAACGTTAAACAATAAGCAATATAGTATATATATATGTAAAGGGCAGGGTATCAAGAAGCTAACACTATCCTGTCTAATTAACATTTACACTTAAGATACCATCGATAAGACCTAACCGATATTTAAAAGACTTAACCGATATTTATAAGACCTAGCCGATAAGCGATCATCGATACAAGACAGTCGGTTTTTGGAAGCAGCAGCGAAAAGTAGAGCTAAAGTTGAACGAACGTTTTGGTTATTTACATACTCTTTGAACTGTTATTCGATCTTTAAATAATTAATAAACCATATCCTATTATAAATCTTACATTTGGGGGCTCGTCCGTTTCGAATACAGAGCTCAGAGTGTGTGACCAAAAAGAGGAAGTTGGCTGATGCCAGAAGAGGATCGTTGAAAAGCTGTAAAAGTTGTTGTTTGTAGCTACACAAAGTTGTAAAGTTGTCCCAGTTACTATAAACATTAAGTTGAACGATCCAAATTCTGTGAGCAGAGCAGTAGACAGAAATTGAAGAGTCTGTTGTTTAATTCGGTTGCGAAAAGTTGTGAAATTCGAAGTCACGCCGTAGAGTCGCCTTGTCCGTGCGCGGTACGTACATACACAGAGAAATACGCAGAGACGCGCAGAAAAAAGACACGCACAGACACGTTGTGTGTGGTACACACATAAGCAGAAAAGACACGCATAGACGCGCTTAAGTGGGGTACACATACACAAGCCGAAAAGAACCGTAAAGATGATGCAAAAACCGCCGCCGCTGCATTGGAAGGAGAAGGAAGAAGTACCAGGAACGTCGCGTGAGAGTACAAACGAGATGGAAGATGTTGTAGATGAGGGAAACAGGACTGATGACAAAATTGATCAGATGATAAAGCTGCTAAGTTTGAAAGTGCTTCGTGATGAGCAACGAGAAGTCCAAATGAAAATGGCCCCAGATAATTTTGGTAAAATTGTGAGTGAATGCGATGGCAGATTGGTTCCAATAGAAAAATGGTTCGAGATCTTCGAAAAAAATGCCGACGCATATAAGCTTACTGAGAAGCAAAAGTATGTACATGCCAGAGGAAAAATGACCGGTGCAGCCAAGCTGTTTCTAGAAGCTGAATGCGTGTGCACCTATGATGAACTCAAGATCGTATTAGTGGATGAATTCACATGTAGCTATAATAGTGCGGACATCCATCGGCAGCTACAAGAAAGAAAGAGGAAGAATCGCTGCACGAGTACCTGCTGCAGATGAGAAAAATAGCAGCAGTTGGACATGTTGAAGAAACGGCTGTCATAAGCCATATTGTGAATGGTTTGGATATAAAAAACGAGTATAAGTATGCCATGTTTCGCTGTAAAACCTTCAGGGCTTTGAAAGAAGAGTTCGATGTCTATGATCGTTTGGAAATATCAGAAAAGAAGAGCAATAAAGAACAGCATAAAGCCAATTTCAAACAACAAAGTGGGCAAGGTGCTAAAAAGGAATATTGCTATAACTAAAGACAATATAAATAGTAAGATAAATCTCGCCATACAAAATTTTTGGAGTCCATTTTGGCTGGGTGTCTTTTCGTGTGGCTCTTCACAAACAGAGAGAGACAGATAGACACAGAGAAAGAGAACGAACCGCTCTCTCGTCCCATACGTGAGGCTGAGATTCAACTGTACGTGTGCACACATGTTAGGTCTGCTTGTTTGTATTGGTTGTTGACGACGCCGCGCTCAACGAAATACCGAATACCTTAGAATTCATTGCGGACTATGACACTATTTGAAGACGCTTGCTCATAATACAAAAAAAGTAGTATTTTGTATACCACTTATATGCAAATTTTGTTTAATGTACTATACGCGAATATAATGAAGGAATGTACCTATGTAAAAATACATAATCTATGTGATAAATGACTTCACATTCGATAAAATGTCTGTTGGGTATTTGTGGGTCGACTTAATATGCAAAGAATTTTGAAGTTCTTATGCATGCATGTATGTGCGTTTGTATGTAAACTTGTGCAAAGAAGACAAGACAATTTGATACAATTTCTTGAAAGGCGAATCGCGGTATAGGGGTTGATTTTGCGATTGAACAGGTTGGATATAACCAAAAATTTTATTGTCTATTATCGTATCAATATTTTACTGGATAATTTTAAAACCATAACAATTGTATACCTAATATCAAATGTTCAAAATGGGTCATATATTTACATTGTATTATAAAGAATTATATTATTATTACTATTTAAATGAATAATGCAATTTTATT
Organism: Drosophila helvetica; assembly: GCA_963969585.1. Classification (NCBI taxonomy): domain Eukaryota; kingdom Metazoa; phylum Arthropoda; class Insecta; order Diptera; family Drosophilidae; genus Drosophila; species Drosophila helvetica. The sequence continues at coordinate 12,761,966 of OZ018403.1, forward strand.
ATCCGAATGTCAATCGCCAACAAATTGTTTTCCCCCCTCCCCAATTCTCAGCAAATACATTTCTGTCTTGTTTACGTCTCGACAAAATTCGGCAGCTCGGCACAAATACGCACACATAAGTGCTTGCAGCTCTGTGTGTACTCACACATGCAAACTCATTCTCTCTTATCTTTTTCGTGCGAGCGAGACAGCGCGCACTTAGGCATATACAGAAAACTTCGCTGCTCACGATTGAAATTGTACGGGCGATACTCATCTTATTATATATATTGTCTTTGCTATAACTGTGGATCAGGAGAACACAAGCGCAAAGATTGTAAAGCTGAAACGAAGTGTTTTAAGTGCAATCAGAATGGTCATATTTCGCGTAACTGTCTTTATAAAGCCGATAAAGTTCTCTCGATCTCTGATCGCAGTCACATGAAAAAACTGCAGATAAACGGCATTGAAGTTGACTGTCTAGTGGATACAGGGTCTGATGTAACCATAATCAAAGAGAGTGTGTTGAAGACCATGATGAACGTTGAACTTTTCAAAAGCACAACTATGTTGCGCGGTCTGGGTCATACATCAACGAAGCCCGTCGGATACTTTCATGCTGAGGTTACGGTGGATAATTTGCAGACCAACCAGAAGTTCTTAGTCGTCCCCAGTAACCAGATTGATTTCGACGTACTGGTGGGGCACGATTTCATTAAAAAGTTTCGTTTCGTCGCTGATAGGCAAGGATACACGTTTTTGAAGCTCGATGCTGATCCTGTGCCAACAGATGAGTATGCTTTTATATATAATGTCACTGAAGAATCATCATTCGTAGCTCCGCCTCGATATTGCAAAGAAGTTGAACAGATGATAAAAAGCAGTTACCAGAAGTCCACAAGAGTTGCAAAGCAGTGCCCCATCCAACTGAAGATAGTTCCCGACGGCATAATCAAGCCGTTTCATCACTCACCGAGTCGTTTCGCAGCAGAAGAAGCCAGCGCCGTAAAGAAGCAAGTAGAGGAATGGATCGAACAAGGAATTGTGCGCAAATCATCGTCAAACGTGGCCAGCAGAGTTGTCGTCGTGAAGAAAAAAGATGGTACACTTAGAGTATGCGTAGACTACAGGAAATTAAACAGCATGGTATTAGTGGACTGTTTCCCAGTCCCGATCATAGAGGAAGTCTTGGAAAAGCTGCAGTCGGCTAAGTGGTTCACCATAATGGACCTTGAAAACGGATTTTTCCACGTACCTATGGAAGAACAGAGCAAGTCGTATACAGCCTTCGTCACAAAGGAGGGATTATTTGAATTTAATAAAGCGCCTTTCGGATTCAAGAACTCGCCAGCTGCGTTCATTCGGTTCGTAAACTATATTTTTCAAGAATTAATCAACTCTGATGTTATGCAGCTTTATATGGACGATATAATTGTTTACGCCGCGTCGCCCGAGGTATGCATGAAGAAGACGAAGTTGGTTCTGGAAACAGCTGCGCAATATGGCCTGAAGATCAAATGGAAGAAATGTAGCTTCATGCAACCACGTATACACTTTCTGGGTCATATCATAGAGGACGGCCGAATCTGGCCCGGCAAAGAGAAGACAGCAGCAGTCAGTCGGTTTGCTACGCCCAAAGACATCAAAGGAGTTCAAGCATTACTGGGACTCACCGGATTTTTCAGAAAATTCATCCCTGGATACGCAAAAGGTGCATGGCCGCTAACGAATCTACTCAGGAAGGAGACGGTTTTCAACATTGGAGAAGCAGAGCAACAGTCGCTACAAACCCTAAAGAAGCTGCTTGTAATCGCACCGGTATTATATATATACTCACGAGAAGCAGCAACAGAACTCCACACGGATGCATCCAAAGACGGATGCAGTTTCCACCCGATTTACTATTTGGAGGTCAAAGCAGCGTATCTCGCACTCAAGAAGTTTCGTCATTACCTGTTGGGGATCAAATTTGATCTTGCCACTGACTGTGCGGCGTTTAAGCAGACAAGTTTCCCAATGGATTCTGTACATGGAGGACTTCACATTCAAAACAGTGCACCGCCCAGGGGAACGAATGAGACACGTGGACTGTCTCAGTCGTTTTCCGCAGACGTGCAGGTTCGTGACGACTGAGCTAACAGCACGGATAAAGAAGGCACAGCAGGAGGACGATTTCATCAAAGCGATAGTTGAGATCGTGAAGCAGCACCCATACCAAGACTACAAACTAAAAGGAGGTCTTCTCTTCAAAGCTGTGAATGGCAATGACGTATTGGTTGTTCCAAGGCTGATGGAAAGGGAAATCATTCAAGGATCTCATGAAGTTGGCCATTTCTCAACAGCGAAGACAATGCACTCAATTCAGCAGCAATACTGGATTCCACACCTTGAAAGGAAAGTAACAAAGTCGATTGCTAATTGTATCAGTTGTATCATTTTTAGCAAAAAGTTAGGCAAACAGGAGGGCTATCTCCATTGCATTGACAATGGTGACACGCCACTACACATGCTGAACGTTGATCATCTGGGACCAATGGACGCGACAGCCAAGCAATACAAATACATTTTTGCTGTGGTGGATGCGTTCTCCAAGTTTGTGTGGCTGTTTCCAACCAAGTCAACGGGACACGAAGAAGTTGTAAAGAGGCTGAGCGATTGGTCATTTGTGTTTGGATTTACCAAGCGCATAGTCAGCGACAGAGGCGCAGCGTTTACATCCAACGCATTCAGCGAGTTTCTCAACGAGAACAAAGTCGAACATGTGTGGACAACGACAGGCGTGGCTAGAGGCAACGGTCAGATTGAGCGGGTGAACCGTTCGATTTTGGGCATCATCGCAAAACTATCGATTCAGGAGTCAACGAAGTGGTACAAGTATGTGCCGCAGGTCCAGATGGCGATTAATTCGCATGTGCATTCAACGTTGAGGTCGTCGCCATTCGAGGTCATGTTTGGGATTAAGATGCACAGAAAAGCTGAGAGTCGCCTATTGGAGGTACTCAACGAGGAATTGGTTACACAGTTTAACAATGAGCGTCAAGAGCTGCGTGACCAAGCTAAACACAACATCGAGAAGGCGCAAGAGGTCTATAAGCGCAATTATGATAAAAAACGTCGAGCTGAGCACGGCTACAGAGTGGGAGACATGGTGGCGATCAAGAGGACACAGTTCGTCGCAGGACGCAAGTTGGCCAGCGAGTATTTAGGCCCATATCAAATCAACAAGGTGAAGCGTAACGGTCGTTATGATGTCAGAAAGGTGGCTCAAGTCGAGGGGCCAAACATCACCGCAACGAGCAGTGACAACATGAAGCTATGGCGTTATGTATCCGAGAACGATGAGTTATTATCATCTGGGACAGATGAAGATGAGCAGGAGGGCCGAATGTAAAGGGCAGGGTATCAAGTAGCTAACTTGTGCTTCAGACGCTTGTGCCTTTTGGCAGTCAATGGAAATCAACGGAGGGACAGTAAAAAATTGAGGAAATACAACGCCACAGCAGATCCGTAAAACCAGCGTTCCAAAAATTGGTGGCCATGTAGAAAAAAAAAAGGCGACAAATGAGTCAGTCATATTAAGCGGCGTCCGTCGAATCCGGGCTCGGGACTCGAAAGATTCTGTTTCTATAGGTTTGCCGTCTAATGACACCCAAAGCGACATGATGGAATTCCTGCAGGCACAGCGGGAGATGACGTGGGAGGCCCGGCCCTGACTGGCTTGGCTCGAAAGAAAAGAAACGTTCGGCCTTCGTCAATTTGAAAGCATGTTACAGCACCACACTCTCCTGCCCAAATTGAACCCTCTGCCGTCTTGGGTAACTAACCAAAATTAAACCCAAAGAGTTTCATGGTATCCTCTATTGTTTTTCCTATTGTTGAATTTTCCTCGAATTTAAATTCACATTGTCTGCTGACTAGTCAGCGAATCTGCAGCCAACCCAATAAAATACGGGAAAAGGAAACCGAAATGCTTAATGAATTGGAAGTGAAGTTCGGAATGTAGAAAATTGCCCTTGCCTGCCTCATAAAGGCCAGCCAGACTGGCGCATTGACACGTGCACCACATAAAGGATGTATCGTATCTGAGGTGGCCTGATCACCCACCTACTAAGATTCGGGGTTATTTTTCAAACAATCCTGAAAATTATAAATGGGGAAAGTTAAGTAAGAAGGAACATTTGGTATTAAATCGCAGAGCATGAATAAAAGAAACTTAACTGGACATTGTTAAGTAGCTCATCTGAATTCCACCAATATTCGTTTCTTATATGTATATTCGTACCTGTAGAGCATTCGGCCACATGCAATTTTCTGGCGATTCATCGCCGTTATCAGCGGGGCTTAGCATCTCGCCAACAGGGACGGACTTGCCAGAATTTCCAGAATTGACAGTTCTCCTAGATTCCATCTCAGACCCAGTTCCACTTGCCCCAGTGCTGGTGAGAGCATCCACTGCCGAGGGCACCGCCATGGCCATCCCGTAGCCATAGCCCCCGTAGCCGCCATTTACATAGCGATTAGCAGGAACTTTCTGTGAGGATGAGCCAAAGATGGATCCCCGTAGCAGGTGTTTCGCCTTGCCACGAATCTCGGTTGCAGCGGCTCCAGAAACTGGACACAGCTCCTCAATGCTATAACCATCTGGAAGAAATTGGAGAGGCACACGCGTATGTGCATTACGTTGAATAAAGGTGAAAAGGTGGCACCAGTGCACAGGGTATGTGTATGGGTATGTGGACTTACCTTTCGCCACAAACTTGTTGTACTGAGCAAACTCAATTGAGATGCTGGTGCCGCGGGGGCAGGCAATAACCACCTGGTCCGAGTCACAGGCCGCTTTCTGATATGTGCGCAGCGTGGCCGACAGTAGCGCTGTAAAAAAGGTGATTTACATAAAATATCGTTATAGCATAATTTTAAAGGCTCCGATATCGACGTCATCTGATGGGGGTGTGGATGAAAAATAAATAACCGAATAAGTGCAAGTCAGCTCCATTTGGGAGAACGTGGACGGCCTTTTGTACGATTCCCTTGTCCTTCATTGTGTGTCTGATGATATAAAAAACAAAAGACTAAATTGAAAAGGACCCGTCCCTGCACGCCAGAACTTTTCCCCAATTACAATGAAAGCAAGCGTCCTGGCCCGTAATAAACCCGCAGTCGCTAAAGCTCTCCACCTGAGCAAACAGCGCGGAGTACTCGGAGTGCTCGTTGGTGTGGGTGGTATGTCTGCGGCACATATTGGAGCAGGGGAAATTAAGATAGCTTTATGTAGAGGGCCACCTGCCTTGTCGAACGAGGAGGATGAACCGACTGATTGCGGAAGGAGGGAAACACATTTTCGCAATTAAAAATAAGTAGGGGCTATGAACGGTTTCCTCGACTTAAAGTTGCCAGACAGTAAAATTCTAAACAAGCCCGTGAGCAGAAGCGAAAATCTTCAATTTTAATTTCAATTTCATCTTTAAATATGCGCAGGCTAGGAAGCCATGGTTTTAATTGTAGGGCTGTCGGAAGCCCTTTTTCCGCGTTTGTGTAGATTTTAGGAACAGACGGTACTCTAGAAAACACAGATCTAATGAGGCGAGAAACAAACGTTTGAAAGCGTTTGCGTCCTGGGATCCACAATCGAAATTAAAACAGAACTTCAGAAGCTTCAAATTTTACCCCAGAAAGGTGTCGGGTATTGTTTTCGATTTAAAATTTGCGGCCACTTGCACCCGAGCCATAATCTTCCATTAATGCGGGCTGTAGGGGGAGGGCGATATCGCTCATCTGCTGTAGTGTCGAAGACCCGCGCAAGCCCTGCAGTAGGATTGCCATTTTAAAGCATCGACGAGTCCTGACGAGCTTCCCAAATGTCCACCTAATTTAATGGGTCTGTTGCGACAAGACTAGACTGGCGTAAACTGGTCCAGTTCGTCAGCTGCTGCGATACAGGAACATATCACCGAAATGGCGGATATGCCCGTGTAGAATGAAACAAACATCCATCAAATCCATCAGTCGGGGCCCCAGTAACAATGGCTGCAGGACGGACATGGCAAAATAATTTAGCCGTTCGCTTCGTGGCCAGCGCTTTATCTCTAATGAGTTCTCGGTGAGTGCGCGAACGATTTGGATTGTTTCTGACGACTGCCCTGCCCCGAGCGAAGGCGTAATGTAATGGCAAAGGCCCGGGTAAGGGTTGTGGGCATCTGTGTGATTTATATGGCGAGCCGTAAATTATATTCAAATGCCGATCTCCCCCGCTAAAGGCGTAATGGGCTGGGCTTGAAGACAGGGGACTGTTGACGTCCCCACCCCCTACACGCCGTTAGGGGCCGTTCGTAATTATTTCTCCGGGTATATAGCGCTTCATATACGGGCACCGCCCGTGACAGCAAATTTCAAGGGACAGTCAGGACCACCAAGCAGAGGACACGCAGGAATGGTGTTGTAGGCAAATGTAGGTAGAGGATACACCTAATATCCACAACTTATCGGTAAAGAGCAAAAATTGACTAATTGGCCTGGCCGAGCAGCGACATACTTGAATTAACTTTCTCGTCCTTGGAATAGTCTTTTAGAGGTCCTTGTGGTCGCCAATATTTTTAAAATCCTTGAAGTTTTTATTGAAGCCGTTTCAGCAAAGTAATCGAATCACCCTGGTACGAAGCGCCAGAAACTTTTGGCTGCGCTTGGCCGTAAAATCTGTGTGTTCTTGGTCTCTCAGCTGCTGGAGGTTACGTTCTGCAGCTGCCGCAGGAGAGGTGTACTTTTTAAAGCGAAAGTGATGGCAGCCCGATGTTTAAAGTTTAAACAGAAACGAAAAACAATAAAAGTAAGGAAAAGTCTCTTTGACCTTGCTCCTCACATCTATCCTACCCTATGTGGGTGCGTCTGCCTGATGTTCGGAAACACATACAAGCACGAAGCTTTTGGGCGGTTGTTCAAAACTTTTTATTTGATTTGAAATTGAAAGCGGCGCAGAAGGAGTCCCTCGCCGAGTTGCGGGAATGGGGTCGTTCCCTCCAACCCCACTCTTTGCGGGGAGCGGTGTCAACGATGATGTGGATGTAGATGGGGCTCCTGCGATCTGAACTCCTCGAACTGTCGGGCATGAAATTTGTGTAAGCGATGGCATTACATTTTGAGGTCTCAGGTCTGAAGTTGCCTCTGCTGCCTTCTTTATTTCTCACAGGCGAGTATATCGCCTCGCTTAACATACATATGCGACTATATGAATAATGCATGACTACGGAGGTACCAAATTCCGAATAGAGTAAAAAAGTGTCCCCTCGAAAGTGTCTCCTCGTCCAACCAGTCACACAAAATCTGTCGGGTGATGTTAAACAAATGCGTTTGGGGGTGATTTCAGTCCGTTGTGCTACTCGAATTATTTTTAGCTAAGCTTGGTGTGGTAGTAGCGGAAACTTAAGCAAATCATGTTAACATAATTTAAAAAATGTATTTATTTCTTGTCGAATTCGAGTAAATGCCTTGGCCTTTGAGGGAGCACGATTAAAAATTAACCGAATTGAGCGCCAGAGTACAGCAACCCGTATTGCAGATCCTAGATCCAGCAGAGCAGCATGTTTTTCAAACGAAACGCCAAGCGAAAAATAAATATTCAATGAGCAGTAAGTGCAGAGTTCAATCGTACCCGGAGCCAGCTAAGCTGTACTCCCTCCATCGTCCATGATACCAGACCCGCCTAGCATCCATCCATCAAGGAAGCCTTGACTTAAGTGCCAATATAAACGGAAAGTCAACGCAGGACCAGATTAGGCTAGAACCCAGACCGAGCGCCGCGTTCCGACCCTACTAGTTCTGGGAATACGGTAGCTCCGAGAGTGCGCCATATTTGGGATGATACAAGGTGGGTTTCCAGCCCGTGTATGCATACGAGTTTATTATTCGATTTGTTGTTCCTAAAACTTTTGGCCTCCGCGTCAGTGGGGTGGGCCCACTTAGCCCCAATTTGACTGTCACTGCAATTTGCTCTTGGTGTACGAGCAGGACCCAACCGCGCTGCCTTGAAACGCTTTGGGACAGGGCAACGCTCTGGGACCGGTGTTCAATTGTACGTTCAGCAATCAACCGACCAGAGCAACGGGGCAAGATTCGAGTCAGCAACTGTCATCGGGTGTTCCCGAGTCAATGGCGTAGAAGAAATTGATTTGTTTTGATTTATCCCCTTGTACTTTGCCGTCTATTCCGCACCTAACTCCGTTGCTGTTGCCGTTGCCATTGCCATTGCCGGTCTGCGGTCACTGCCTTTGCGTCGTTGCCCTCTAAGCAAATTCGTCTGATTGCTCCAGGGGCTGCTGCTGCTGCTGTTCCTGTCGTCCTCCTCTCAGCACCGTCCATTCGTGGCCTGGCCTGTCACTGCCGCCATCAGAGCAACCCTGCTCAGGATGCGTTGCTTACATATTTTATTGACCCATTTGGTTCCGAACAATAAATGGCAATTCGCTTCTGTTGACACAGTCGGGCTGGTCGGCCTGGCTGCCTCTGCTTCCCATTTAAGCCAATAAAACTTGATATGTCACTGATATGCCAGCGCTCGCCCAATTCTGTTCAGTGACCAAATAAATCTAATTAAACGAAATTTAATATTTATGTTAAGTTTTTCGGCCATCGACAAATGGAATCGATTCATTTATGTGTATTTTGTATGTCAGCATGGAGCAGGCTCACCAATCCGCCCTCCCTTTTGGCAGCCTCGGACTGAGACGTGTCACAGATGGAAGTTATCCTTTCCATCCCTTTCCATCGTGGCAAATGCAGTGGGGACATATGTCTGTACATCTAGACTAGCAGAAATACTTGTTGTTTGGCAAGACGCTTTAATCGTTTACCCCAAAAAAACTTATTTGTACCTTATTTGTCGGCTCGCCATGTTTGTAGTAGTCTATTAAGTATTCAGATATGTTTTGAGAGCTCTGAACTCGCTGAGAATGAAAGCCAAGTGTCGGCGGATAAAAAACCGTTCATTCGTATATTAAATGCCAGGGAAAAAGAAGGAAGGGGGATAGAAATATAGTCAGGACGAAACATGTAGCATTACTTGTCCTTTTGTGCTGGGCTTGCTGTCTGTTTTTATTCTGCAGTAGACCTGACCTTATCCTAGGATACAAAGCTTATGACATTTTACGACCTTTTTTAATACTTTGTTAAAACTTTGCGCTTCCCGCTGTTGCGCTGTTGTGGTCCCACGTGTGGACGTGTGGACGGCCACCCCCATAGCTGCAGATACAGATACTTATCCATCTTTGAGCTCGGAAACTTGTGAGACCCAGCACAAAATTTATGAGCCTGTTTTGTCAAATATAGATGCCCGGATACCTACACGCCTATGCGCGCATACGCAAAGTTTTTGGCTATCTGCCACCCAAGGACTCATAAGAGGACACTCATAAGTAAGTAAAGAATTTTCCGGTGCTATCGCTGCGGAATATTTTTGCAGCTTTACGAGTAACTATTCCGTGTTCGTGTGCAAATCCGCAGGTCTGGTCTACGATGTCGACTGTGAATACTTGACACGTCAGCAGAGCTCTTGTGAACAGCTGGGATTAGTCCGCACTCGGACTGGGACGCCGTGTGCCGTCCACAAGCTTTTCTTCTGGCCAAAAATGTGCAGAGCAGCCAGCCACTCCGGGAAGTGCCAAGAGGCAGGTTATCCCACGGCAAGGATTGTTTGGTTCGGTAATTGAGAGCATACTTTATATGGGCTCCGAGCAGAACGGAACCTTTTTTATACGGACCAAAATGTTTTTTTACATGGAAATTTTTATGAATATTAAGCATAGCTCTTCCAATAATCTCTGCTCATACCTTCCCATTTTCCTACTAAATACGCATAGATCCACTTGTAGCACAAAATGGCTTCGAAGCTGGTGCTATTTGTGTTAGAATCATACATGTATTTCAAACGAATATTGATAGATCCAATCCACATTTTTTAAATATCCAATTGATATTTCACGAACCTGTTTTAAACTAGTTTTAAATCATTAAAATGAATATCTTTTTTTAATGATGCTTACCCAGCGGATCAATGCGGAAAATGACTTCCCCATTGGCGTTAGCGTTAGCACCCGCATTGAGAATGAACAGAAAAGACAGCATCAAGCTCTGGGCCTGCGAATAATCCATTCTCTGGCGCAGTTGCGATCCGAGCGGAGCGCGGCGGAAGATCGGTGGGCGACTGGAGAAGCGTTAGCCGGCGTCAGCGGTCTGCGAGGGGAGCATTCGCATCACGATCGGGAACCAGAAAGCTCGCATGAGCACGCGGAGGTCGGAAGTCGATTGGTTTTATTCACTTTACACTATTTTAGCTTTTCCTTTTAACTTATTTACTTTCGGTTTTTGTGGGTTTTTAAAAGACGTCAACCTGTTTAGCTGTGCTAACAAAACAAACGACACGACTCGACTCTCTTTACTAGTGGTATTGCACTCGGCGCCCCGTTCCACACTGATTTCGGTGCAGGTAATCGAATCTAAAAGTCTTTCGCCACCCCTTTCGAGCGGGTAGCAGAATCGATTGAATGGATTTACCTCAGGCCACCACAGACGAAGCAGAGCGTAAGATGCCCCTGGCGCGGAATGCCCTGTAGGTCCCGCTCCGCTCTGGACATCAACCCATCAGCAGGACCATCAAAATTCATGCCCACGCATACGAATATGCAAATGAGCGCCATACAACTGGCAACAGCCATTGCCCGCACGACGAGCAATGAACAAATGGCAGCAATCTCGCAATATCGCCGCCGGAAAACCCGTTCGCAATTGTCACCCTTGCCTTGTGACAATTCGAGATAGCTGCAATTTTTCACACATTTAAATTTCATTTCGGGCGGTCCTACACGGTGTTGTAATATTCGGGTAATAGCGGCTTCGATTGGTTCCTCTTTCTATGTCCTGCCCTGCCCTACGCTGCCCATTCATGATTATGTAACGTTATCATCATAGCGTACCCCATTTTTCATGTCTCTTGAATCTAGTTACTGGCTTACAGAAGCGCTGCAAGGCAGCTTCGAAAAGAGCAACAAAAATTACGAGAATCCGAGCCACGCATCACCTCAAAAGTGGCTGACACTAAAGTGGGACTTGGGCCACTAATGATGCGCTCAAATGTTCGCAGCACGCTCTCATCCGAACTCCGAGCAGCATCAATCATACGGCGGATCAACGGCAATTATGTAACTCCGCCGTTGGGCAGCAGCATCTGGAAAGATGACGAGTCCAACAGAACTTTTAATTAAAATGTTGTTTGACAAGCGAAAGGGCAACTTTTGCCACTTTCTTTTCTTGTTTCGGCGACTGTTCGACTAGTCCAACTCGACTGAATGGCCGAATGGGAGAACGGTCGAAGCTAGACGGATGGCCAGAGCCTGGGCAGGGCCTTCGGAGAGGATGAAAGGCACTTGAGACTAAACTGCAAGGGAAACGAGCTGTGCAGTTTATTCCCATTTAGCATCGGAATGTTTAATTAACGTTGGAAGGCACATGTACTTGTCACCCGGACGGTTGGCTAACTGACAGCAGCCTACAGTGAGTCTGATTGCCAAACGCATACGGATAACAGTTTGCACTCAACTTCACACACACAGATGCCACACTGATACCGAGAGTACCAAATTGTGTATCTGAGTCTTGAGTCTTATCAATTTGAGGTTTTATATGTATATTTATATTCCAGTAAGCATTTAGGTTATGACAACAGCTATAAGCCAGGAAAAGATTTGCCGGACAACAGAGACGGACGTCTTCTACTTGTAATTATTGTGGCCTTCGTCATTCGCTCTCTGGCTGTCGGCTTGCATTAAGCAAATGCCAATCTCCTGGCAAAGAAGGAGAAGCAGCCGCAATTATTCGGATTGCGACTAAGCCAAGGTCGGGATTTAGGAATGCAGATGAGTTTATACGAAATGAATGCACAAACGTTACGGAACGGACGTCAAAGTTAGACATTCTTCATGAAATTATTCTTCGCTTGCTAATCATGCAGATACAAATATTTTCGCATTGGTTTTATTATTCAATTATCGTCAGCGCTGCAAGTGAACTTGAGCACCAGCACCAGCCGCGCACTCGACAGTTGATTAATGATGTGATCCATGCCAACTTTTCTCTGCTTCGGATGTGGGCCGCGCTTGCATATATAACAACTCTTTTCCAGCCATTTCACACAGTATGAACTAAGGCCTGGCCTGTTCGGACCAATTCCTGATGGGTATGGGAATGTGTATGGTTGTGGGGGTGGATGGGCGGTGGCGGTTAGGTTCATATGCGGTCATACAAATGGATTTATTTTCACGCATTATGCGAGGAGGGCACTTGAGAATGGCACTTAAATGCCTCGCTTGCTGACAAAACTGGTGACAGAATTGAAAAAGGCGACGTAAACGACGCCTCCCTTTTAAACTCTGGACACAATTTAACGCGGCCAAGAAGCTTGTTTGCGAATGAGAGGTCTGTCCACTTCCTGGCATTCCGTGGAGAGAGGCATTCCAAATCATTACCTAAGAGGCTCGGCCACGTCCACCTTCACCGATCATGCTCTACCCCTCAAACAGCTCGAAATTCCGCGCTCGTTAAGTTTCCTTTTGTAGGACTGGTGGAACATGGCTACGTGGTAGCCGTTTGTTGGCTTTTCAAACTTTTTGGTGGTTTTTTTTATGCTCATTTGAGTTTTTACTGCCGCCGGAATATGAAGCACACACGCACTCAAAGGAATACCTCGCGTTCGGCCTGGTAAAAAGCACGTGCAGATTCGCAGTTGCCCACGGGGGAGCAGGCGGATCGCGGTCGGTCGGCTCTGATTCGGCTGAGAGCAACGTCACCGAGGGGTACGAGGACGAAAAGGGCCAGATGGGCTCTTTCCTTCAGTTAAACTCCCGCTGTACACGTCCGCGCCGGTTGAGTGTCTTTTGGTTAGTGCTTGGTGCGAACTGACGCAGACCAGACTAGCTCAGACCGAGTCGACTGCAGGACGAAGTGCTGTCGGCCGACGGGCCAGGACAGAGCAACGAACAGCTTCGCATGCGAGCTTCGAGGGGAAATACTCTCTTCGAGCTCAGAACATGCGCCAACAACGAAGAGAGATATGGCTTCCAAGAGAGCCGAACGACCGACAACAACATTATCAGAACGGACGACGAACTGGGAATCTGGGAATCTGGGTCAGTGCGACCGCCGCATCCTCAACCCCATCCCCAGCATCCAGCCTCTGTTTTGTCTCTGCCACAATCGGTGGCAATGGCAGCCCGACGCGACGCTCAGAGCGTGGCCAAGAGTTTCGGCGTGCGAGCCGAATTTAATCGAATGTAACGTTTACAGTCAACTTAACACATCGACTCGGCATATCATAGTTAAATCTGCTACTATTGGTAAAACTTCTATTGGTACAGGTACATTGGTCCTGAAACGTCTAGATTGTGTCAGGAGGTGCGTGTCTCTGGGAGATTCCGCTTGGAACTTCCTGCTTCTATTGCCATATTAATTCGATTCATATTCATATTTATTCCTAGCTCGTGTCGGTACCGAACACCTTGGGAGTCACACGGGGCCAAAAAGGATGACTTTTGCCTCTAAATGGGATTAGATATTACCATTCATCGCATCGTTCAGGACAGCACAAAAACTGAATTCATGTATGCATTGGCATTGACTTTCTGGCATCTGTTTTTCATTCAGCAAAATTTGCCATTCTGTAAGTTTGTCGGAAATTTCAAATAATGGGGGTACTGTACTATTATTAATTGAATTTTTAGATAATCCATGCAATCCATGCATGTACAGGATATATGTACATATGTATATCCAAAGAGGAAGCTCGAAATTTACAAAAATGATACGATATATATGTATATACAAAATCGATTGTTCAATAAGGCAAACAGAATAGTTTTGCTAATGAATATGTGATGACACGAGTGAGCGGAAAATAGACATTGTACACAAACATAACCATAACCCTGCAAAGCGAATATTTTTCTAATTCTTTATTGCTTATAATTTGCGAGTACACATTTAATTAAGTTGGCTGCCACACTGCCAACCACAAATATTAGTGCTAAAATGAACCAAATTATTTTAACAAAATCAATATTGCTGTATGAAATACAAAACATTTTTTTTCAACTATCATTTTCACACTTAGAATGGCTAATTAGAATGTTAGCCAATTGATGCGCCAGTGTTCCGAAAAGGTGGACGGTTTTATTTTCCTACTCCGAAAGCCTCACGAGAGATGAAAGCAACCTCTGCACGATTTTTATATAAATGCTTTAATTTATCCACTGTTTCCACTTTGTGGAATTGTCGCTAGACTTAAGATTAATGGTATTATTTGATCCGCGGTCAACATTCACGGGGTCAAAATTTGCAAGGTTCAAGATTGATTTCAAGCAATTAGTGATGATTGAATGTGTACACATGTCGAATATTCGGAAAATACTCTTTTGATGAACAATAGCGAGGTATTTAGCAAAAGGTGGATTCGCTGACAGGGCAGAGATGGCACACTTTTACAGTTGATGCGCCTCTATACCACACCATTTTTAGCAACTATTATTATTAAATAATTATTTGTTAAAAATTCGTGTGGAGCTTATATTGCGTTGATCAATCAGGGTGATTTACACCGTCGGGCTTGCTTCCCATAGATCCACACTTGGTTGATCCTTTTCATAGCAATCGCTCGTCCTGAAGGACATAGCCAAGAAATTTCATTCAATTCCGGAAGGACCTTGCTGGGAAAGTTAAATGAATCTTGCATACGAATATTTCTACGTTCAAGACATCCCGTTGTGACATTAAAAATGCAATTACCTAATGCCTTTTAAAAATTAACCATTCAATTTTGTTAATTTGCTTCGCAGATACACAGGTAGGTGGCACGAGGCTGGGCTCGGTACACGGAATGGCCAGTGCTTTAATTAGCATTAGTAAGTGACTGAACCTGCGAGATCCTGCAAGGACAAGCGGCTGCCATGGAATATATGTACATATGGGTATTTCCCGGATGATGTACGGAACAATCGTACATATTGCAAGAGGTAGAAAGTTCAAAGTAACACGGATTAAAAAAAAATTAAATTCAAAGTAGCTCTTGATTAGTCCTTAAATTACTTCTAAGGTGGATTATAGGCAGCTATTTGTTTTCGAAATTTTTCAAAAAAGCCAAGGAATTCGCACGAGAAAAATATAGAAGTGAATTTTGCGGCAATCAATTCAAACGCAGATTTGATCGAAAGTTGAAGCAATATATTGATGTGAATTTCGTATAAATGTTGTGCCTTGATGTACCTTGAATTGAATCCTCTGTTGCACGGGACAGAAATTCTTGGCTTAATAAAGGTTAAAAAATATACCGGTACGCGATATTGAGAAAACAACAGGAAAACATCACTAAAAAATACAACAAAAGTGAACTTTTTAGATCAAAGTTAATGAAATTATATTGACAATTAATTATATGGTAATTAATTAAATGGATTGAATACTAAATAGTTTTAGAAACTAAAATCCCGAGTAAAGTATATGGGAATGTGTTTTTTTATGACTCTTAATTTTTTGGCCTCGGTGGACTTTTCGCGGGAAATGCCAATATATATTCTTGATCGGCATCAATAGTCGATATAGCCATATATATATATAGTCTGTCTGTCCGTCTTCATGAGTGCCTAGATCTCGGAGACTACAAGAGCTAGAGCAACCAAATTTTGTATCCAGACTCCTGTGATATCACAGTGTTATAACTGTATATCAAAATTGTACACCGACCCCACAAAAGAAGGAAAATCTACGATAGCGTAGCCATCATTCAGCAGCACCGAGTTGGCAAAACAATCGAATTTGTTTAATCATAATGTTAAAAAGAATCCAAAAGATCCTTTAGTTAATATGGCAGAGCAAGATACCAGCTTTTTTTTGTGGGGACATATCAGAGGCATCGAAACAAGGATCGAATTTTATTAATGTGGCATTAAAAATAGTTCTGAATGAAATTAATAATCTGGGAAAACCACACAAGCTTATGACGGTCATATCGGACCATTGTCCAGCAAAGTTGCTTGGAGTCACGAACGACTGTGTTTCCTATTCTTTGGGACGAATGGCATTTCAGGAGTATTCTGAATCCAAATATACTTTCAACAATTGGAAAAGTCCTTCGAATGCAGCAGCACATAATTTCAGAATACGTAAAGCCACGTTATCTGATACAGATGTGCAATCTGAATGCCAAGGTGCGGAAGCATTTTCTTCAAAATAGCATTCCTTTATCCTTGTCTAAGCCAAATTGCGTAGATCTCGAATACTTTGACGAGGGAATCAAGGCACGTGTGACAGCCCATTCTAGATTTGCTCATTTCACACATACAATTGAAATTCTGGAGGAGCCCTAGCATTTTTTAGCCTGCGTGGTCGGGATAATAATTGAATTAACACCCACGCAGGTTAAATGAATCTACAAAATGAATTAAAGAGGAACAACAACTGTGCAATTTTGGTTCTTACTGACACCTGACCGTACCTTCCCGGAGCGCAAGACGTAAGCACTTCATTCCTTTTTTCCTCATTAACAACATTCCAATCTCTTTTTCCATAGAACAACGCTCTACCGAGATGCTAATCATTAAGTTATTATTGTAATATATTAAACAAGCGGGATTTGTAGCGACAGGTGTAAACTGAAGTTGCGGCTTAGAGTGGACTTATAATTCCAGACTTTCTGTATGGGATGTCTCCTTGGTGGGGCGGTGGTCTGCTTCGCAGTGTTGCAGTGGCCTGCCTATCAAAAACTTTATTTGAAGATTTCGATGGGCAGGTGGCAGCACAAAGAGTGCCACAGCTATCAGCCGTTTGGGACAGATTCAGACTTGTCAGCTTATGCGAAGTGGCAAACGACCATAACTGCTATCGGTCATCGGATTATGTAAAATTGTTATAGTGCTATACTTGCTATCATTTTACACAAGTATGACATCATTATAGCAAATATTCGTTCAGTTTATTATGACAGTTCACAGCCAAACATTTGAGCTTTTGTCTGCGTGAACTGCCATAATAAACTGAACGCATATTTGCTATTATTATAGCACTAATTGTCTAGCAAGTTTCATGCCAAGCAGCTTCTGTTAAGGGGAAAACCGATAGCCGATAGCACTATAATCGGTTTGTCATTGCACAAAAGCTGAAAGGTTGAAACTGTACTGTTTATTCAAAACCGCCATCTGTACGCAGGGAGCCCCCTTATAACAGATATGAAACTGTGCTATTTTTGGAGTTAGTACCACTACCACTTACTAGATGGCGCGATACGCTAACGTTACTAAATGTTATGTTAACTTTTCCTGTTACTAAATTTATGTAAGCGTTAGTAAATGTTATGTTACATTTTCCTGTTAGTGAATGTTATGTTAACGTAAGTAAATGCTATGTTAACTTTTCATTATCTTTTCAATTTCGTCCCTAAGCCAGACTACGGCACCCAGCTCAACTGAAACGAGGGGAAACTTTGAGAGCCGCGTCTACGGCCGTGGCTCTACTTTATACCCGGTACTCAGTCAGTATATATGTGTGTGAGCTTACGATATATGTAATTAATTACATGTTCGCAAAAGGGACAAATTGAATCTAGCTTTTATAGTCTTTGAGCTAGTCCAGCTTCAAATTCTAACGTCATACGGGTATTTGTAATTGAATAAACGATCCTCCTCGATTTTATAGTCTTTGAGCTAGTCCAGCTTCAAATTCTAACGTCATACGGGTATTTGTAATTGAATAAACCATCCTCCTCGATAAAAATAATATTTAAAATAAACGTCAATTTCTTAGATCTGTGGAGGCATCTGGCGTTCTTTACTGGCGTTGCGTTACGTAATTCCGGGGTAATAAAATTTACACAAAAATTGTGCGAATTTTCCGGATTGATTCCGCATTATCAATATGTTGACAGACTTTGTGGTCACTTTTATCAAGAATCATCGTTTTAATATAATAAAACGAAGGGGAACGTTGTAAGCCGCGTCAGGTTTTCTTCATTGTGGCTATTTTTATGATCCGATCTGATCCAGATTCAAAACTCTCATAGATATGGTCATTGTCTATGATTCTGCGTTTTTAAATTTCTCGTATCTTTAAAATTGTGCATGCCACAGATTTTCGAAAGGGGGCGGTTCGAAATTTTGAAATACATTTGTAACAGTGTGATAAGACAGGAGTCTGGATACAAAATTAGGTTGCTCTAGCTTTTGCAGTCTATGAGCTATAGGCGCTAATGAAGACGGACGGACGGCCGAACAAACGGACGGACGGACGGACAGACGGACGGACAGACAGACATAGCTATATCGACTCGGCTATTGATGCTGATCAAGAATATATATACTTTATGGGGTCGGAAACGCTTCCTTCTGTTACACACATCCATTTTTTCAACAAATCTTATATACCCCTTTACTCTTCGAGTACCGGGTATAAAGTAGAGCCGCGGCCCTAGACGCGGATCACAACGTTCCCCCTCGTTTTTTTTTTCTTTTTTGGCTAAAATTAAATTTGTCCATTTTGCGAACATGTAATAAATTACAACAAGCTCACATACATATTTACGGACTGAGTACCGGGTATAAAGTAGAGCCGCGGCCGTAGACGCGTATCACAGCGTTCCCCCTCGTTTAGTTTTCTTTCAAGAAACTATTTAGTTTAGATAAAACTCGCTTATGGTTTGCTCACCTCATAGATTCGGACACATACTGTTCATCCCGCTATTTCATTCGCGCCACAAATCCGTCTGCATTTCCTGAGCGCCTTTAGCGCTGAGAAGCCCATCCCCAGCACCATCCACCCATCAATTCAAATTTCCGCCGACATCTCTTCTTCGGCTACACCTACACCCGAACTTGAAAAGTTATTACTGCATCCAGGCAGAAAATTGCTTCTTTCTCCAAGTGCGAATTGTTTTTACGCGTTGTTCCAAAGGCGGGAGCATGGTAGAAACACACAGCTCCGCTTCCGGCCTCGGCTTTGGGTTCAACAATGTGATGGGACAGGATATCGTGTTAGCTGATTGTCGCTAATGAACGTCAATATGAAATTCCAGCGATGGGCGCGGCTTTAACCCGAAAGCAGAGGCCGAATGTCGATTTCGTTTGACAGGAACACGTGCAATATACATACATATATGTAAGGAAATATGTATGTACGCGTGCAAGTGCATAACGTACATCACTGAGACTGAAAATGTATGTTTTTGAAGCCCTGCCAGTGAATCAGGTTTCAGTATTTAATCCTGCTGACCGTCTGGTCTACCTTTGCTGGCTGCTTTTAAATTCACATGCGACGCGCCGCTTCCGCCCGTATGGACCCTGGGACTAGCAGCGCTCCCGTTCCACGCCCTAATGGAAAACTTTGGCTGAGCATTTCCTAGAAAGATATTTCTTCCCCACCTAACCGGAATATTAGAGTTGCCTGTCAGCGTGTGGCGCTTTCATACATGCTTGCAACTTTTACCGCCCCGATGCCACCGACGCGTCGGAAGTGTCAAACAGGCCCTCACTCACTTAGTCGCACTGCCACAGGCACTCCCACTGTACTACTTTTTCGGAATTTGTTGGCACAAAGCAAGCTGGAGACAATGGTGAGGAAAGCAAGGCACGGGGACGCTCCCTGTCATCGGAAATTTCGCTGACATGATTGCTGACTTTTTCTTCAATCGTGGGGAAAACAAAGAAAGGCACACATTTTTCCAGAGGGCCTGCGGAAAAGCAAGCACGCAACCAACCAACACGGGTCCGACTGTAAGACGATAATCATTAAAAGTCGAAATTTTGTATTGTAAGTAGGTCGCTCTGTAGACAGAGTCTTGAACAACGAAATTATTACTACTGCGTAACCTAGCGCTGTGTGGAGCGACATTGACAGTATTGTCAAGTCAAAGACCTTCCCCTCTCGTGGCGTTTTATGTTGAGGTTTTGTCGGGTCGGATCAGATCAGATGTTCAGCGATGATTCATTGAAAAGGGCCTGTCAAAATTCCAACTAATTGTAGACGAAGGGGCGATTTTTGTTTATTTTTACACTGATCTGATGAGTTTTTCATTTGAAACAAATACATTCATGTTGCACAGAAACGCCAACGCCTAGTGGGATGTCACAGCCAGAAGTCTGTTCCCAAAATAGCATTCGAGATGAGAGGGTCCAGTCAATATTTTTGGAAATGCAATTCACTTTAAAGTTGTCCCAGACATAGTTGAAATCCAGCTGCTTCTCTTGTGATTTGCAACAGGTGTTTTTAGAGTAAGACCGCGTGGGCTGTGGGTGAACCACAGTATAATTTTGGAAAGTCACCTCGCTCAAGATAAATACGGTTTTCTAATATGTTATTTTGTTGTTTAAGAAATAACGCACTGATGAAAGCATATCCGATTCGTTATATATTTTAGAGCAGGCATAACTGAAAAGTGAAAAGATTACTATGTTATGGATTCTTCCATTGACTGTGGCCTAAGCGGGGTCTCAGACATGAACATCGAATCACAATTTAAAGCTATTTAATGGACAAAAATGAACATTTGAAATCTAAATCTAATTAAAGCGATATGTATTCTGTATTTGCTGTTCATTTCATGATATGTTATTCAACCTCAACATGTAGCAGACAGGCCACAAAATCCTTCTCCTACTACTACAATATAAACGTTACATATTGGTACATGGACCCATGGACCCTGTGAATTTCGGGTCATTGCGGTCTGACAAAAAGTTGTGCCCCACCCATTATCGTATGGTTGTACATATGCAGTATAAATACATATATACACATATATCGTAGGAAGCATGTTTATTCATAGCATTGGCGCGGGTTTATGATTTCCTGCGTGTGCGTATGTAATGCACGCACTTATGCTACCTCCTACTCAAAAAATGTTTGTCTGCTTTTCTGTCTGTCTGTATCTGAATGTTGGGTAGAAGGTGAGTGTGCTCTTCAGACCGCTATTGACTTCAGCATTCATATGTATTGTATTTATGTACATATGTATGTACATGTGTAGACGTAAATGGTGGTTTTATCTAATGCCGGCGCACACAGCAATCAAAAGCGAGTTTTTGGGGAAACTCAGACGTTGTGAGTGTCACGATTATTTCATATAAAATTGATCCCCTCAATCGTTACAGCTCAACGTCGCATCCCGCAGAAATGCTCTCATACACGAATAATACTTAACAAGAGAATGTACAATATGGGTGCATTGTTGCTTGGAGAATCGCCTTATTTGAATTTAAAGAGAAGACTCTTCCTGCGCTTCCTGGAACAGTTAATAGCAAACAATTTTGCTGTTTAAAAACTCTAGGCCACCCTCAAACCTAACCACACCTAACATAACTAACCAACCAACCAAAACATATCTAACCACGTCACTATTTATAGAACATACGTTTTTTTCATCAGATGCCATTAGGATACAAAGGCTAACGATATAGCTCGCTATGTCCAAAGACTGAAGAGTTCAGATCATGTTTCACAAT
The DNA here is from genome assembly GCA_963969585.1 of Drosophila helvetica. Classification (NCBI taxonomy): domain Eukaryota; kingdom Metazoa; phylum Arthropoda; class Insecta; order Diptera; family Drosophilidae; genus Drosophila; species Drosophila helvetica. The sequence goes on from OZ018403.1 coordinate 12,783,463, forward strand.
TTCTCAATAAAATATAGGTATAGTATATTCTAAACGCAAATAATTCGGAACGCAAATAAATACAAAATATTAATATATAAAATTGAAGAAAAACAAAACCAAAATATTTAAATTCAACTTTAAAAGCTTGAAGATTATTTTATAAAAATAAAATAAATTAATCTTGTAGCACTAGGATAAAGACCAAATAAATATGTAAATAAATAAAATAAATGAATAATGAGGGCTGATACGAGGATCTACTTTGTTGGGATTGAACGTTGACAGGCAGAGTGTAAAATCGAATTTGCGAAGGTGATTTGATTACAGAGGTTTGATTCACAACTTCATCGAAGACGTTGATGGAAACGTCGTCAGTACTACAGGAACGTAGATTAGGCCTGAAAACTTTCCATTTTTATGTACTCGCTTGCGTCTGTCAATAGCATGCTATTTGGATGTCGCCAAATGCCTTGTGCGCTCGTGCCAAAGCAAGCCTCCAGCCAGAGCCGAGAGACGCGATGGATGCTCTTCATCAGAATGTTTCCGATTCGTAACGATTGGTGGGCCATCCAGGCGGAGAAATTTGTTCGAAACAGAAATCAGAAACAGAAATTACAGATAATTGTTTAGTTGATCTTGAGTGTGATTTTTCAGCGCAGGATATACTCTACTCAAGAATATATAGTCTAAGCTTCTAAGAGTCGATTTTTTGCAAGGGTAAGGCATATTTAAAAGTCCAAACAGCCCTCAGTGCCAGTGCAAAAGAAGCGTAATGTGCTATTCCGCTACTGCGTAAGAAAAGAGCGAATGGTAATTTGAAAAGTCAACATTTCACGATTTCATCGATTTGGCGGAAAATGCAAATAGGGAGCCATCTTAATGAACTCCTCGCTCTAGCGACGAAGGAATGAGCGGCAGGGAAATGTCAAATAACATATCAAATAAATAAAAGATAAGAGCTATGAGACCAACAGCCAAACAAAAGCAGGGACATCGGCAACGAGCAAGCGAGAAGAGAATTTACGCTGGGTTTCGTTTCGTCAACGCAGAGGACAATATGGAACTAGCCGGAAATAAGAAGTGCGATATAGCCACTTACCCAACTTCTCGCCGCAGAGCACGGAGCTGGGAGACTGGGTCCACACCAAGGCCAACGCAAGAAGTGCCATTCCAAGATGCACGGGCCGGGAACTGGCGCGGGAGCGGTGCCGTCTACAGCTCTGGCGCGGCTCCATCTCAAATCTGCCACCGAGGGGCACAGAAATGGCCAGCGAGTAGCTCTAGTCAGGCAAAGGATTCCTCTATTACTCGCACTCGCACTGTGATTTTTCCGTTTATTCACGATTCGTTGTGGTTTACGCAGTCGCTGACAAACTCGCTTTCATTGGCAATTAGACGTGGGTTGGGGCTCCTCTTCAGCTGTGCTTTCCAAACGCTTCGCTACCCAATATCAGCCCACAGCTGCGGGGAGGAATATTAAGATTTTATTTTATAAAGGAGCCTAAATAAGTTATAGGACGGTGACAAGTTGCGGTCTTCTCAGGAGTGTACAGCTTGTCGCACAGCTATTTCTCTACGCCGACGGAGTAGTTGCTGTTCAAATTAAACGAATGGAGAGTATTCGAATTTGCACTTTGCTCCAATTTCTTCTCTCAATTTAGGGGCATTCGGAAGAAATTCTTCTGTTCGGCTCTTAATGAGTCGTTGAGCATTCATTTAGTTTGTGCTGTACATATCAAACTGTTGGCGTCCTCCTCCTCATTCGCCTGTTTAGTAAAAATTTCCGGATGTACCTAGAATACAAGTAAAAAATATATAAATTTAATGTGGTATTTTGGTTTAAAAAAGAAAACTGATAAAAGTGTGTGTGTTTGAATCGGCAATTATAAGACAAAATAAAATTATCCGATTAAGATCCTTACATCATTATATCACATATGTATGTATGTAGATGATGCTGGAACGATCGGTAAAAAAGAAGCTGGTGGAAGAAAAACTTTTTCATACTGCTGTAGTGTAGCAGACACAAAAAAAAAATAATTTCCTGCTTGGAGTGCGTAGTAGATTTTGGTAGTTGATTTCAAATGGAAAGCAATCGCAAAATAAATACCATGCTGTCCCCCTCACAAGAATACAGATATTTTCAACATTTGAACATATATATGTACGAATTGATTTAAGTTACATGAGCTTTTTATGTATTTGGCCATCCAGGCGGAGAAATTTGTTCGAAACAGAAATCAGAAACGTTTTGAGCCGCGTCTACGGCCGCGGCTCTACTTTATACCCGGTACTCAGTCAGTATATACGTATATGAGCTTGTAATAAATTACATTATTACATGTTCGCGACAGGAATAAATTTAGTTTTAGACAAAAACTAAAAAAAAACGAGGGAGAACGTTGTGAGCCGCGTCTACCGCCGCGGCTCTTGTTTATACCCGGTACTCAGTCAGTATATATGTATGTATATAATGGTCAGGTTAATTTTAAATATGTAAATGAAATCGAAACAAAAACTCGAATGTTCCACTACACTTGGGATCAAATAGTATTTTGTCTAGTCAATTTGTGGCTACAAAATGTTTCAATAAACTATGATTTTTGTATGGTTAGCCGGACAAAAATATCTATCTTTTTAATGTTTTTATTTTTAGACCTAAACCTTTTTTAGACCTGCATGTTCTTGAGTAATTCTGAGAGGCTAATAACGAACTGAACCTTTTAAAGCTTTGTAGCTTAAGCACACGATCTGGGAAATATGAAGCTTTCAAAAGATAAATTTAATATATTTTGTGGTATTTAATATCAAAGTTTTGACCAAAAAAAATCAAAATAATTTCGATTCTTGTTGTTTTTTATTTTATTCATATAGGAGAGTTACAATCACTAGACTTCGTTTAAGGTATTGCTTATAAAAACCTATGTTTAAACGGCTATGGTGATATGTGCTTAAATGGCATTCGGTACTTAGCTCGGTATACGAACCATTTTTTGTTAAAAAAAATGACTATACATTTTGTGTTTCCTATGTACCAAACGGTAAAATATCCATTTTAGAAGTTTTTTGAAACGACTGCAGCTTCGCGCTATAACTATAGATTACCGATTGAAAGCTGCATTCATTAGTTACTCAGAATGCTCCATTTAGATGAAAAAACCCAAGCAAAAAATTTAAAACTCTAAATAAGAATTATTTGTGATCTATATATGTATATTTTTTTGTTTTCTTTTACTCAAAACTAATTATAATAATTATTATGGAATAATATTAATAATCGGCATAATTAATTCTACTGTGAGGTTATTCTAAGTGAATGAATTGTTCGGCTAAAAAAATAAAAATATAATTATTATTTACGACTACTGGACAAAAGGTTATTCTTACGACAGCTTATATATATAGAGAAAACATACCAGCTGTGGGCCCCGTTTCGTTTCTGCCTCATAACTTTTGACCAAGAGCATATTATACAAACTTATATATACGAATTAAAAGCTAGATATCTTAGGTAAACGTCAGTGAAGAAACTAAATTGATTCTTTCGAATAGAAAAAAGTTATTAAAAATTCACTGAAGTGATCAGTTTTTGAAAATAAAAACGAGAGGGAACGTTGTGAGCCGCGTCTACGGCCGCGGCTCTACTTTATACCCGATACTCAGTCAGTATATATGTATATGAGCTTGTAATAAATTACATTATTACATGTTCGCGACAGGAATAAATTTAGTTTTAGACAAAAACTAAAAAAAAACGAGGGAGAACGTTGTGAGCCGCGGCTACCGCCGCGGCTCTTGTTTATACCCGGTACTCAGTCAGTATATATGTATGTGAGCTTGTAATAAATTACATTATTACATGTTCGCAAAAGGGATAAATTTAGTTTTAGCCAAAAAAAGACAAAAAAAAATTAAGTCAACCTTTTCGGAGATTTATATATATTATTTCCATTTTTGTTTACATACGTTTTTTACATCTGTCTTTTCTACATGTCTAAATCTACTTCCTACATATACATACACGGCTGTGTGCGAGAGAGAGAGGGAATGAGTCTGCGCTTGGAAGGCAGCTGAAATTTCATTTGTTCCTTCTGACTATATTTATGATCCGATCTGATCCAGATTCAATACTCTGATAGATATGGTCATTTTCTATGATTCTGCGTTTTTGGTTTTCCCGTATCTTCAAAATTGTAGATTTTCATCTTTTGTGGGGGCGGAAGGGGGCGTGGCCAAATTTTGAAATACACTTGTACTGACGTGCTATCACAGGAGCATGGATAGAGAGTTTGGTTGCTCTAGCTCTTATAGTCTCTGAGATCTAGGCGCTCATCTGGACGAATGGGCACAGCGCCCAACCCTGTGTGTGAGAGAGAGCGAGAGGGAACGATGCATTTCGAAATGGTTTTCTTCATTGTGGCTATGTTTATGAGTCGATCTGATCCAGATTCAACACTCTGATAGATATTGTCATTTTCTACAATTCTGCGTTTTTAGTTTTCTCGTATCTTTAAAATTGTGCATGCCACAGATTTTCGTCCTTTGAGTGGGCGGAAGGGGGCGGGGCGAAATTTTAAAACGCTTCCTTCTGGGTGTTACACACATTAATTTTTTGCACAAATCTAATATACCCCTTTACTCTTCGAGTACCGGGTATAATAAATATGTATTAATTTTAAGGGCCTTCACTGGACGTCACGTTAACATAGACAATTATATTACGCAGTTTCTCGACCAAACACTCTCAAAAAATGGTGCTATATGAGGGGGCATATACTTGGAAATAACAATAATAATTTCAAGAGACAAAAAAATTCTGTTATGCATACATTTTGGTTAAATACGAAGATAAATCAGAAAGTACATTTGCAACACTGCAAAAAAATTAAACACTCACATTTAAAAAAAAAACCTTTACACCCATATATCGCAATTCGAAAGCAATCAAAAATAACTTTTGTGTTTTTTTATTGCAACTTTTTTTTTAATATGCCCACAGCTACTATGTTAACAAAAAACACTGAAAAAGTAAAAACAATGCCTCAACAACGTCGTGGTTATGGTGGTTACTAACGGTGAACGTAGCTTTCTAATGGTGAAAGAATTATTGAAATCGGCTCAGTAGTTTTTGAGTTTATTCGTAACAAACATACAACATCCTTTCGGTATCAGCACAAAAACTTCATACTTTCAACCAAATCTTCATACTCAGATCAGTAGCTTCTGCTTGCTGTCCAAGTTTAAGTGGGGGTGCCTGCTGTAGGCATATTTCCCCTACATAGATTGTGTTCTGTGTGTTGGATAATTATAAAACAAAAACGTTTGATTTGAAACACAACATTGTACGAGTACAAAGGAATTATATGGAGTCTATGGAGATCTGTGGTTCATATAATCGACACAAATTATGCATTAATCAAAATGCTCGTTGACCTAGATCAATATATTGCAGATCAATCGTTTTAATCCTAGCTACATATATGATATGGGCCGTCATTGCTACCACCTGATCTCACCGCTCTGAGATGAATTCTTCGGCAACGGGTAACAGCCCGAGAAAGCAAAACCTAAAAAATCAAATACGACTCGAGTCTCGTTGATATACGATTTGTTATTGTTGTGGTTGGAGGGCCCCCAATCTTAAAAAGGGTGCCCACATCAGATTTCCATACAAAAAATAAAAATATGTATTATACAGTAATTTCAATATTATTTCTTACTAAGTTATAATTAGTAACGCTTTTGAAAATAAAAAATGGTTCGTTTTCGCAGGGAGTGTAGGGACAGCTGACAGAAATAAAATTCCTTATATATTTTCTGGATAATAAAAGTATTAACATTTGCTACAATTGAATACCCATGGTTTAATTAAATCTTCAATGCGCTATAGCTGCATATGTATATCGGTCTTCTTTAATCGTATTCCGGCCCTAAGTCCAGATGAGTTTATTTATAATTATTCAAAATACAAGCAAGAAGTTTGAGTTATTACCATTCAGATTTCGCTTGTAAGAGTAATCCAAAAAAGTAGAAAAATTGTACCCGCATTTCACAGATGTTGTTTTGCTATTCATAATCAATTTATTTTAATTCAATTTAGACCAAAAAAACAATGGACTCATTATTCTTCACTTCACTGTCAAACTGTCGCATTTAATCACGGCGTTTTCAATCACATTAGAGGATTTACATATTCGCTGTGTACTGGGCCGCCGATTCTGTTTGAATATTGCCAAACAAGTCTTCGCAAAGAATTTACACAGACACAGACACGAGCAGAAGCACGTCCGCTTGTCTTCACTCACTTTTCTTTTCGCTCAAGACAATTTCTCCTTATCCTTTTTCACTGGCCATCCCAGCAAAGTGGCTTGGTTGGCATTGGCACGCGCTTAGGGTAAAGTTACCCCAAAAAAATTGCTGAGTCGTCGCCAAGCAATCTATCCGCGACACAAATTTAGTTCGATTTTAGTTTTTTGACGAAAGTTATTCTCTAATCAATTTTTGCATTTTCATCCACATGTAGCTTTGTTGATAAGCTTCGTTGATAACCAGGGTGTCGGGGGAAATTTGCATTGGATAAACAGATGCCGTTATTTTATTCTGTTTTATTAATTACATTTGGTAGATTATTACATTATTAATCGCACTGAGTGGACTGCTTTTCCACTTTCACTATATTGCCATTTACACTAGAAGGTCTGCGCTGGGATGGTTTGATTGGAGAAAATTAATCGCGTTCTTATGTTCGCCAAGCTGGGTACAAGCCTCTATAGGTCTATAGGTTTAGTTTAGACTTGAATACACGCTCCTTTTATGGGTACGTTCTCGGTTAGTAACTTTGAATTCTTGAGAATATTACGAATTCGTCCGACTATTGTGTACGGCTCTTTGGTATTACAATTGGTTGCGGTCTGCACTGTCTGCGGGGCCGTACGATGCTGGACTAACCAACAAATCGCAGAGTGTAGGCGTTGAATCAGGCTATGCACGTCGCCAGCACCCGAAGGATGTCGGACCGAGAAGAGGCTGCTGGAGATGCTGAAGCTTTTAAGAGAAACAAAACATCATTACCAAGAAAGCTTTTTCTGCACAAATTGTCGTAGTGTCGCACTGCTCTAACGGTATTCATTGAGCTCTCGAGGATTAGAGCGGCGCAGCCCTATGTCCCAGGCGAGAGCGCGGTCTTTTGAAAACGCTTTCTGCAAACCGTTGCTATTGTTTGAATTACGCATGGGTTATTCCTGATGCGTCCAGGTTGAGCATGACTAAGTAAATCATCATTCCAGCTATCACTTATAAGTAATAACTATAGTTCAACCTATGTACATTTTTAGTACAACCCACAGTTCCATACGTATGCTTACACACACACATCTGAAATTGTATATCCGAATGAAAGCAAGTACGAAAGTCTACCGACAGTTCAACGCACATTTTTTTCTATGCATAACAAAACCTCTTCTTAGGAAACTTCTAAAAGTGTCCACATACTTTTAGTTATACCTATTAGCAGGGATCTGTTAAATTGTCACATTAATAGTCGTCCAAGCCAATTAATTGGCAGGTACGCGTAAATCTCGACAATTTGCCACGTTCCGAGTCAAGTCTGCAGCTCGCGGCCATAGCCATAGAAATACTTCCTCAGCCTCAGCTCAGGTAATGTTGATATATGAATCGCAGCATAGCTCTGAGCAGAACTGTTGATTGGGTCTTAAAGTAGCTTAGGTAATTGGGCGTCTAAAGTTTTATTGCTCACGGTAACGGAAGAGCAACACGACAAGATTTTGTGGGTAAACTTGCGGCCAACATGTACAAGAAGCAATGCATGCCGACCTAGCTTGGCTGTCGCTTTATTGTTGCCCCACGACGCCATTTTGACGTGATATCTTAATTGATGACAGATTTCGAGCACGAAGCCTTAATCAACATAATTGGACTGAGGCAACACAAATTCGAGGACAATGATAGGCACTGGAGTTTGAGCTCCGCGTCGACTGCCACCTGAAAACCCACGTCTCCACACCGACAGCGAATGACAGCAGCATCGGCACCGCCTCGAGGCGTCACTGCAAGCGTGGGAAATCGCTTTTCGACTTTCAGATAAAATAACATGAATAACAGTTTATTATACCCGGTACTCGAAGAGTATAGGGGTATATTAGATTGTGTGTAACACCTAGAAGGAAGCGTTTGCGACCCCATAAAGTATATCCAGTGATGAAAAAAATAATAGAAACGACATATTTTTTTTCGCATATTTCAAAATTTTGTTCAGTGAAAAATTTTTTTTTCAAGTTTAATAATTTTATTTGAAAGTCTATACAGTAACGCATTAAAATATAACAAAATAATAATTTTCGAAAAATTTAAACTAACCAAAATTAATTTTTTAATTTTTTAGGCCTGGAAAAAATAATAGAAACGGGAGACTCGAGATTAAGAAAAACAAATGTTTAGCTTTAAAGGCTGGTAGATTTACTTTTGAACTTTAATATTTGGTTATGGCACTGTGATTTTTAGTGACTTCGGCACATCGACAACCCTTGGAATCGACCAGTTCGGCCCAAATTGATGGATCAATGGAGTACCATGCGGATTGAACTTTTTGCCAAAAATCATTTTAATTTTTGGGCTTATAACCTCCAATCCTTTTCTTTAAGATCCCCCAAAACTGCCCTATAGGATTTAGGTTTGGTGGCTATGCAGGCCTTTTCATCAGTGGATCTTTGTTGTCCAAGAACCATTTCGAGGTCAGCATTTGGGAGTGTTTCCGGTCATTATCCTGCGGGAAATCCAACTTTAATTGCATTTTCTATTCTATGGCACACATGTTTTCCTTTATCTAATATATTGGACCAACACCCGAATAAAAAACGCATCCCCACCGCACGATGTTTCCACCAAGATGCCTAACCGTTTTAATATAGTACCTTGGGTCGTGGAAAGCGTTCTTTAAGTGCCTAATATGTGGCTTACCAACAAATCCAAAAAAATGTATCTTAGTTTCATTCAACTACAACAATTATTTGCAAATTTGGACAACAAAAATGCACCTTCTCAAAATTGACTCGGTTTCTGTACATTCTTGATCAGCATCAATAGCCGAGTCGATATAGCCATGTCTGTCTGTCCGTCCGTCCGTCTTCATTAGCGCCTTTAACTCAGAGACTGTAAAAGCTAGAGAAACCAAATCTTGTATCCAGACTTCTGTTTTATCACACAATTACAAATGTATTTCGAAATTTCGCCCCGCCCCTTTCCGTTCACAAAAAAGACGAAAATCTGTGGCATGCACATTTTTAAAGATACGAAAAATCTAAAAACGCAGAATCATAGACAATGACCATGTCTATCAGAGTTTTGAATCAGAGTTTGAATCAGATGAGATCATAAATATAGCCACAATGAAGAATACCATTTCGAAATGCATCGTTCCCTCTCGCTTTCTCTCACACACCGGGTTGGGTGCTGTGCCCATTCGTCCAGATGAGCGCCTAGATCTCAGAGACTATAAGAGCTAGAGCAACCAAACTCTCTATCCATGCTCCTGTGATATCACTTTAGTACAAGTGTATTTCAAAATTTTGCCACGCCCCCTTCCTCCCAAACAAAAAATGAAAATCTACAATTTTGAAGATACGGGTAAACCAAAAACGCAGAGCGAACGAGCCATTGTGCGTCGGTTGAGCCGAAGGTACGTTTCGTTTTGGTTGGGATCTGCACGAAACAAGCTTTGGCTTTCTGTCTGTATTTTAAACCATCCTTCCGATTATTAGGCTAATGCTAGCTATAATGAGCACGCTTTATAGTGATCTGCTCTAGCATATTTTAATAGAAGAAAATTGATACATATCTAATCAGTATCAAAAGACAATTCGACTCCGGCTCGTGACAAACAACAACAACAAACGGGATAGTACCAACTCCTGGTACCAATGTGGTGGAAAATGATTCATTTATGTTTAAATGGGGAAAAATACCTTTTCTTTAAAAGTTGGGGGTTGTTTGCAAGGGTTTAGCGATTAAAAGGCAGAAATTTGCTGCACCTTTTCCTGTCACTCGCTGCCATCCCACGACTGCGATGTTGCCGTATCCTTTGATGACTCGGACATATGTATGTAGGGGGAGTTGTGTGCAGGCAAAACAAATGCAAAAGCTCACGTGTGCACCCATTACCATGGTTGGACAACGTTCTGTGGCCCTCTTGGTCTCGTCTAGACGAACGAATCACGGATGCAATTGTCCTTTCACAAAAATGCGGACACGGAGATAGCTGCAGGTGCCGGCACGTAAACACACAGGTCGGCACTCTCCCAAGAGCGTTGGGCAGGGCAGCCATGAAAGGCTAGTGCAGTTGCTCATTTCTTCAGTCACTCTCAAACAGAGCAGAACTGCCATTTGCCTGTGGAAAAATAATAATAGGAGTATTTAATCTACAGAAATAAATAATTTTGACCTTTTTAAAAATTTGTATTTTTGCAGTATGATGTTGGTTCTGTTTCTTTGGATTGTCGGCAGGCTCTCGCTCTCTGTTGTTAATGCATTTGGGGTTCAATATTTTCACGAAAATACTGGTGAGCTACTCAAATTCAACATAGAATAATTTGTGGATCCGAATCGTTTTATTAGTGCACAATATTGCAGAGTGTGCTCAAATTAGAGAAAAGAGAAAAACTCTTTACTATCTACGAAATAATTTAAGATATTTTTGAAGTGTTAAGTTTTGAGTTACGTTTTTGTCTGTATGTATGTATGTGTATATGTGTATATTTCACTAGTTCGACGGTAAACGATGTGGTGGCGGATATTTCATACAAAAAACGAAATGATGAAATTGCTTAGGGTTAGTAAAGTGAGTACAGGTGGTTCCCTAGTAGTAGTGATTTCACCACTTTATACATACATATACATACATACATGTATACTACGTATATTGGGGCGAGTCAATTTGTAAGGAGTAAAAAAAAAAACGTGCACGCTTCCACCAGAATCGGAATCTACGAAAAATTCTAAGAATCTTCTTCTCAATTCCTAGCTCGCGCTGAGAAGGATGAAGATTTCAGATTGAGGTATTTTAAGGAATTTAAGGTTTTTAAAATTATATGCGCCTTTTCCGATCATGTTGGGCTCAATCCTGATTTATATTTTTACAACAAATTTTATGTATATTTTTATACCAGGTACTCGAAGAGTATAGGGGTATATTAGATTTGTGGTGATAACGGTTGTGTGTAACACCCAGAAGGAAGCGTTTCCGACTCCAAAAAGTATATATATTCTTAATCAGCATCAATAGCCGAGTCGATATAGCTATGTCTGTCTGTCCGTCCGTTTGTCCGCCTTCATTAGCGCCTATAGCTCAGAGACTATAAAAGCTAGAGCTACAAAATTTTGCAATCAGACTCCTGTCCTATTACACTGTTACAAGTGCATTTCAAAATTTTGCCCCGCCCTCTTCCGCCTACACAAAAAACGAAAATCTGTAGCATGCACAATTTTAGAGATACGAGAAAACTAAAAATGCAGAATCATAGACAATAATCATACATATACATACATAGAGTGCTGAATCTGGATCAGATCGAATCATAAATATAGCCACAATAAAGAAAACGATTTCGAAATGCATCGTTCCCTCTCGCTCTCTTTCACACGCGACCCTGTCTCCTGTGCCCAATCGTCCAGATGAGCGCCTAGATCTCAGAGACTATAAGAGCTAGAGCACCCAAACTTCCCGTCCATGCTCCTGTGATATCACTTCAATACAAGTGTATTTCAAGTTTTTGCCACGCCCGCTTCCGCTCCTACAAAGGAACAAAATCTGTGGCATGCACAATTTTTAGGATACGAGAAAACTAAAAACGAAGAATAATAGACAACAAATAGACATAATAGACAATGAAATTTCAGTGGCCACGCAACGCCTTCCAAGCGCTTACTCATTCTCTCTCTCTCTCTGTCTGATGCTGATCAAGAATATATATACTTTATGGGGTCGGAAACGCTTCCTTCTGGGTGTTACACACATCCACTTTTTGCACAAATCTAATATACCCATAAAGTATATATTTTCTTGATCAGCATCAATAGCCGAGTCGATATAGCTATGTCTGTCTGTCCGTCCGTCCGTCTTCATTAGCGCCTATAGCTCAGAGACTATAAAGCTAGAGGAACGCAACTTTGCATCCAGGCTCCTGTCATATCACACTGTTACAAGTGTATTTCAAAATTTCGCCACGCCCCCATCCGCCCCCAACAAAGGACGAAAATTAACAATTTTTAAGATACGAGAAAACCAAAAACGCAGAATCATAGAAAATTACCATATCTATCAGAATGATGAATTTGGATTAGATCGGATTATTAGTATAGCCAGAAGGAACAAATGAAATGTCAGTGGCCTTCCAAGCGCAGACTCATTCCCTCTCTCTCTCGCATACAGCCGTGTATGTATATGTAGGAAGTAGATAAAGACATGTAGAAAAGGCAGATGTAAAAAATGTATGTAAACAAATATGGAAACATCTAATAGATAAAAATCAACGAAAAGGTTCGATTTAATTCCTTTTTTCTTTTTTGGCTAAAATTAAATTCGTCCTTTTTGCGAACATGTAATAAATTACAATAAGCTCACATACATATATACTGACTGAGCACCGGGTACAAAGTAGAGCTGCGAAGGTAGACGCAGCTCACAACGTTCCCCCTCGTTTTTTTTTGCGGTTTACCTTTTTCCAATATTATACGTATAGTTTTTAATCCCGTATGCATTTCGACGACAACAATAGTTAATTTTTTACAGCTTACCAATAAGTATAGTGCGGCTACCCTAATTGCAAATTGAAAATTCGGTAGCTTTATGGGCGGGGCGGGTTGTGAAATCTGCTCAATCTTGCCGTTATTTACACTACGGATAAAACAGCCACTTAGAGCTTTAAAGTTTAAATGCACTGTGAGCTGAATAGCACAGGAAAGCTTTTCTGTTACCCTGCTAAAACAACGAACAGCACTCATCTCGCAGTAGTTCATGGTCCCGAGTCATCTATGTTCATATAAAAATGTACTATACAGTCGAACTTCTCTACAACGAATTTCCCTATAACGAAGTTTTCTATATAACGAATCTATTTTCTTTCCTTATAGCGAATATTTCTCTATTACGAATTTTTTACACGCCAGTAACTCGAGTTGTCATACGCTTTCGATCACGCTATTACGAATTTTTGTTGCAATTATTATACCCGGTACTCGAAGAGTATAGGGGTATATTAGATTTGTTGAAAAAATGGATGTGTGTAACACCCAGAAGGAAGCGTTTCCGACCCCATAAAGTATATATATTCTTGATCAGAATCAATAGCCGAGTCGATATAGCTATGTCTGTCTCTCCGTCCGTCTTCATTACCGCCTATAGCTCAGAGACTGTAAAAGCTAGAGCAAGCTTATTTTGTATCCAGCCTTCTGTCCTATCACACTGCTTCAAGTGTGTTTCAAAATTTCGCCCCGCCCCCTTCCGACACTCAAAGGACGAAAATCTGTGGCATGCACAATTTTAAAGATACGAGAAAACTAAAAACGCAGAATCATAGAGAAGCAGCATATCTATCAGATTGTTGAATCTGGATCAGATCAGATGATAAATATAGTTACAATGAAGAAAACCATTTCGAAATGCATCGTTCCCTCTCGCTCTCTCTCACACACCGGGGTGGGCGCTATGCCTGATCGAATTTTTTGACGCCTAGTTCTAAGAGACTATAAGAGCTAGATCCACCAAACTTTCTATCCAAGCTCCTGTGATATCAAACCGAGGTGAGTTTGTTTCAAAATTTGGCCACGCCCCCTTCCGCCCCCACAAAAGACGAAAATCTATAATTTTGAAGATACGGAAAAACCAAAAACGCAGAATCATAGTTAATTACCATATCTATCAGAACGTTGAATCTGGTACCACCACAAGAGGTATCGTAGTGTATCGACTTACCGAACCGAATCTATCACCTTTAGAACGAAAATTTAAAATCGAGCGGTGGTAGAAGCGGGAAAAAAATGCAATTTTACTTGATATGCGTCAACTTGACATACAATTAGTAGAATATTTGGTGCCCTAAAGGTGTTTAAGTTGTTCACTATACATAACTAAAGATCTAATCGTTTTTCTAGAGTGACGGACATACGAAGAAATGATTTTGAAATTAATACTGTAATTTCCATGTAAGAGCCACCTCATAAAGCCCGTTGTGAGCCCCCTGTTTTTATACCCGGTACTCGAAGAGTAAAAGGGGTATATTAGATTTGTGCAAAAAGTGGATGTGTGTAACACCCAGAAGGAAGCGTTTCCAACCCAATAAAGTATATATATTCTTGATCAGCATCAATAGCCGAGTCGATATAGCTATGTCTGTCTGTCCGTACGTCTGTCCGTCTTCATTAGCGCCTATAGCTCAAAGACTATAAAAGCTAGAGGAACACAATTTTGTATCCAGACTCCTGTCCTATCGGACTGTTACAAGTATATTTCAAAATTTCGAGTGTTGAATCTGGTTCAAATCAGATTATAAATATAGCCACAATGAAGAAAACCATTTCGAAATGCATCCCTCTCGTTCCCTCTCGCTCTCTCTCTCACACCGGGGTGGGCGCTATGCCTGATCGAATTTTTTGACGCCTAGTTCTAAGAGACTATAAGAGCTAGATCCACCAAACTTTCTATCCAAGCTCCTGTGATATCAAACCGAGACGAGTTTGTTTTAAAATTTGGCCACGCCCCCTTCCGCCCCCACAAAAGATGAAAATCTACAATTTTGAAGATACGGAAAAACCAAAAACGCAGAATCATAGAAAATGACCATATCTTTCATAGTATTGAAGTTAGATCAGATCGAATCATAAATATAGTCAGACAAATGAAATTTCAGTGGCCTTCCAAGCGCAGACTCATTCCCTCTCTCTCTCGCACACAGCCGTGTATGTATATGTAGGAAGTAGATAATGACATTTAGAAAAAGCAGATGTAAAAAATGTATGTAAACAAATATGGAAACATCTAATGGATAAAAATCTCCGAAAAGGTTCGACTTAATTCCATTTTTCTTTTTTGGCTAAAATTAAATTCGTCCCTTTTGCGAACATGTAATAAATTACAACTAGCTCACATACATATATACTGACTCACAACGTTCCCCCTCGTTTTGCGTGCGTTTGGTCGAGAAACTGCTTAATATAATTGTCTATGTTATCGTGACATATTTTAACACTGTTTTTATGCATTTTACGTCAAGTGAACACAGGCAGAATCATTTAATTAAATATATTCATATCAATCAATTAATTTAATACAAAATTAATTTTAACTTTCTAAGCCATCAGCTAAGCGCAGCAAGAAAGAGGAGGCCATTGAAAGCTTTGAAAATAAATACATTTTGATTTTCTCTTTATCTGTCTGTTTTCCTTTCATATATCTTAATTGTTCGTGGATTTTTCAAGGGGGCAAAATACAGGCTATATAATTTGTATTTTCAAAAAGTGATCACTTCAGTGAATTCTTGATAACATTTTTCTATTCGAAGGAATCAATTTAGTTTCTTCACTGACGTTTACCTAGGTTAGGTTAGGTTAGGTAGAAGCGGTTGCCAGGCTCGCCAGGAGGCCGATTACGGCCCGTTGTGATACCGCAAGAGAATCTTTCCCCTTTCCGCGTCGTGAGACCTTAATGTCAGCAGTTATCCCATCCGGCTGCTCTTTCCGTTTACCTAAGATATCTAGCTTTCAATTCGTATACATAAGTTCTCTTGGTCATAAGTTATGAGGCAAAAGCGGAGCCCATAACTGGATGGATACATAAAAGCTTAGTTACAAGTATTTAGATTTTGTTTTCTTGATATTATACATGTGAAAACCATGAGAGATTCACATTTAATTATTATAAACGCAAAAAGCCCTTTTTTTAACTTTTGGGAAGATAACATTTTTCATCTCTGCTCGTACGACTAGTCGCGTCCCCTCATTTACACGTGTCTCCGGTTGCCTTGCATAATATTTATGGGCTTGCCTGGCGCCGTGCATACCATGGTGACAATGACTGTGCTCACGTGCTGCAAACACAGACGCCAAATGCCGCATGCCGCATAGCACTTCGTCGCAGTTCTGCTCCGACAGCAGTCGGAGTCTGGTATGAGTCGCCCAGCAACAGCAATGACACCGCTCTTATTGAATACGCACATATGCGGGCTGGAGTGGAGGAGGGAATAGGATTAATTCTTCCTCTAAGAACAGAACTTCCCTCAAATCCATATCGCTTGAAATTCTGTGTGCTTCATTTTCAAATTATTCAAAGGCACCAGGTAGACCACGGGGGAGGTGGTCTAGTGGAAATAAGTGTCATGAAAAAACATATTCTGGGAAGCGAAATAGCAGAAGAGGGGAACGTGCGAGTATCAACGCCACTCATGTCCATAAAATCAATCACGATCTGAGTGCGAGCCCAGGAAGCACAAAGAAGTAAACGAGCCGAGGTGTACCCCAAAGGCGGCAACATCAGACAAACACTAGGCTATGAGGAATGTCCCCAGCAATTAGCGACGGTCGATAGAAGTCGGCAGATGGTGTGTTCTTATGTAGGCATAAATCAGCTTAAAAATAATGTCAGAACTCGCGCCGAATGTAATTAAAATATAAACTAGAGATGCTTCAATCTCAAACTTCGTATTCCATTTACGTAAATTCAACCAAATTCTGTGCCAAATTTTGACACCTTTGTGCAATACCAAACTTGATGCACGCTTAATACAGTCCGAAATGCGGTGTTAACCTGTTTAGAATTGTAATTTAGAGTATTAAAGTACTATGCAAGTGCTGCACAAACAACATGTGTTGATGCCCCTATTACGAACATAGGCAAATTGATGGTAATCAATAATTTGAAGAGCTAAGCGCCTACAAACGTATATCACAATCTGCTGACAGAGAAACTGAATTGATTTGATATAAGGAAGGTGATTAGAGTAAATATATCAATGCAAAGGATCCAGACCGCCCATTGTCAGTGACAGACCGTTTGCAACGTGTCGCAAAGTAGCAATCAATTGTTGCACTGTCCGAGCACAAAGCGGGAAATTTCTGACAATGTAGCGTAATATGACACACGACAACATGCACAATGATTACTTACTACACCCAACCCCTAGCAACCCCAGAAGAACCAGTGGCACAAGCAGCAGGGGGCAGGGGCAGAGCATTGACACGCTTAATGAGAATTCACACAAGTGAGAGCTCTCTCGTCGGCCTTCCGACTATAAGATACCCGTTTCTCGGAATTCTTTCTTAAATCAATTTTGAGCTTAGCTTCGAATGTTTCGAAAGGAAATATCAATACATATTCTTTTATATATGTAATGGTGCTACTTTTGATATTTATGGAAAGGTAAATACCAAATAAATCCGACAATATTTAAACCATAGGTTAAAACGGTTGCTGGGGGGTGGGACGAACCTTCCCTCAGTTCACATGGATCTATTAAAGGTCCGTTGAGATGAAGCCATAACAAAGCCATGATTTTAGCACTCACTCTCAATTTGTTGGCCTTATGGTTTATCCAAGTATATACAATGCTGATCAAGAATAAGCAGTATATATATATAATTTATGCAGTCGGGAACCCATTTTTATGCATGTTACGTACAACTTCAGAAGCACAATATACCCCTACGTGTGTAGTACTCTTCCGATTTTGGCGGTAAGAACGGAACTATAAGTTGGACAACTTCATCATCAGAGTTCCTGCCGCAGACATGACACCCTCGAAAATAACTTGAAAGTGAATCGTGCTCAGTGGTGTTGTCGTCTAGGGGCAGGAGAGGCGGGGCGACATACTCGTAAGTAAATTATGCAAATTCCTAGGGCCGAATGCCTACTTGGCAGTTTACATTTGAAATGTGAACGCTGCAAACGAACCAGAAATCGGACAAGGACGGCAAGGAGACAACCAAGTGACAGGGGGAGACAGACAGAAGCAGTGGACAAAGAGGGGCTAGGCGAACAAACAGGCAGACAGACAAGCAGACACTGTGAGTGGCAGCCGCAACACTGATTGCTCCCAACGATGCCACTAATATATTCAAAAGTTGCCATTTACGAGTCATACGAGTACGAGGGAAACATATTCGCCATTCGGGAGGGTTCATTTACGATGATAAAACGATGATAAAAATGCAAACAAAACCCCAATTTAGTAAAACACTTGACAGATGTTTGATTCTGTTTCTGTTAACATTGCATTACAGCAACAGCAATGCCAGTGCCGTGCCAGGCAAGGTCCCAGCATGGCACAATCTCGTTTTGTGCCTGCATTTAAATGTGGACTTCCACTCCCCAATCTGGCCCCCTCATCACCCCGACGTACCGAACCATACCGCACCGCACCACCATCCCAGAGGGATGGCAATCTCGAAACAGTTTTTGTAGTACAGCTACAACAAATCTCGCCCAGTAGAAGCCGGGACAACCGAACAGGGACACAAGTATAGTAGAAATACGTTCCCCACTCCCGTTCCCACACGCCTTCGTAAAGAGATATACCAGCCCCAAGGTCCACACGAGGAGCGGCACTCGTCGGACGCCTGTGGGCCCCTGCGTGGAAGTTAAATTGAATTGAGAGCTTTGTTATCGCTCTGACAGAATTATGATGCGATAATGCTCCTAATGACCTGTTTTCGTTGTCAACTTCGTTTAAAAATAAACTAAACTGTGAAATTTAATTAAGGCAGCCTAGCCGGAACGGCAAAGGCAGAAAATCATGTTGGTCAAGCGATAAATCCAATTTCACACCAGTGGGAAAAACAAAAATAGCCCTCAATCATCCTGAACCCTTAGGCGGGCTTCACCCTGCCACCCCGAGCAGGCGTAAACTTTCCTATGGATAAATATGTACATATATCCAGCATATGAGCATATTCATATAGCTATCTACATATGTATATGTATATTGAAACTTGTATGCCGAAAGGTTGAATTCGAGCGATGTCGCCCTGGTTGCATTCACATTCGCAGAGACTATCCAGTAGTGGGCAAATTCGTTGAATTAAGAATAAACTTTCCATTTCCGTTTTAAATAGAAACGAAATATATATTTCGAATAGAAAAATGATAGCCATCGAATAGCTATGTATGTATGTCGACTCAACTCGACATCCTGGTCAAAAATCCATATTCTGTATTGGTGAAATCTGACCAAACTCATAGCAGCTCTGGTAGGATATAAAAAGAAAATCTTCACCGATTACTAGCTATGGTCTTCGAGCTGGTGGCAAGGACTGCTTTATAGGGACAGTGTTATGTTTTATGGTTATTTCAGTCATGCGCTCAGTCTTTACATGGCTGACAGAAAATAAGAAAATTAGTCATTTCGTGCATGCCCAAGAGCCACTGCGACAGAAAAGAGACGACGAGATATTGTTCCAGCGCCACATTTAAATGCAGAAGGCTATTAGACGCAATTTATTTGTCACATGCTCCTAATGACTGAGTGAACATCCAGACCAGGAGCACAAACATGTCCTCACACTTAGAGAGCACACCCGCCTTGGTACATACGCACTCGTAGTTCGTGTGCGAGTACGAGCGCACGAGTACACAGCCATCCGCCACTTTCGCTGCGTGACGTAAGCCCCATCAGATGGCAGCGGCCACGTGGGTCTTGGCTAGGAGTGGGAGTGGGGCCCTGCTGAAGTCAGACCATAATGAAGAGCAGAAGATGTTATGCGACACAGGCACAATGCGTCATTCGGGCTGGCCCTCTCCCTCATTGAGAGGCCCAGCTGGGGATCATTCAGCCGGTCACAATGACTATAATAAACAGATCTCTCTCTAAAGAGACCCCTTCCTCCCAAAATACAGCACTCTCTGTCCTAGTAGACAAAATAACTAAAAACGGGCAGACAGAGACAGCCTTAGCACCTTAAATTGCCGAACCTGATGCTGATTTTGAACGCATTACTAACCTCTGAGTTCATGAAATAAGAACACTTTAACACTGATTTGCGTAATATCACTCGCAAAGAGAGACAAGGAGCTGCAGTTATATGCTCTTTTATGATAGAAAATGTTTAATCATATATAGGGGAAACATACCACGTTTGGGCCCCGTTTTCTTTTTTCCTCATAACTTCTGACCAAGAGCATATTATACAAACTTATGTATACGAATTAAAAGCTATATATCTTAAGTCAACGTCTGTGAAGAGATTGACTGATTCCTTCAAATAGAAAAAAGTTATTAGTTTCTCGGCCAAACACGCAAAAAATGGCGCTATATGAGGGGGCATATACTTCGAAATAACACTAATAATTTCAAGAGACAAACAAATTTTCTTATGCATAAATTTTGGTTAAATACGAAGATAAATCATTAAGTACATTGACAACACTGAAAAAAAATGAACCAATCGCATTTTTAAAAAATGTTTAACATCCATATATCGCAATTCGAAAACAATAAAAAGTTACTTTAGTGTTTTTTTATTGCAACTTTTTTTTAATATGCCAACAACTACTACAAAAATGAATAAATTGGTTTCGTTATCAGAACAAAAACTTCATACTGTCAACCAACACGACTCCTCATACTCAGATCAGTAGCTTCTGGATGCTGTCCAAGACTACGTGGGGTGCCTCTAACTGGGGGGGGGGGGGGGCCTACTGTAGGCATGTTTTCCCTATATCTATGTGTACCTCCGGATTTAAATAGCCAATTATCTGAGTAAATTACAATAGTTGCGAACCGAGTATATTTTCTTCTGAATCGTGAAACTTTCCTTCGCTCTCCACACAACTCGCTTCCACAGAACCGAAGTTACGAGAAGCAAACCACATCGAAACCAATCTGTTCCGCCAATGTGCAACCGCATTTGCTGGGGCGACAAAGAAACCGCAGTGCACTCCCTGCCCCCGACAGTCGGGTATTGCACCCACACCCGAGGCAGTCGGATAGATACCAGGGGATACTTAGAGGCGGCGACGCGACAGTGACGCCGGGGCGTCATACAGAGACAGAAAACTAACCGCAGCCGCACGTGTGGCAGGCCAGGAAATGGATGTAGAAATGGAAGTGGAAGGTTTGTCGCACGCGGCGCAAGGGGCAACAACATAAAGAGGGCATGCCGAAAGACGCACGACACTCCGCCGAGGCAAAGAATGAGAAATAAGGACTGTCGGCAAGTCTCCGGCGGGGGTTTTATTCAAAGGGTTTGTTGTTTTGAAAGAAAAAATACCCGACATGTCTCAGCCTCAAGGTGGATCACGGTTGCCAAAGTGTCTCCCCCCGCATCAACAGGCATCAGAGCAAATACAAACGAGAGGAGGTCCAATAGTTGTCAATCAGGCTAAAAGATACCATATACTCTGAATTTATAGCCATACCTTTGAAAAAGGAATCTGCATATTTTCGTATTGACTTTCAGTTGTTCAATCCGATTCCGACTATTAGAATTATATTTATCGGCGGATACATGAATAAAAACTGCATCCATATAAAAATATGCATATCAACGACCCAAAGGAGAGCTACAGTATTTACCTTTAAAAAGGGGCAAAGCGGTACGTAGTTTTCCCAAATCTAAGAGATCCTATATATCTATTAGATATCCTTTGTTTTTGCCTCCTAATTTTTGACCAAGAGCATATTAAACAAACTTATATATACGAATTAAAAGCTAGATATCTTAGGTAAACGGAAGGAGCAGCCGGATGGGATAACTGCTGACATTAAGGTCTCACGACGCGGAAAGGGGAAAGATTCTCTTGCGGTATCACAACGGGCCGTAATCGGCCTATGTGTGGTGGCCTCCTGGCGAGCCTGGCAACCGCTTCTACCTAACCTAACCTAACCTAGGTAAACGTCAGTGAAGAAACTAAATTGATTCCTTCGAATAGAAAAATGTTATCAAGAATTCACTGAAGTGATCACTTTTTGAAAATACAAATTATATAGCCTGTATTTTGCCCCCTTGAAAAATCCACGAACAATTAAGATATATGAAAGGAACAGACAGATAAAGAGAAAATCAAAATGTATTTATTTTCAAAGCTTTCCATGGCCTCCTCTTTCTTGCTGCGCTTAGCTGATGGCTTAGAAAGTTAAAATTAATTTTGTATTAAATTAATTGATTGATATGAATATATTTAATTAAATGATTCTGCCTGTGTTTACTTGACGTAAAATGAATAAAACAGTGTTAAAATATGTCACGATAACATAGACAATTATATTAAGCAGTTTCTCGACCAAAAACACGCAAAAACAGGGGGCTCACAACGGGCTATATGCATACATTTTGGTTAAATATGAAAATAAATCAAAAAACATTTTGACAACACTGCAAAAAAATAAAAAACTCACATTTTTAAAAAATTTGTAACATCCATACATATAACGCAATTCGAAAACTATCAAAAATTACTTTTGTATTGAAACTTTTTTTTTAATACAAAAGGCATATTTTCCTTTGGCTATCAGCACAAAAACTTCATACTGTCAACCAACACGACTCCTCATACACAGATCAGTAGCTTCTGCATGCTGTCCAAGTTTACGTGGTGGGGCCCGTAACTGGGGGAGGCTCACTGTAGGCATGTTTCCCCTACATACATTGTGGGATCGGAAACACTTCCTTCCTTGTCCTTCCTTGTCTGTTACATATGTTTTTACATCTGCACGAATACAATAAACTCTTGTACTCCTTAAGTACTGGGTATAATGATAGAAATGGGGAAAACACAAACGGGATGAGGGAAAGGATTCGCCACAGCCAACCGATAAAATCCATGACGAGATCCATGGCATTTGCCGCCATGCCGATCGGCAGGGTTCTGATATTCGTGTGCATATCGCCCTGGGAGGACAAGCAACATACATACATATGTATGTATATGTACATACATATGGATGTATATGTACATGCATATGTGCGCAGTGCGCACGTACAAGCATGTGCAGGACGGCATCAAAATTCGTGTCTGTTTGAGCGAGTCTCCGTGTAATTTATTTTTGGCGCACTTGTGGAGAGATAAAGAGCCTGGAAGTCAGCTCCCGCCGCTCCGCAATGCTCCCATACTTACCGCCGGGGCACATGGACACTGTAGCCTGTAGCTATCGGCGGTGCTTGTGTGTTTGCGTTAGCATGCGCTGGTATTGAGTGTATTCCACATGAGTGGATTTGCCGAGATTCGCGATGGCTTACAGCGTGTTAAGTGTTTAACCTGGATCAAAGCGAAATCACTTGCAGCGGAATTTCAGCTCTTCTATACTCAACGTCAGCCGAAAGACCAGAGCAAGCGATGTCAACTAGTCACAATGTCTAAGTCATAACCATAACCAATTTACGCGACGGGACTCATGTGGGGCACGAGTATACGAGCTTTTTATGCAGATTAACAGATATAAACAGTGTATAGGAAGGATAGGTTTATGTATATAGTTTCGCCCTGATGTGTCCGATAAACAGATCTGCATATGGACAGTTCCGCCAAAAGGTCCACCATGCCAAAAAACATTAAAAGTCAATAAAAACTGATTTCCATATAGTTTTGTCCCGATATTATTTTCTAGATCTATTGATAGTTAATTAATTTAACCAATTGGTACTGAACTTTGATCTGAAAATCTTATCAATTCAGCAAAAGTTTACTTTTTTGGTATTTTTATAGTCATATTTTCCTCTAATAAAATCTCCCACAAGAAATATGATTCTTGATCAAAGTTCTCCCCCAAAGTCTTTCTAAGATATTGAACTATCTAAAAAAATCTCAGAGAAGCTGTCGAGTCTCGGCTAACGGTATATTTTAAAAACTTTTTTTACCACGTTACGCCAGTAACGTACGTCAGATGCCTCCGCGGACTTGTAAAATAATATCGAGGGGGAACGTTGTGGCTCTACTTTATACCCGGTACTTAGTCAGTATATATGTGAGCCTACGAATTTATGTAATTTATTATATATTCGCAAAAGGGACGAATCAAATTTTAGCCAATAAATAAAATTTTAAAAAAATTAAATCGAACCATTTCGGAGATTTTTATATGTAGGTTTATTCGATTTTATCTGTTTCCACTTTTGCTTACATTTTTTTTTTGCATCTGTCTTCTCTACATTTCTACATTCTACATCTACATACGTCTTTATTACGACTCGTGGAAATGTGTGCGAGAGAGAGAGAGGGAATGAGTATGCGCTTGGAAGGCGTTGCGTGGCCACTGAAATTCCATTTGTTCCTGATAGATATGGTCATTTTCTATGATTCTACGTTTTTATTTTTCTCGTATCTTAAAAATTGTGGATTCCACAGATTTTCGTTCTTTGTACACTTGTATTGAAGTGATATCACAAGAGCATGGATAACAAGTTTGGTTGGTCTAGCCTTAATAGTCTCTGAGATCTAGGCGCTCATCTGGACGAATGGGCATAGCAGACGTGGTCGCGTGTGAGAGAGAGCGGGAGGGAACGATGCATTTCGAAATGGTTTTCTTCATTGTGGCTATATTTATGATTCGATCTGATCCAGATTCAACACTCTGATAAATACAGTCATTGTCTATGATTCAGCGTTTTTAGATTTCTTGTATCTTTAAAATTCGTTTTTTGTGTGAGCGGAAGGGGGCGGGGTGAAATTTTGAAATACACTTGTAACAGTGTGATATCACAGAAATCTGGGTACAAAATTTGGTTGCTCTAGCTCTTATACTCTCTGAGCTATAGGCGCTAATGAAGGCGGACAGACGGACGGAAAGACAGACATGGCTATATCGACTCGGCTATTGATGCTGATCAAGAATAAATATTTTTTATGGGGTCGGAAACGCTTTCTTCTATGTGTTACACACATCCATTTTGGTAAAAATCGAATATACCCCTATACTCTTCGAGTACCGGGTATAAAAACAGGAAATGCTTTGACATTTAATAATAGGAAAATGAACGCTCAATACTTTATGTACTAGCATAAAAAATAGTATACAGATATTTAGTCCAACCCTGTTAGCAGAGTTTTGTTATTTTGTACCCCAACTATTTGCATTCGGGCAATTGCATTCGGGCAACTTTATGCCGAGGGTGTAGTTGATCTTTAATAAGCATTTTTTCGTACGAAACGTTTTGATCAGCCCTCAAAATTTGCAGCACTCGACGCTTTGACAAATTTGGGCTGCGCTCTAGTTTTCTTTGACGGCTAAGCTTTTTATACGTGACTTATCGCGTTTTTGTGGTAACGGTAGGCGACCCATGCGATGATTTTTCCCGAAAATTTCGGGATAAATTAAAAAAAAATTTCGATTGTGAAATAACTTTTCTTCACTTTAGTAGCGACGTACTATAGTGACATCCCCATTTCACGACAGGCTGACATTTTTGTTCGCTCATCATTTGAAATATAGCTGCTTTGAGACATTCTATTGAAAATAATTGTATTTAACAGGTGAAAACGCTTAATATCACAATAAACGCACTTTAAATGTTGGTTCAAACAAAAACGCAAAGAAAACAAAAAAATTTGATGCTCTAATGCACTTCTAAGAAGCCATCGACAACTAATGTAAGCTCAATTATTTCGTTCAGCATTACGAGGCGCGAGAGATTTTATGAAAGAATAACGGAACCAAATTTGTTTTTGAACTGCACTTTGTTATTTCGAGCAAAATGAGCTATTTGTTCGAATCTCCGCCCAAAAAGAAATAGATCAAACCCAACGAATAAGCTCTGGCTCTGGTGACTTTTTTCGCATATCTTATGTACATATGTAGCGTAAAGTCAGGTAATGTTTTGGCTTATATCTTAAAAACCGTTCATTCGATTGTTTTCTTTTTTCGGTGAATATTATTACTGAAGAACAATAATTTTTTTTTTTAAATAGACTTTTTCATTATTTATTCAAATTCTTATTTTATACGCAGTATTTGTAAATATTTTCATAATTGATAATCAATTAATAATTAATCCTGTATTGCAGTACTTGAACAATAAATTATGACTCTTATTTGAATACATTTTGCCTTCCTTCATTTCAATTGCGACAAGCACAAGTCAATCTTTTCAGGCAGCTATACCGTTGTTAACGACAAATGATGTTCTTTTCTGGTGTATTATTAGCAGATGCTTACATCAGCTTATAAGAATCCTCTGGCATTACAGTCGATTTATCACATCCATCGATATATGCATGCATGTAAACACATATGTATGTATGTAAATATGAGTAAATGTGAAAAATTTAATTTAAATCATTTTGCAGAAGACACTTTCATTTTTGGAGAATGAATGATAACAATGTTTAAATGCACATATGCTTCTGGATCATCTACTATTAATGCTTTTTATACCCGGTACTCGAAGAGTAAAGGGGTATATTAGATTTGTGCAAAAAATTAATGTGTGTAACACCCAGAAGGAAGCGTTTCCGACCCCATAAAGTATATATATTCTTGATCAGCATCAATAGCCGAGTCGATATAGCTATGTCTGTCTGTCCGTCCGTCTGTCCGTCTGTCCGTCCGTCCGTCTGTACGTCTTCATTAGCGCCTATAGCTCAAAGACCATAAAAGCTAGAGGAACACTATTTTGTATCCAGACTCCTGTCTTATCGCACTGTTACAAGTGTATTTTAAAATTTCGCCCCGCCCCCTTCCGCCCACTCCAAGGACGAAAATCTGTGGCATGCACAATTTTAAAGATACGAGAAAACTAAAAACGCAGAATCATAGACACTGACCTTATCTATCAGATTGTAGAATCTGGATCAGATCGGATAATAAATATAGCCACAATGAAGAAAACCATTTCGAAATGCATCGTTCCCTCTCGCTCTCTCTCACACACAGGGTTGGGCACTGTGCCCATTCGTCCAGATGAGCGCCTAGATCTCAGAGACTATAAGAGCTAGAGCAACCAAACTCTCTATCCATGCTCCTGTGATATCACGTCAGTACAAGTGTATTTCAAAATTTGGCCACGCCCCCTTCCGCCCCCACAAAAGACGAAAATCTACAATTTTGAAGATACGGGAAAACAAAAAACGCAGAATCATAGAAAATTACTATATCTATCAGAGTATTGAATTTGGATTTGATCGGATCATAAATATAGTCAGAAGGAACAAATGAAATTTCAGTGGCCTCCCAAGCGCAGACTGATTCCCTCTCTCTCTCGCACACAGCCGTGTATGTATATGTAGGAAGTAGATGAAAACATTTAGAAATGGCAGATGTAAAAAATTTATGTAAACAAATATGGAAACATCTAATAGATCAAAATCTCCGAAAAGGTTCGACTTAAATTTTTTTTTTTGTCTAAAATTAAATTTTTTCCTTTTGCGAACATGTAATAAATTACAACAAGCTCACATACATACATACTGACTGAGTACCGGGTATAAAGTAGAGCCGCGGCGCAGACGCGGCTCATAACGTTCCCCCTCGTTTTGTATTATGTATTTAGCAGATAACCATTTGGGAAGGTGTACGAGTTTTGCTCTTCAGTAAGCATACCGATTTGTTTGTGTAAGGGATTATTTGTACATTTATTACAAGCCGAGTCGGGGGTACTTTGAGATCCGAGCTGCAACAATTTGTTTACGCACCAAGTGTAATATCGGCGTGCACTAAGCCATTGAATAAGCAAGATTTATTTGTCGAATGAGTCAATCAGCAATCCAAGCTGGATCTTTCCTTCCGGAATCTGTGGCATATCTATATAAAAAGCTCGCATACTCGTGCCCCCACATGAGTCCCGTTCCGTAAATTGTTCCGTTATGACCTAGACATTGTGACTATTTGACATCGTTTGCTCTGGACTTGCGGCTGACGAATCTGATGTACCACAGGTACGTCGAGATGATAATATCTCTATAGAGCCCGAAACCCACTGACTATATTAGTCCCAGGAAAGCCAATTGGGAAAAAAATAGTTCAGTAATGGAGGAATTCCTTCCCTCCAAAGCACCAATATGGCCGAACACAGAGGACGACCTAAACTGTCTGGTGAACAGGCTCACTGAAGCCTGCAACAAAGCATTCAGCAGCATGTCACTCAAACAAACATGGGGGAAACAAAGAAACCCCACTGGTGGTCAAAACAAATAAATATCCTACGGAAAAGCTGCAGGACTCTCTTCAACACAGCCAAAAGCGCTAACGGGGAGGAAAACTGGGCAGGCTACGAGACTAGTCTGTCTCTATACAAAAAAGAAGCTAAGAAGGCAAAAAGAGCCTCCTGGCAAGTTTTGTTCTGAAATCGAAGAAACGTCGGAAGCCGCAAGACTACGCAAGATCGTCTCCAAAACGACCCTCTCGGTGGGATACCTCAAAAGAAGTGATGGTACGTGGACTAACTTTAGTGAGGAGTCCCTACACATTCTTTTCGACAGTCATTTCCCCGGGTGTACTACTATCGAGCCGGCACGCCTCTCAAGTGAAGGCTCGGCCACTTTGATGACGCACATCCTTACAAAACGGAACATTAGCTGGGCAATAAACAGCTTTCATCCGTTTAAATCTCCAGGTCCGGATGGGGTCATTCC
Source organism: Drosophila helvetica (assembly GCA_963969585.1). NCBI lineage: Eukaryota > Metazoa > Arthropoda > Insecta > Diptera > Drosophilidae > Drosophila > Drosophila helvetica. The sequence goes on from OZ018403.1 coordinate 12,812,006, forward strand.
GGGCCTTCTTCAAAAGACCGGTGATACGGCCATCAACTGGCTGCAATGTATCTTCAATACTACACGCTTGGCTTAAGGCAAAGATAGTCTTCATCCCCAAAGCAATTAGAGCCTCGACACCGCTGATTCGGGCCCCCTCTGCAATCACTCGCTTCGAGATAGGAACTCCACTCCGTTTCCTCTCTCAAGTACATTTGACCACCAATATTTTTGATGTACTCGAACTCTACCCGCTCATTGGCCAAAGTAAATTATTCTGTGGCCGAACTACAGCTTTGACGTGTCCGAAGCATACACTCTTTGCGGATATTTGTATCATCGTCATCCCAATCATCGGCTTTGCCCAAGTCAGTGTGACATTACATATCTCTACTATATGTCGAGTGTCGCGATTTTCGGGCGGCAGGGACTGGCGTTAGAGGCAAACGGAGGAAGCGGAAATGTTTCAGGCGCGTGTCTGTGATTGCAGTCGCCTGGTTAAACAGCATTTGCGTACACTTTCATAAGTCTGTACGACTCGTATAGTACCACTGGTACGAGTAAAAAATCTGTACATACAGACAGATAGACATACATACATACATAGTTGTTTGCAAGAGTACGAGTACTCATGTAAGCGTGCTCAGGGCTCGGCCTGGGATCTCTGGCTTGTCACGCCGCACTTTCGCCGACACTTTCACTGGCAGGCCACAGGGGCGGTCACGTCACTCGTACTCCAGGCCACAGCTGGCATCTGGCCACCAAGCGTGACTGAAAATTTATGGCACGCATTTGGTTGTGTGCTCGATTTGATTAATGTTGTGACAATTTTACAAGTGTCATACTACCAGCGGTCTGTGCGGCTGAAGTTCGAGGGAGGATGCATATTTTTCCCAATGCCCTTTTCCTAATCACTAAACTAAGTGCCTCTTTCGAAATAGAAGCGTGCCTACAACTCGTACAATTCTCAAAGTTCCTCCCATTTTTTCGCCTGGGGTCTCCTGGGAGTTTTGTTACTGAATGATTGAGGCGTTTGAATAATCCATTTGTCAGCAAAAGCTAATTGTCGCTGCTGTGAGTATGGTGTGTTTGTGGGATTGGCCAAAGGTCCGTGCACGTCGAAAACCATGGGGCATGCGAAAAAACACTTTCTCCCACACAAATGGCTTTATTGTGACATTTCATTTTTACGCCCAGTGCCTGCAGATGGTCGTGATTAATTGTCGCTGAGCTGTCGGACTGACGACTCGGATAAAGAGTTGCGAGCCTGATTTCGCTAGCCTGTGACAGCAGACAACAAGTCGAAAATGGTATGGGCATGGCCACGCCCACGCCCACGCCCATGCCGACGCCCATGGCCCTGCAATGTGCTTTCCATGTGTAAAATTGTAAGCTGCAAACTTGTTGTTGCCGCCACTCCGTGTCCTTTGGGCCTGATCTCTCGCGGCATGTCAGCGATAATCAGTTCGCAAAGTTTCAGCCGCGAATCCAACCGCAATTTCCGCTCCACCAAGATAAACGACTCTAGCGAAAGCGACAGCAACATCGACAGTGACAGCAACAGCTCCCACTGCCAGTGAATGTTGAGTGTGTGGTCCACGTGCGGCAGTTTACAGTTTACAGAGCATAATTTATCTGGAATCAATATTTAAATAGAGGCCCGCCATTCAATATGCATCTGTGTCCAATTGAAATCGACGTTCCCATTCACTCATTAGGATGCACGTGGTGCTTGATGGCAGCGGCAACTGCTCAACCAGGCCCAATCCCAGGCCGTGGCAAAGAGTGGAAGAGACGGACTGGCATGGTTCCGTTGAAGCCGTTCCCCCGAATCCTTCGGTCACATTGCATTTATTATGTATGCATCAATCAAACCAGAACTTTCGATTGCAATTAAAATTCAAACACAGCCCAGACGCCAGCCATTGCAAATCATGAAACCGCAAGTGGCTTTTCGCTCGTTTTCCGGATGGGATAACTTCAATCAGGCAAACATCGGCGAAATCGATTCATTCGATATCCCGGCGGTGGGTGGGTGCAACAAACAACCAGATTGGGGCCCTCTATGCCAGGGCCCACATCTACTACAACGCATGCATGTTTCAGTGTGTTAACCTTTAACCGGTCGACCTGTGGTTGCCTGACTCTCCCGCTCAAGCTTCCGCTCCGACCTTCCATGTGTGCGATGTATTTATCTTGGTTTTATGCAAATGCCCCTGGCTGTTGATTGTCATGGAATCTGGTGCTTAAGCATGATTTCGTTTCATTTTGAGCATTGGTTCTGGATTCAGACCAAAAGCAAGTACTCCCGATTGTGAGCCAAATAGAGTTTATACACTTTACTGCCTTACTGTACTGCTTGAAGCTCATATATCTATAAGAAACTGACTGATCCTCGACTACGTACTTCCCACTCCTAAGCAGTCCTTGGATTTTTAGAGCATTGAAAAAAGAATGCCGAACAAGTACGAGCTAATGTTCTACTAATACTTATATCTCTTGTCGGATTTCAGAGGGCAATAAGTGTTTTCCAATTGGTTGCTGAGTATGTTATTTTGTTCCCAAGCTGCTTTACTCTCCATAGTAATTCATTTCATTTATTCGACAGCTGCTTTCAAAGTTTTTATCCATATATAAAAGTCTATTTTAGGCATGAATACGGAATTACATTTCAATGAAATAGCAAATCACATCCCAGACGAAAAGCCATAAATGGGGTAACTATTTGGATAGTTAGTTCGGATCAGCCACTAAAACCTGAAAACCTCATGTTGTCAAAGAATTCGAAAATTATCGCTAAAAGTTTTTCAATCTAAATATGTTTTTCTGTTTAGCTATTCATATCCATGTAAAGTATTCATCGGACAGGAATATATAGTAGCCATATCAGATTATATGGCTTTAGTATTAGGGATTCACTACTTTATAAAGAAAGAAAAAAACTCGACTTCAACCGTCAATAGCGAATCTTAAATTGATACGTAATCGCTTTCTAATGATTTCCATTCGGAATCGGAAATGTGAATCAAATTTAATTTAACAAAAATTATAGGCAAGTTTGTCGTTGTTAATTTATAGAAAACGAGTACGCATACATATGTATAGTGAATGTTCAGGACGACGGTGGCTAGTAATTTCCCAAAACAAAAAGCGGTCATAAGTGCTTGTCCACACTCAGCTGATGTCAATAGTTACATAAATTAGATTCAAATTAGGTCTTCAGAGCAGCAATTTCAGCATCAAAGAGTTGACTGCCAGTGCATGTGTTGCGCACTCGCGTTCCATTATAAGAGAACCACACGCTCTGCTCTCCTACATGACTTGTGAAGGCACGCAATTTGAACTCTGTTGCAAGTGCAATAGTGTCCCATGCTAATAAAAGATAAAAATTAAATTGTTGAATAAAATACATAAAAAATATACACAAATATGCCAAAAATAAAAGAAAATGAACAAAATACACAATGTAAACAAACAAAAGAAGCAAACATAAAACTATCCGCAAACAGAATCTATAGTGATAAAATATTAAAAATATATAAAAGAAAAAAATCTAAAAATAAAAAAAATACAAAATATACTGGTGGAAACACGAAGTGCACGTGTACACGAACATGAGAAGCGAGAGAGCGTCCCACTTCTACGGAAGGAGAGAGAGAGAGACATAGTGAGAGAGAGTGAGCGTTGAAAAGCGCAGCTGCAGGAAACTAGAAGGAAATGAACATGAACAAACATTTTCCGACACTCTGTCGGGCTCAGTGGTACGTTAACATCGCAGCCGCGGAGTCGAGTCGGAAAACTGACGGCAGAATTGCGCGCTTGTGTGCTCGAGGTCGACATCGACTCTCAATACCCACCGTTCATTCGCCTTGTGAGTTCCTCTGTTCCTGTGTTTGTGTCTCTGGCGTCTCTTGCGTCTCTCTGTCTGTCTCCGTCGGGGGCCATCGCCGTCGGCGTGACATCAGCATCACCGCAAATGCTGTTGACACTTTAGAAGGCCATACCCGCGTCAAGAGTCGCCTCCTTCGGCAAGCAGTCGTTGAAGCCGTTGCGGTCGCGCGAAATTGGAAAAGTAGAGCACTGAAGCCATTCGGAGAACTCCCAATGATCGCGCGGCGGTCTCGGTGTCGGTGTCTTTGTCTCGCTGCCTGCGCTCGTTTCCGTTTCCGATTCCGTGTCGGTTTCTGTTGCAGTTCCAGCTTCTGCTTATGCTACATAAATTTACAGCTCGGCCAGCGGCAGCGTGCTAATTAGAATATGTACGTTAATTTTCCTGCCTGTTCTCGTGTACGTGTTCTCGTGCGCATCTGTGTGACTGTGCGCCGGGCGGGGAGTGCAGCTTGCCGGTTGTGAAATTGGACAAAAATTAAGCGCAGGCTGAAGCGGAGGCTGTGCAAATATTTGCCCGCGCCGAGCGCCATGCCATCGAAAGCCAAAGCCGTCCATACGAAAGCAACAAAAGCAATTATGCAAATATTGCAAAAATAACGGCAACAGTGTGTTCGAGTGCGAGTGAGATTTCATGGTGCGAGAAGAGTCCGGTCCGGCTCGGTCCGGCCCGCGTCCGCATCCGCGAATGTGGTTCGCCCGTTGCCAACTCGAATTCATTAGCATAAACGGAGGCGGTGCTCGGTTCCTGCTCCGGCTTTGGTTCTGGTTCTGGCACAGAGCCCGGCTCTGATATTCTTATTCCTGTTCCTGGTCAATGCACACATACTCTTGTACATGAATATGTAGATATGTACGTACATACATACATATGTATGTACATCGGTACACATGACGCAGCGTCAGACCCACTGCCTGTGGAGTAGGGGCGCACAATTAGCGGCAAAGTCCACAAAATCGACTAATCAAACAAATAGACGCACGGACGGCGCAGAACTCAAATTAAATTGGGGCATTTTTTTCACGCCTCTGCTGCCGCTGGCGACTACCAGGATGGCGCCTGCGTTGCTTTTTCCGTGCTTTATGGTTTGGAGCTGGGCGGTGTTGGGGCTGGCTGAATGTTGGGGAATGGGGTACGGGCTATGGGGTCGGGGCTCTGGTCTGGACGCAGCATTCGCAATATACGCCTAATCTATTTTCATCGCTTGACTTACTTTAATCTAGATGCTGCCCTCGGAAAAGCACAAGATTGAGGCAACATAGCATGGCATAGCCAGCAAAGTCAGCTGGATGTGAGAGGTACAATCCTGCCTCCGCCATCTCTCCCTCCGAACACAGTGCAGTCAGCTCGGGTTGGGAATGGAGATGGCGTCTGAGGGAGAACTGATGTGATGTGACCGGCGTCCGCGTCAGCTCGAGGCTTTGCATTTTCCGTCGCAAAATTAAAAGTAATTTTTAAGGATTTATCAGGGATTTGCCGCATCATCGTCAACCATCCTGACTGTGCAAGAGCATTTTTTTGGTTTCAGATTCGGATTATAAATTGATATTAATACGCGCAATTTACATTTCTGCCACTTACATCGACGGCAGGCAGCAGGGACAACCGCAGCCTCCGCCTCGGGCTCTGTCTCTGACTGTTCCTTCGCTTCTGTGGCGCCCCGAGCACTCTCTGCCATCCCCGTCGCCATCGCCCATGCCATTCGCCCCATTTCTACCAACACAAAATCCACAGCCGGGCTTGTCGGCAACTTCAGTTTCGCGTTGCGCGTGTAATTAAATTATCGCAAGCTTATCGTGATAGATGTTGAGAGAAGATGTGGCAACTGGGAGAGGGTCGCCACTAACCCTAAAATGGCAGAATATTCGCAATAGCGGAATCTCGATTCGAGTTAATTACTCGGATAGAGCGCCAGCAATTTTAAGTTGATTATTACACGCCGCCTCATGCAAACTTTTCCCTTTCCAAGCGCTCCTAACCGTGTAAGTGCACATTCTTGAGCTGAGCCAGAGGCAACGGAAGGCAGGAAGGAATCAGCCAGCTGCCAACAACAATCTAGAAGAGCTTTTGTCTACACTGAAGGGTCTAAAGGGCCAGGACAGAACTCCCTTTCAAAGAAAGAAAGAAACTGAAAAAACACAGAGAACTGATGGGCGCCTTTTCAATTATTCAAAATGGCTGCAACAATAGATAAGAACTTTTAATAGCATCAAGCTGGATAAACGAGTGCGAGTATGTGCATGTGAATGTGCATGAGAAGGCAACCACCTCCTCCACCTCTTTGTATGCATGAGTCAAGCATGCAAGGCAAGCTTGTAACACCGAGCGGGGAATACTCGCATCATAAGCGTATCTATCGTGCTCGGAGGCATTCATTTGAATAGCCTCTCCTCTTTAGAGATCGACTCTCCTTTGTTCGACTGTGGAGGAATTCTATTACAATTTTCACGTCCTACGAACATAAGCATTAAGTTGACTTTTCGCAAATCTATTGCGCCAGCTGTGTAAATTCCTATATGTCTAAGCACTAGAACATACATATGAATGTACATATGTACTTACGATTACCAATGAGCATGTTTAAATTTAGATCGAAAGTCTTTCGGGAAAGCGTCGCAAGACGAAAATAAATGTGTATTTTACATACATGGCACATACAATAATACGTGCACATGTATACAAAAGATGTCATTTTAAATTCACTTATATGTCTCTTATCCGAGAAACTGATCCCAAACAGCTTTCGGCGTCATCTGTACGAGTAGTATCGTATCGGATGTAGGCTTGTACTTCAGAGATTTCATTCAATGTTTACTTTGGTTCGAGATTGGAATGCATGAAACTGAGTTTTTCCCTGGCACCTAACGGGGGGGGCAGGGGATAGTTTGGCGCTGATAGTTTGAGTGAGAACGTGTACTTTAAGAGTGATTACCACAAAACACAAAAGGCCAGATGGACATGATTTATCGATTTTCCTATTGATACTCGAATGACATATGCCCTTTCCGCTTCGATTACAAGGTAACAAATTGTTTTTAGTCATAAAAGTAACTCCCACGAGCTGACATGACATCCAATTCCAAACCCAATCAATCCCCAGCCCTTTACGAGTATCCACTGATTCGAATAATTTGCAAGGCACACAATGGTCGAATGGCCCTCGCCGCTCAGGGTTCTCTGAGTGCGGAAGTTGGCAAATAAAAATCAATTCTGCGCTAAAATTTTGATTAACTTCAAATGGAGTTGAGAATTGAGAGTCCTTGTGTTGCCCTTTTTGGTGTTTGCACACAATTTAATAAACTACAGTACTTCATAGGAACGAAAGTGTATAGCAATTGAATACTGTGTATTGTTTGTCGATACAGGAACATACATACATATGGACATTCGTATCGTATGTGTATATGGCAAGGCCAATGAGACCAAGTACCGTGCTCAATTGAGGACGACAGTTGCTGGTGGCTTCTGAACGTTCTGGGCTTCTGGGGGGGGGTTCAGTTTCCATGCACTTCTATTCGTTTTTGCCAATTATTATTATTTTTATTAAACTTAAATAAATTGGTTGATTGTTTGTTCAACAGAGTTTTGCTTTTAAAGGGCCTTTGCATTCCTTCTTCCCCAAAGCGATGTATTGGGAAAAGGGCACGGAATTATATGTTGCCTGGCTTCTTGAGCCCCGCAGAACACATGTTTTACTTTTGTGTTTTCGTAAGCAGTTTCGGGGTCTTACTCCTACCCACTTCCCGGAAGCTCTGGGAGGCACTGGGAGGGCGACAGTCTCCCGCCCAATCAGTCCCCAACGGCCTGCCTCTTTGTCTGTTTGTTTGTTTGTTTGCACATTCTTAACTGGCAATCAGGCCCCTTAAAATGGGGTTTGGCGAAGCCTCAGGCGTGTGAGTGTGAGTGCGAGTGGGTCACACTGGGTTCTTGCTGCTGAAGGGCGTTCGTGTGAGTGCGTGAGGCTGTTAAACAACTTTTGTCATTTTGCTAATTTAGTATTATTTGCCTTTGTCTACACAGCATTGGATGGACAGAGTGTAAGTGTGCAGGGGACTGCAGAGGGATAATCATTGTATACACCAATGACAATGCTAATGCTTTCATAAGTACCTGGATCTAAAATCTTCTATCTACAGTAAATCCATATAAATCCTATGAATTTCAACGTTATTGATACTTCTGTTCAGCAACTCCGCAACGCATGAACCTATCCAATGTATCCAAAATATGTACATCCATTTATAAAAGATATCGCTCATTCACTTGAAAATTTGTTGGTTTGAAGAATTGTAACCGACGAGCAACCTGCCTACGGCTAAATTTTCTCACACAGCAATGGTAATTACGAATAAATGTACTTTATGGGGTTGGAGATTTTTCGCTATATATTATAGATACTAATAGATACATATAGATCCTAAGATACCTCATAAAAGAGTGAATAATATGTGGAAGGACAAGGCCATATCGACTATTTCTTTCTTCTCTGCTTGGCAGCGTCCATCATTTTATGTCATTGCAGAGGAGGTCGCACTGGTCTTGGCCAGCTGCTTTCCACGCAAAAAAAGATGAATTCTCGGGTACATCCAGACTCGTCCTCGTGCCTGTCCCCCCGTTTCGACGATAAGCTGCATCAAACAAAAACACCTCTTAACGAGGTAAAAAGCTAGTGACGATAGCCCCTTCAACATACAAAAGTTCAGATATCAACTTTTGTGACGAAAAATGATTTTCCATCCGAATACATAAATACACTTCTAAAATGTACTCTTTCGGCACTCTTTATCAAAATATTTAACCCATACGGACATTTTCTATTGAAGCGTTTAAAAATAAATCGATAGAAACGTTTTCGAAAAATCAACCAAGAATTGAACAAAAGGTACATTTTTTTTTTGCAATTGTTCTTAATCTACTCTATTTAGACGAAATTGGTAAGGAAGCATTATATTTAGTTTTAAAAAGCCCTCATGGGCTTAGAAGCTATGACCGGAGGAAATTTAGCATTGTTCTGTTTTCCCGCTAAACTAGCGGATTTTTCGAAAAGTTGTAGAGCTTTCCTTTTATGCAATACCTTTCGATGTGTATCACTCGTTAAGATCGAACGGTCACAGCAGATTTTCATTTCTTCGTGTATATATAGCAGTCGCCTTCGCACACTCTCCTGATGCGCTTCGGCACTACGTGGACTGCCGTCCACAGTGATATTCGGCAGTAATTATATGAAATAATTTTGCTGGATTCCTTGAGCATGCTTAGACACTTGCCGGAGTCAGCTATTTGGTTTTGGCGCTACCCCAATTTTTCTTGAGGCTTCCGGCGGCTTACCCATGTTTGCAGACATCGTTCCCCCGCTCTGTCCGTCACGGTGTGGCTGTGGCTGTGTTTGTGTGTGTGTGTTCTTCTGACACGACTTAACTAGGTCAGGGGATTAACTTTGTTAATAATGAAACACGCAATATTGCCCCTGCATTTACGGTGTACAGATTTCGTTTCTTGAAACTGCCTTCGTGGATGTGGATGGGTATGCTTTAAAATTTTCGTTGAGCTCAGCTGCAGGATAGTGGTGACAGGAGCCAGAGACGGTCCAAGGGTTGCTGCTGGCTGGTGTGTATGCTACGCTCCGTGCTCTGATTTTACTCGTAACACAGAGTTTTCGAGTCTCGCGTGGCTGGCATGGAATCTCCTGAATTATTTATGACAATTAAGTTGTAATTTCATTTTATTGCCTTCGCCAGAGCAGGAACCAGAGCCAACATTTACCGTCCGCATCGACATCAACTGGCGAAGGCGAAGACGTCCTTCGGGCTCAGTTCAGGCTTTCCCTCCGTCCTCGACATCGCCTCTGCTAGCATTTCTTTGTTCTTTCGTCATTTCCCGCATCTGCGCAGCATCTGCAGTCCCAGCCAACCCGTTCCCTACTTTCTTCTCTGGACCCAACCGATGTTCCGTCTTCGAGCACCCGCTCCCGCTCCCGCTACCCCAAAACGCGTGTGTTCCACCGCTTAAATCGTAAATTGGAAAATATGTGTGTTTCCTTTCTCATTCTCTCTTGCCACGGACACACAGTGCTCCACTCCAGCCTTCTTGATTCGCTGGTATGCATTTGAATGTTTCGAGTATACATACATACATATTTATATATTATTAGGCACTCCATTGTCGTACCACTGAAAAACACTTTTATTTTTCTCATGCCAGAGAACTTAAAACTGCACAAGTTTCATTTTCTTCCGTCATAAGAGTAGAACGTACTTGTGGGGTATGGGTATAAAATAAAAAATAGCAGTCACTTGCCTATAAATCTGTCGTTGATGCTTTAGATTCTAATGTTTAGAAATTCACTTAGTGATCAGAGTATGACCAGCTACGAAGCGCAGATCGTACTGTAAGCGATCGATGGCGATTTTATCGTATAAATGTATCTTCTTTTATATATACTTATAGCTATCCGAGGGTAATCTCTTGATGGTGGGATGGGGCTCACAGACTTCTTATTAGTACATAAAATTAAATAAAGATGCACTTGTCCCTTCGCGTGGTATCATATTTAGGTGCGCAAAATCACACAGTTACTTACTTGTCTATAAATCTCTTCTGAGAATTTAAGTCGTAAGTATATTGAGGTTACAAGGTATTTTTATACCCGGTACTCGCAGAGTATAGGGGTATATGAGATTTGTGCCAAAAGTGGATGTGTGCGACACCCAGAAGGAAGCGTTTCCGACACCATATAGTATATATATTTTTCATCAGGATCTATAGCCGAGTCGATATAGCTATGTCTGTCTGCCCGTCCGTCCGTCTTCATTAGCGCCTATAGCTCAGCAACCTAATTTTATATCCAGACTCCCGTGATATCACACTGTTACAAGTGAATTTCAAAATTTCGCCTTCCGCCCACTCAAAGGAGTGTTGAGTCTGGATCAGATCGGATCATAAATATAGCCACAATGAAGAAAAACATTTCGAAATGCATCGTTCCCTCTCGCTCTCTCTCACACACCGGGGTGGGCGCTATGCCTGATCGAATTTTTTGACGGCTAGATTTCAGAGACTATAAGAGCTAGATCAACCAAACTTTCTATCCATGCTCCTGTGATATCAAACCGATACGAGTTTGTTTTAAAATTTGGCCACGCCCCCTTCCGCACCAACAAAGGACGAAAATCTACAATTTTGACGTTACGGGAAAACCAAAAACGCAGAATCATAGAAAATGACCATATCTATCAGAATGTTGAATCTGGATCAGATCGGATCATTAGTATAGCCAGAAGGAACAAATGAAATTTCAGTGGCTTTCCAAGCGCAGACTCATTCCCTCTCTCTCTCGCACACAGCCGTGTATGTATATGTAGGAAGTAGATAAAAACATGTAGAAAAGGCAGATGTAAAAAATGTATGTAAACAAATATGGCAACATCTAATAGATAAAAATCTCCGAAAAGGTTCGACTTAATTTTTTGTTAGCTTTCTTTTCCTCTCTGAAATTTTTTTTCCTGTTTAATTTGAACCGCTTGAAAGGAGGGGCGTAACGACTTGCGTTTGGTCATCCTGAACCTTCCAGATCCGCCAACCGATGAGACGGTGGTTCTCAGCACAACTGAGTCTGGGGGACATTTAAAATTCCACATACATAGAGCACATACTTCGAAAATTACCCGAACAACCATCAATTATTTAGGGATAGGGACGCCTTCACTTTGTCGTTGCCTTCTGGCCGTGGCCGTTCGTTATTTTGGACCTGGACTGGCGCATGTGTTAGACATTATTTAATAACAAATTCTACTTACCAGAGAAAGTTGGAAGAGATTCGCTAACCAAATTACTCAAAGTGTCCTAACTTTGGTGTGGCGTCTTGTCAAGGTTTTATTTCCGAGGTCCGATCCGCTCTGGACCTTTCATCCTTGCGACCTTCGAAGGCACAATTCAATTGGCCTACAGATGGGTCGGTTCCCCACTTACGCTGCAGCGAAAGCTCCAGCTGCTGACTTTCTAAGGCGCGGAGGCATTGCACTGTCAAAAGTTTTGACACGTACAACGACTAAAGTTTTCAGCGGTGGCCCGAACATAAATAAACACGTTCGTGTCCGTGTCCCTGTGCCTGTTCCTGTCTCTGACTCTGTTTCTGTCCTTTTCCCGGGCCAAAGACCGGGTACAGAAGCGTGGTCGAATCCGAAACGTGACCAGCGACCAAGTGGAGACTGAGCCGCAGCTTGTTTTTCCGATCCCTTCTTCGGCGTGGCTAGGCCCGTAAATTTTTCAAAAAGTTTTTATTATGCTTCCGTGTCCTTGCAATAAAGCACAAAGACGAGAACGCTCAACCAACACCAGCTTGCTTCATCTTGTTTTATTTATTTAATAAAACGTAGATATACCTACTATTACTAATACGTATGGACATACGAGTATGTTTGTGTGTGGCTGGGAACAATTTATTGCGCAGGGATATCCACATTTATCCTGCATACATTTTGCCAAATTATTGAGCTAATAAATATTTACCGTACTAGCTGTCCAACTGGCCTTGACGCCCCCATTTAGCTCATCCATATCCGCATCGCCTTCCTCCTCCCACGAAATACCTCCTTCGGCGAAAGGGTTGGTTGGCGCTGAGCCATATCTTTGATAACTTTGATTTTTCTCTCTGACAGCTGCGCCTGATCTTTTTGCGTACATTTATCTTTTCGGCTATCAGGCGGGTCCTGGGCCTGGCCACCCTGAAGACCATCAATCAAAGAATAATCGTATATGTATGCAATTCCTTGTTATTTCGGAGGGCACATGGCGATGGCTGGTAAATGGATATGGATATGGATACAGATGTCCAAATTATTTAAAATTCTTAATTCTCCAGACTGTCCAGGCTCTAGAAAACATGTCATTGGAATGTGTCAAATCCTTGCCCTGTTCCAAGAATTATGTGGATCTCCAAACCTTTGACCCAGAAATGGTTTGACACAAACAAATACATTAAACGTATAGTAAAGTATTAACTTTAATTCACGTTTGCGGTCCTCTGTACCCTCTGAGAGAGTAAAAAGGCAAACAAAATGTAGTCAAATTCAGGCGTGATGGACAGTTGGCCGCAGACCGCAGATTGGCAAACTTCAATATGATTTCAATTTTCCACCAAATTAAACTGAGCACAAAAGTTGAGAAAATTATGGACGCAAGCTTTCCGCTCAAATAAATTCAGACAAATACGAGTACTCCTCGTGCCGTTTAGCAAATCCGCAAATGAAACTCAACTTGATAATGGTGAAAAACGAACAGGGGCGTTCGACCATCTCCATCTCATCTCCAAGCCAACCACCACATCAGTGTTGTGTTCTAGTGAGCATTCGATTGCAGTTCGATGAGCTTCGAGCGACCTCGCCTTTGTGGCTGCCACTAGAACTGGAGCTGCTGCTGCTGCTGGGGCTGGAAGAGGCTTCAGCTCTTTGGCTCCAGCTTCAAAGAGGATACAACTCCCAGGAGGACTCTTTACACCGATTAAAGGCAGGCCAAAATATTCCTGCATATTAATTTCTGTGGGAAATGAAAACCAGTAGAGCCATAACCAAGCTCCGCTAAAAAAGTTCATCACAATGAAGGACAGCGGCAACGACAATGCAGCCAAAGCTCTAAAACGTCCGCACTGGTCTGGCCTGAAGGAAGTATCCGACAGATAGAAGGCAGCCCCAAGTCGAGGTTCGAGCGTCGAGCTGCACTGGATCTCTAATGGTGTCACTGCTGGCAGTGCAGTACCCCATCGGGAAAACGGAGCATTTGGGGCTAGTCTGGGCATTTGCTTACCAGCTCCATCGGCATCAGGGGCTGTGGGAACGAGAAGAAGTGCTTTCCGCACAGTTTGCAAAATATGAAGTTTGCCTTTGAAAGTTTGCGGTTTCGGCTTTCTTGCGAACAATAAGGAAACGCTAAGAAATACATTAGGCCAACCTAGAGGAGCATTTTCCAGCAAAGGAGGACAGCGTACTCATGACTGTGAGTGAGTTCTTGGGCGCGCTGTGGGCTGTGCGGACTACATATGTATATACCTTTGTACTTACATATACTATTTAGACTCGTCCGTATTCGACAGAATTCGTATTTGAGAGCTTAAGTGAAGCTGGCGTGCTTAGAGCTAGAAGGATAACAAGGGATTGTTTGGTCTCCGCACGCATTATTCTCGTACATACGAGCATTCGGTTTTCGCCCTTTCGTACTTTTGTTTGCCTTTCATCAGTTCATCCGTAAGTGTCCGTTAATGAATGTTTGGGCAAACTTGTAACCACCCCAAAGGATACTTCTCCTTTTGTATTTTAGATATGTGTGGGTGTGTTTACTCGTAAAATGTCCCATTACTCATCGTCGTATCGTTTGGACTCTGTCCAGGGTGCAGCGCTGGCTTGGTTACATACATAAATGCTTAAATTTCATGGATAGGCGACCACGATTGATACTTTTTGTGTACTTTTAATCAAAAGACACCGCAAGGGGATCTCTACCAAGAAATCTGCTAACATTTCTTACTGTCGAAACCCAAGCCCATTTTCCTTAAACAAAATTAAACTAGAAAAAATATAGTATGATGTTACAAAAATTAAAAAATATGATAGAAATTTATTATTGATAATGATCGGAAACGATTCCTTCTGGCTGTTTCATTTAGACATATTTAATACTCAAAGATTAGGTATTGCAAAATATGTGTTTCTCTTCTGCAGTTTTTGTTGATCAAGAACATCTCTGAGTATTGTCCAGAGAGTCGAAATATCTTATTTCTGAGTGATTGGATCTTGTTGGGGTGTAGATGGAGCTATAGGTATATTCAAATTCACCTTGATTGATAAAGAATCTGGCTCTCATTCGATCTATAAAGAATTCATCTAGTTCCTATGAAGCTGTTGCACAAACGAAGTCGATCAGTTGAACCACTCATTCTATAAAGGATGATTACATATATCTAGTGTTCTCTAAATAAATGAAAGTGCTTTCCTGTTTTTCATTTCCCGCCTAACTCCCCCGAAAAATGCGATTCAGATTACTATGAAAGCAGGCGCTTTCTACTGTGATTACGTAATCGTACATAAAGACGCAAGACAAGTTCAAGCCAATCAGAGGCTTAAGCAATTCAACCTGAATCGCACAATTCAATGACAATATTAAGCTTCGGGAGCGGCCGAAGGCGAGGCCCTTAGCTACTGGCGGGGATTATTCCGATAATCCCCGTCAAAACTGCGGTACGGATGTGTGTATTTATGTATTTATGGGTATGTACGTACTGCATGTGTGTAAGGACGGAGAGGATTTGTCAGCTCACGGAGAAAAGAGTGTAGTAAAAAGGCATTGAATTGTTAACCGAACTAATTAAGTGTGATTTCAGTGGCAAATTTGCTTCAATTTAAAATTAATTTGAAATTCAATAAACAACATCAAACCCAATTAAGACGCCGCGTGAAATTGGACAGCAAAAATTGCCATAATTTCCAGCATCGTTACGCAAATAAAAAGCGGTGGAAGCCAGCATCAACAACTATGTATTTTTTATCTTTTTTTAAATAATCGAGTTAACAGCGTCGCGTAATGAATTGTTTGCACGAGTATGCGTACACTCGAAAATATAAAATTTATATTATAAATGAATAGAAGTGCAAAAACAAAGGCAAAACAACTGCAAAAAGCGAGTGTGAAATATAATTAATTGTTTTGCTTTCAGTGAAAAAACGAATACCACAAAAAAGTAAAGATAATACAAATAAAGTGAAAAGCAGAAAGCAAAAAGCAAAAAAAAAGTAAAAAAGACGCAAAACACACTGAGTAAAGGCTACCACCCCCACATGCGCGGCCATTTACGAATTCCGAACAGTGCAATATAATCGTCCTCGTACATACACATATACATACATACATATGTATATAGAATCCACTTGCTACTGAGGTCCCCTCGGTAGCGTCGATTGTGAGAATGGACATGAGCAGAAGCATCGGCAGTTGCTATCATATCGCACTCGACGCCTGGCCGCTGACGATGGCTATAAATATGAAAATTCAAAATACACACATAAATGGCCGAATCTGAGGGTGCACAATAAAAGCGGCCATAAAGAACATCAAATCAGCAGCAGACGCTAACCAGCGATAGCGTTACCCATACGTCGAGGACGAGGCGCAGACAATAACAGCAACAGGGGCAGCAGCAACTGTGGCCGGTGGCAATGGCCAAGCTGGCACAGAATCTACAGCATCTAAAGGAGCTGGGGGCCCGAGCCCCAGCATCAGCCCCAGGACCCCCACCACAGACCGAGAAGGACCGCTCCAGACCTTCTTGTTGGCGGCACGTGCAGTGGGCCTACTCCTGCCCGTGCTCCTGGAACCACGTTTGGAGCAGGACAGCCCTGTTCCTGGCTGCTGTGTGCCTGCTGACGCGGCCCGTCATGCCGGAAGTTATTTATCGAGTTGATCCTTTGGGTAAATGCTTTGTTTTATTTCTCTCCTTTTTCCACATTTCATTTTCCAGCTACAGCTCTTACAAAAGCGGCGGCAGCATGCAAACATACAAATTTGCGCTCGTTCTGCGTTCTGTTTGCGGCGGTCCTTGTCCCAGTGTCATTCCCGAGCCCTGTGGCGCTTTTAAGCTAAAAATAAGTGAGAGATGCAGGGGTCTTTGGCCGCTGCCGATGCCAACCAAACTTACATTGCTCCGTGGGGCACAAAGACTCCCGTTCTCGTCTGCACCTCGGGTTTTCGACCCAATGGGCGCACTGACGGCTCATTGGGTTCTGGCAAATATTTATGTATAAATCATAATTAAGCACAAACATCCACTCAAAATGGTTGTCCAGCTACCGTTGCCCCTATCTTCCCTTCCCGATCCCCTCCGCGGTTCTATGTCCGTGCTTCCCGTTTTCATCTCTTGGTAACGAAATTAACTCATGCGTCCAAACTTTTGTGGTGCAGATCTGAAAGCGAGAGCCACCAAATATTTATGTATATTCTTCATTAATGATTTATAGGGGAGTCGAAACAAACAATCATAAATTAAACAAGATTAATTAACTGGACAGCGAAATCGCACTGAAGAGTATGTGTTCATTCAGACACGCGAATAGTTATGTGTTATGAGTATCACGAGTATGTTTGTAACTTCTTCTTGGAGTCGATTTTCCGCCTATATAATTCAAATCTCTCGCCTTTTTCTTGATTTTGGTATGCCGCAAGTTATGGCTTAAATTTAAAACAAAATCTTATGGTGTCACCATAATGCGCTCTTGAGCTATGTCTGTTGTTACCCATTCAATTAGGCACAACCAACGCAGCTCGGACACTTATGCTGATCTATAATACTTTGTACTTTTCCTATTTTGGAACGTACAACATACACTACGAATGTCATTTTAATCTATGTTTCGTTTCATTTTTCTCCAATGTACATTCAATTTATATATAAAACAGATTGAAAAATGTATTGTAGTTCCGGCGGAAGTTGGTTGGAAGTTTGTAGGTTTCCCTTAGTGTAGTGGTAATGACGTTGGAACAACACGCGTGAGGTCTGAGGTTCGAATCCGAGTTGAGACGGAAAAAGAATTTTTTACTCAATTCGAAAGAAAAATTGACATTAATCAGCAAAAATGGTTGTATTATAAAATAAATAAAAAAAAATACTATACTACACTATATACTACTATACTATGATAAACTAAAAAAAACGAGGGGGAACGTTGTGAGCCGCGTCTACGCCGCGGCTCTACTTTATACCCGGTACTCAGTCAGTATATATGTATGTGAGCTTGTTGTAATTTATTACATGTTCGCAAAAAAGAAAAATTTAATTTTAGCCAAAAAAGAAAAAAAAGTTATGTCGAACCTTTTCGGAGATTTGTATCTATTAGATGTTGCCATATTTGTTTACATACATTTTTTACATCTGCCGTTTCTACATGTCTTTATCTACTTCCTACATATACATACACGGCTGTGTGCTAGAGAGAGAGGGAATGAGTCTGCGCTTGGAAGGCCACTGAAATTTCATTTGTTCCTTCTGGCTATACTAATGATCCGATCTGATCCAAATTCAACATTCTAGTAGATATGGTCATTTTCTATGATTCTGCGTTTTTGGTTTTATCGTATCTTAAAAATTGTGGATTTTCGTCCTTTGTGGGGGCGGAAGGGGTCGTGGCCAAATTTTGAAACAAACTCGTCTCGGTTTAATATCACAGGAGCTTGGATAGAAAGTTTGGTTGTTCTAGCTCTTATAGTCTCTGAGAACTAGGCGTCGAAAAATTCGATCAGGCATAGCGCCTACCCCTGTGTGTGAGAGAGAGCGAGAGGGAACGATGCATTTCGAAATGGTTTTCTTCATTGTAACTATATTTATCATCTGATCTGATCCAGATTCAACAATCTGATAGATATGCTCATTCTCTATGATTCTGCGTTTTTAGTTTTTTCGTATCTTTAAAATTGTGCATGCCACAGATTTTCGTCCTTGGAGTGGGTGGAAGGGGGCGGGGCGAAATTTTGAAATACACTTGTAACAGTGCGATAGGACAGGAGTCTGGATACAAAATTGTGTTCCTCTAGCTTTTATAGTCTTTGAGCTATAGGCGCTAATGAAGACGAACAGACGGACAGACGGACGGACGGACGGACAGACAGACATAGCTATATCGACTCGGCTATTGATGCTGATCAAGAATATATATACTTTATGGGGTCGGAAACGCTTCCTTCTGGGTGTTACACACATTAATTTTTTGCACAAATCTAATATACCCCTTTACTCTTCGAGTATCGGGTATAAAAATTATAATCGGCGAAAATTTGACTATTTTTTTAGGCCATTATAGCCTTAACTGTCATGGACTTAAAATAAGCCTATGATTCCTACCTGCAAAAAATAGTCCACATTACCTTAATTTAAGGCCATAAGGCCATTCGATGTTTAAGACCATATTTTTATCTGGTTGTACTCAAAACACTGTGCCATAAAGTGCAACTTTAACTAGGGTTATTTTGATTGACAGCTTCTGACTGAGACTGAGGCAAAACATCGCCCCAAGATGACTCTGAATTGGAGGCGACTTTATCCGGGACACTTAAGAGGGCTTCTTGCCCCTATTACGCACTGGCATCACGGAAGCCTCCAGCCATGGCCGTGCCATCAATATGGTTGCTCTCCCAAATTTTTCCTGTGTACTTTTGCAAATATCACTCGCTGGTGTTAAGATTAAATATACTTAAGGACACGACAAAGACTTATTCTTCTTGATCAACTACCAGACACTGCGTTACAAAATTATAAAAGGTGAACTAGTTATTATACGGGGTACTCGAAGAGTATAGGGGTATATTAGATTTTTGTGGGAAATGGATGTGGGTAACATCCAGAAGAAAGCGTTTCCGGCACCATAAAGTATGTACATACATACTTGTTTAGCATCAATAGCCGGATCGATATCGCCATGCCTGTCTGTCTATTTGTGCTGTCTGTTCTCAGAGACCAAAAAGCTAGAGCAATTGTGTACTTCTGATTCGTGAACAAATCACGAACAATCCACACGCTTACCCTCTCTCACAAATTCGTGCTCGTCCAACATAACTAGTGGTCGTGGTTCATCCCATTTTCTCTATTTTTCTCCATCTCTCTTGATAAAAGAGTGAAAAATCGCAGTCTTCCTTGGCTGTTCTACCAGAATCCCCCCTTCCCACATTAACCAAAAAATCAATTTATCCATTTTTAATCCATATAAATTATATTGTATATGCTAGTATAGGCTACATAAATCATTGGATTACATATATATATATATTTATATATATACTGACTGAGTACCGGGTCTCAAACCTGTTCAATTTGTCAATGGGTAAAGGCGTTGGTGCCTACTCGAGTACCGCCTCTTCGATCAAGAATATGAATAAAAAATATATTAAAATATATCAATATATCGCCAGAAGGCAAATTCTGCACCCTCTTCATTAATACTGGATGCACTCTAAAGCACAAACCATTCAACCAATCAAATTTATGTGCATGTATTAGAACATTTCTGTGTTGGAGGTTTAGCGGTCGTGCTTTGCAATTTGCCATGCAATTTTGTACAACTTTTATCAGCACATTTCACTATTTCAATTTTATTTTTTCCACATAGTATGTATCCACAGGATACGTTCTAAAAGTGGTCAGGATATTGTTCACAAATATACAAGAGTGATTAACATAAGCTGCCACCTTATATTTATTACCTTTGCAGGGCAAACAAATTTTTACTTTTGTCTGGACAGCTATAGCGTACTCGAACCGATTCCCCGACACATGGTACGGGAAACTATGTAGTCGACAACTTAATTTCAGAGTAGACGGTGTTTGGGTATACGTAGATACATTTTTATGTATATTTGTGTAAATATATTGCACGTACAGAAATGTATCAGTTGTTCAGATTGTCTTGTCCCGGTCTCCGCAATATCTTGTTAAAGTCTCTCTAAATTTTGCAATACAATTGCATATCGACCATAAGCCCCTGTACTTAGGATGTAGCCATATCTGCTGTATCCGACATCTGTCCGTAAATACGTGTCTGTATGTAAAGACTCACATATAGAATATACTATGGAAATATTTTGGAAGATGATGGGGTGGAGGGATGGAGGATTGTTGATGGTGCTATGGCTGTGGCTGCTTTTGCGAATAGATTTTCAACACACTTCTCGCTGTATTCTATTGTGCTTCACACCAAAAAAGGTATTTGTATAATAGCAATGCTATACATACTCGTCCATATACGAGTATATGCGTTCAGATATTGGTATGTAGTACTTAATACTCGTACCATATGTGCGTACATATTTTACTACAGTTTGCGCTTTCCGCTACGCGGTCCTGGTCCTTCATCCGTCCCTAACATCATGCGTTATTTGATGTACAGCAGAAGCACCTATCCAGGAGTTGGTAGCGTTGGAGGACAAGGATAAGGACACCACACCACACTGCAGTACCAGGAGCAAGTGACTGCGAGGAGAGCACAATACACAGAAACAGTCATTCCCTACACCCTGTACTGTCTGAGCCCGTGGTCATTGCGGAGTTTGAAATGGCTTGAAATCAAGAATCGATTAAAAACTTAACCACAGGCGATCAGATTTCGGATGACCTTCCTCTTTTCGCATAACTACTTCAGATTGTTGGAATTAGTTCCGGGTATTTTCTAGCCGCGCAATTTCAGATCAGCTTCTGTCATTCTCTCTTGTTTACACTGCTGTCAAGAGCCACGAAAGAATATTCGGAAATAATTTCACGTGGAATTGAATGTCTGAATTTGCTTAGGTGTCAAGTGTCAGTTAAGTTGAAGGCGGAGCGGAACGAGTGCATAGTGGAAATCGAATTTTCTTTGTTTATTCTCCCCACCGCGCATCTTCAATACCATCGAACTCGTTTCGTTTTATTTTCTTTATTTCTGTATACTCGTGAAATATTCACGATAGTACAGAAATCGGAGAGAGTAATGACTTCCTTTCTAAATTTTCTTTTGAAGGGAACTTTCGGTTGCACACAAGGAATCTATTCTGATAAATACAAGCATTACAGAATGTGACATATATGCAGTACCAATCTTACATTCTTGGATCAATTAACATACAAATAGTTGATGCTTAAATTTCAATATTGGTTGGTAGACTTGTTGATTCTTAAATTGTGATTTCTTTTAATTATATGTATGTATGTATGTTGTATATTATCTAATAAGGTTCCATTCTTTGTCGTTGTTTGTTTTCAGCTCTCCTGGCCGCCACCTTGAGAACGTACCAGCGCGCAGGATGTGACTCGGAGCAGCTGTCACTCAGTTGTCCACGTGGCACCAGCATTTCCATCGAGCTGGCTCAGTACGGACGGGCGGGTGGTAAGTCGGGGCACGTGTGGAAGGGGGCAGTCGGTCAGAGAGTAGTGGACTGGACAAGGAGTGGACGGGCTCGTCCTGGCAGCAATGTCTCAATTGATTGATTGCTGGCCAAAGTTTGTCCGTTACACGCGTCGATTGTGCGCATTGTGTTGTACTTGCCTGCGGGAAGGGCAACATGGACGTGTTTGTGTGCCTCTGTGCTGGCACACAAAATGGGCAGCTTTGGAGGTGTATTACTCCACTCCACCACTACCATGTCCCACGAACATGGGCCAAACAACAAAGACCCAGCCCATACACACGCCCATATCAAGTATCGGGAGATCGTATGGGAAGTAAATATAGAAAGGTTGGGCTCTTGGCCTCTTGGGGTCGGGGGATGCTTCGCCGAAGCTTTTGCATTGAATGGTCCTATTGTGGTACTTGTGTCCCCTTGGCATCTGGCACTCCAGCCCACTCCCAACCTTTTCTTCCTTTCCGTTGGTGTACTCGTAAACCTGCCTTCCACTCAAAGGCATTTCGAAATAGTCCACGACACGTTCACAAAAACAAAATTGCGCTCTCCTCCACTTGAACAGATTTAACCGACCACAGCCTGTGTCCACCCGTTTCTCAAGAGGACCTCACCACGACCGGAAGTGCCGGCGATGCTGTCATCCACAGTGGAACAGAAATCGAAGTCAAACCTCCGGAAACGTGTACCGTAAGCGGATTACAGGTAAGCAGAATCAGTATAATTGCAATTCCATCATCGTCGCACTCATCATCGAGGATAAAGGCAGGCATGGAGGAAACGCAACGCGACGGAAGCATGGCCAGTATTGACCTCACTGCGGCAGACATACTCGTACTCATACTCGTCCTCGTACGAATGAACGTGTCCCTGGTGTATAATGCAGCCGCTTCGGAATGGGGTTGGAGATGGGGATGGTCAGCATAGCTGGTTGCCACTTGACAGTGGATCGGCTTACCCTTGTGCCCAATTTTATTTTCCCATTTTCCGCACGACTCTACAGCGTGCATTCAAAGGCATTCTCACACGTAGCCCATAAAAAGCCCACTCGCACATGTGGAGACAGCATAAATAAATCAGCGAAGTAGAACGATGCCATGCCATAAAAACAGCAATAATTCATAATAAAAATCGATTCGATTCACTTTGGCCAATGCAAAGAGATAAATCATTTGTACTTGTATGAGCAATTCCAGGGCCTGGCTCCTCGAAGCAATGGCCTAAGCCCAACCAACTATTGAAAATAATTATAAAATACATTTTTATATCCGGATGCGTTTCTTAGACCACTTCTAAGTCGTTGTTACAAATCGGCCAATGACTTAATTTGATAATCTACAAACATTTCACTACCATACGAGTGCTCCCTGGGCCTACTCTTTGTTTGTGGTATCAGTCGATGTCGTGGTTAATTTAATATCGTAGCATATTCGATAAAGACAATTAATGTGTGTGCCGCTCACCACTGTTGCGTTTCATTAGGCACATCAATTTGAAGTTAGTCAAAGTCGCTCTCATGTGTGGCATGTGGGATGTGTGGCTAACTGCTGTAAAGAAGCAGAACCAACGACAAATAAAATTCTAAAGAACTCGATCCAATTTAAGAAGAGCATAGGCATTTACGGTCCTTGAGTTTTACTATTGCACGGGCTTTTAACCATGGCAACTCGGATGCCCAAATACCATCGACAGCTTATGCGTACTCATAGCCATCCCGAGCACCGCGTGCTCCACGTCCCATTGAGGGGAGAAATGCTCCAGTCAGAGGTATAGCTTTATCTGGATTTTCGAGAACATACTCGTGTTATTCTTCTCAAACAAAGAAAAAGCAAGCAAACAAATGATTAACCGAAGTTCTGTCCTGACAATCACACAATAGTTATTGATAAATATGCATACATACATATGTACATATATTTGTATGTAGTGCAGCTCCGAAAATCTACCTAATTGATTAGAATTCTAGGAAATTTACCAATGTCCTTTCCTCGCCTCTCTATCCTGCATATACATAAACGGAAACATTTCGATTATTTGGAATGATTAACGCTGATATGCCAGAACCCCGTGTGCCCTTATGGGTTTATCATATTCTGACTAGAAAAAAGCAATTTGATCAATCTCAGACGATTAAAACAAATTACAAGAATGAAAATGATCGGCTTCCTTTTGTGGCAAAAGGTGCCTGCCACCCGCCACCTCTCTAATTACACATTAATTGCCGCCAAAGGCAAATATATTTACATCAGTTATAGTCCAATTCAGAGACAATAATGAAATATTCAATTACGATTTGCTGCCACAGTCCTTAACTTATTTTCATCGCCAGATCATGCAATTCTGTCTGCGTTTTACGTAATAAGGGAAGAAGCTGTCGACCCACCTACACTGAGACCTATCCTGTGATAAAAGCTGCACTTGCATCGCATAACATATTGCTTAATCTCTAAACTTGGATTTGGTTCGCTGGGAGTGCAAGGATTTACGAGTCTACTCTAAAACCGTTGCCTTGGCTCCAATCCAAGAATACCTCCTTGGTGTTCCGACGTATTGGGACAGATGTGCCCAATGCATGAACATTGGTATCCCAATCGAATCCGGCTACAATACCTTCCGCCCTCAAATGCATCTCTTCTCATTCTGTTCTGTCTGGTTTCTTACAGTACGCCCTCCTTCAGACGGTTGTCGATGCCTGCCAGAAGAAACGGCACTGCAAATTTGCCGCGAATTCCAAAACGCACTCTAGTGGAGATCCCTGTTCGGGCATACGGAAATTCGTCGAGATTGCCTACAAATGCCGTCCATGTAAGTATTCCAGCCAGGCCCAAACAAAACTAGCCCTAGCCAAGCAATAACTCTGTGGGTGTGGATGTGGGTGTGTTTGTGCATATGCACATTCCTTTGCGTTTGCAATCGATTGGAATATGTCGAGTGAGGCACAGGACTTGCCAGGCTGCAGACGCCGTCCTCGTCCGTTCTCGCCGACGACATACATGAAATATATTATTTGCTATGCGATAAGATAAATATTTGCCTCCTGTAAAAGTGGCAAATATCAATTTAAGTTTTTAAGCAAGCAAACAAATTTGCGTCGGCTGAAACAGATAAACAATATGACAGTGGTGTCGTTAAATTGGGAGCAAACGAAACCTTCGACAACATTTTATAAATCGGATTTATCTTTCACCGATCATTCAAATATTTAAATACATCGAGTATGTAACTGTAGGAAGCCAAAATTAACAGAGTTAATCACCGTATTAATGGATAAGTACGGGAACACAATCCAAATCGATATTGAATCATTTTATTGCTTAATTTATTCCGATCGGTACTCAGTCCCAAAATGTGAAATACCGATTAATACTAGAAAATTATTTCTTGGTATTTGTTGGTATCTTGCTAGCTCCCTAGTGGAATATACAAATTTGCTATATTCCGCGCCGTAATAAGGTGGTGAGTGTGAGTACAATGCTAAAATAAAACCAAGCAAGCGATTAGGAGAATTTTGTGACGCTGACATATTGAATTAATTAAAGGAAGTCGTGGTGAAATGGTTAAGGAATTTAGAGGACAAAAAACATGTAGACTTAATTGTTGTTCCGCATGCACGATTTATCCTCCAGCGCCACAGCGCCACGGAATTTAATATAATTTTTTTTCAAACAAACACATAACAGTGTAACTGTTTTCGGATCTGAGCACCTATCCGATGTATGCTATTGGTATCTCTCACTGGTTATATCACATAATATTATATGTATATATTATTTAAATGACAATTACTCATATAGTATGACTACTGTTTGTTATAGTTATACTGCTGCATAACCAATTTGAAAATGGTTCTTACCATATAATTTGAATGATCTCCGACTCCATACCCGTAAACAGCCGAATCATGTCCAAGCCAATCCGCCCGTTGGTCTGTTTGATGCTAGGAGCTGATGGCATAACCATTATTTGTGTCCACTTCCGTAAGGATGTATTTGGCTGGAACATAAGAGTGTCTCAGGGATTTCCAGTACTCATAGAATATGATGTCAATGTATTTAACATGATAATCTGCATTACTGGGAAATATCTCGCGCGGCCAAGCCTTGGATTCATTTATGCGTATACTATATACTTATATGTTGAATCGTTGCATTTTGAGACATGCTTTCTAGACATTTCAGATTTAATTAAATTATTTAAATTACATAAATCTGTTAGCAGATATCAATTAAATGATGGCTTTATTTGGAAGGTCTGCAAGATGTGGTAGTGAGAATTGTCTTCGGTAGGCCGTGGCTTCTGGATTTTCAGATTTGATTCTGCTGACAGCAAAATGAGCGATTCAGCTGCGCCCGTTAACAATAGTTGTGTAAACTTTTTGCATAGTTTGGCGTAGCGCACTTGTGCAGCGCCGTTTGCCTTCGCCCCCGTCTCCGCAGCGAAGAGGCTAATGGCCTCGATTATTTACGATCCGCTTGGCCATTCGCTTTTACTCACTCAGGAGCCCGGAGCATTTGGAGCGGAGGCGATAAGCGAACTGATGTGACTTGCTAGTTGCTACCGGCAAGTACTAGTAGACACCTGCCCCTGCCAATCCCAGGCACTGGGTGTTTCGGTGCGCGATAAACGAGCTCTTAATGCGCTCCGCAGCACGGCAAACGCATTTCCGATAAGTGCAGATGTCCTTTGGATGCTGTGTATTCGAGTTTGTATACGGCTGGCCGCCGACTCCAATGCGAAGGTGCCGCTTTGGAGATGGTAAATATGTATGTAATTCTTTGGTAATTTATGCCAGACCCGGCACCGTTTTTGCTTCCTATTTATTTTCTGTGTCAAGTGAAGCAGATGTTATCTAGTTAAGAAGCGCACGAACACACCAAAGCCAGAGAGAACACAAAAAAACGCACTGGCAAAGGAAAGGAGCAGCACCAGCACGCCAGTCAAATTAGAAAAGGGAAGTGCAGAACGGCCAGAAAATGGCCACGGCCACATGTACAAGAACGAGTACTTGGTCTACTCTACGTAGCTCTTTAGATGGTATGGTAGGCAGAGCCTGGATGGGAAGTGGATCCCTCAGCGGAGGGATGTGGTGGCGACAACCGACAAGAGACAAGCGGCAGGGGGCCGCAGCGCAAGACGGGAGTAATGTAATTAAGGAGACATTTTTTGCTCTTTTTCCCTAAATTGTCTGTTATCTTTTGCTCATTACGGACACCAGCGACAAGTAATAAAACTGCAAAGGACGAGTGGGAAACGTTGAAAAATAACGGCCGGGTTATGTGCGTGGAAAGGAAGGGGCCGAGCCGCCGAGCTTTGGCTTTGGCTTTAGCTTTGGAACCGTACCATGCGGATGAGGCTGATGCGGAAACTCATCCTGAGCTGCACGACCCAAGCACCCAGAGGCAACCGAAAACAGAAGCATGACCTTCCAGCAGCTGCCCGGCTGAAAAAGCTGGAGGAAGGGGCGCCAGGGGAGCGGTTTGTGCGGGCGGCACATTGTGGTCATAAAAAATGCCAATTTTCAACTTTTCTCACGTTTAGTCGTAATAAAACGTGTACTCTCCGAAGAACCAAAGAATCACGGCCTTCAATAGGTAGACGGAAAGCACACGAGGGCGTGCGTGCACGTGCCCCTAAGGCCTGTGGAAAAGACCAACGAGGAAAACCTTCAGGCAAAGGCCCAAGCCCAACAGTTAACCAAATATTTACCAAATTTATTAAACTTTATCCCTGTCTGCTCTGTTTGTGTTGAAAGTTCCATTAGAGCGTATACATAATATACCAACCTACATACCCTGAGACACAGAGACTAATTCTAAGGACAGCAAATGTACGCACCGTACTGGAGCATGAGGCCACCATTGCGAAATACCCGCTACTCAGTTCATCAATTCCTACACGAATCTGAAGGATTATCTGAGAAAAAGAGTGTGATGCGTGTTGCACTTCATATTTTGATTGCAATATGTGCCCCAAGCTACTTTCTTAATTTTCCGAATTCTATTATAATCATTTTTAATAAAATAAAAACGATAGCAATAAATATAGCAATATATATGTATGTAAATATGTATATACATGTGTATGTACAATGTACGTTGTACAATAGTCAATAATAAGTATACATATATTGTGCACCTTTTATTTTAATATATTTATGGCTCATTATTTCTCCATTCCACCGATTGGAACGACGTGAATGTCGATGTCTCAGACGAATTCCGCAGCAAGGTGGCATGCGAGAACGACAATATGCCGCTGGTGTGCAATCCGTATTCACGCATTGCTATATACAGTGCCTCCTTCGGCCACACAGAGCGCGAGAGCGTACAGTGCGGGGGTCAGAGCGCTGGGGCAAGTACTGGCTCTGGCACCAGCGAAGACAACGGCAAGCCGAGTAAGTAGATCTGCGGAGTGCTGATTGCTTGCTCATTTCTTGCTGATTTCATGGTGGTGTTCTGTTCAAATACTTTGCAGCTTGCCTAGTGTCGTACGCCACGGAGACAGTGATGCAGATTTGCCATGGGCGTAGACGCTGCTCGGTGACCGCAGATGCTGGTACATTTGGTCGTCCGTGCAAAGCTGATGTGCGGATGTACCTAAAGGTTGTGTATACCTGCAGTGAGTACTTGACGTCATTAATCTCCACCGGGATTAAAGATTTACTAACATTTCCACCTACTCTTGGTAGTTCCTCGCAAGGTGCTGAAGGATCGTTACGAGACTGCGGCGGAGGGCGACGAACCACAGCAGTCTGAGCTCGACATGGACCAAGATGAACTTTATGACGAAGACCAGTTCTACAAAGAGTCCGAAGCTATTCCGCCAGCCCCCAAGCTTCAAGGCGCTATTCCAAATGTTGGCCTACCCTTTGACTTTGGAAATGTCGCGCTTGGCGTCGGTACTTCGAGCACACTCCTACCGCCACTCCTTTCGCGTGACGATAGCTTGTTGGAACGTAAGTCACACAATTTAAACCTGGATTTCAAGTCTACTTGATTGGATACTACATCCCTATTTGAAAAAAAAGAGAAGAATTCAATTGTAACAAAATAGTTGTTGGTGCCTTTTAATTCTTGCATTATCCGTACATACATATACAGGCGTATTTTGTAGCATAACTGTCGTCGAAATATGATTTGGAGACTAGAGAACTTTTCCTTTCACAGAAAGACTTGTGTCATCTTTAAGACTACTAGATCGAATAAAATCAGCACTGAACCAAGACTTTGCTACTGAGTTGTCAGAATCGGTAAACACGACTTCTTCCAGTGAAGATATCGGCACAGTCGATGTCCACACCGAAGGTTCCGAATTGAATTCAAAATCAACACCTGAACCTAACGTCGCTGATAGAAACAATTTTTTCCGCCGCAAGTGCGTTAACATCGATGATTGGGGCGTCATTGGATTGAACTGTACCGAGGAGGACATCGTAACGGAGCGGGTCGAGGTCATTGGTTTCTTGGTAAATTGGCTGAACTTCTATGTCCACATACGAAGTAAGTGTGGACAATCGTTGGCTTACGTTCGTTTTTGCACGAAATCTTTTGCACGAAATGTGTAAATAATCAAACTTTTGCCTCACACACATAAACATACTCGTACTTACAAGAACACGTACACAATATGCTGGAAAAATATAAATAAATATACATATGTATGAATGCTGAAGAATCCACAAATACTGATAGCACCAAAAAGCATTCACCACGGAAAAATCACGTCCCAACACTCTGCAGACGACTGGCAATGAGTAAGCGTCATGACCACGACTCGCTCCCTTTCATTCCTTATGAAAGGCCTTACCGAATGCTGTCATAAGCAACTCAGCTAAACCAAACATGTGGCACACAAGCTTGCAACTTCCCACTAGCACGTGGAAAAGTTTTCATTTATGTTCTGGCCGGCTTTCCCTATCCATAAAAACAGACTACGCTCCGACCGTCGGACGTGTGCGCTAGCGATGTGCTGTGATGTCTTTCGACATCATTAGCATAGTCAACTAACACTATTTGATGTGATATATATACCCTTGCCTATAGAATTTATTTGTTTCTTTTATTGGCGAGCAGAACATCAGGAGCAATTTTACCTCTACCTAATCATATCGGTGGCGGCTGGCGTTCTTCTCTGCCTGACGCTTGTCATCGGCCGGCTCACGCTGCAGAAACGACGCGGTGAGCGGAAGAACAGCAGCTCAAGTGGCAGCGGGGTCGCTAAAGCCTTTGCTGATACTCAAGGTGTAAATACAGGTGTCGAGAAAGGAGGTGCAAGCAAATTTCAACAGACGCCAGGAGAAGCCCATCTGCCAGACTCCTTTGCAGATGACATATCTGACATCGACGCCGACATCGACTTAACAGGTCCGATGCCATTGCCCAGCTTATCGTCTCGCAACGAGGTAAGTAGCTTACTAGCAACTAGGCTTAAATTTGCTATCTCGGGCAGCTATCAAAGTTATTGGTATATTTTGTTCCTCCAAATGTATCCAGAAAGAAGGAACCGATTCCAACGAATTATTTAACTTATACGGCAACACACTGCTGTCCACAGACTCGTAGTACAGACCAATTTCAATTCTTTATTATGTACGAGTATAATCCTTAATCTCGTAAAAAAAAATATTTTAAATATGCGTATATTGTTTAAGGAAGTGCTTGTGGCTCAATGTATGATAATCGTAGATAGTTGCTGGATACCAAAATAGACGAGTAGTGGTGCAATAGTGTCAGTAGTGTCTCTACGCTCGCTCTCCGCTCAAATCAAATAATCTGCATCCGCAAGGCGAAGATTAGAGGCTTACCGCATGCCCCCCAAGCCCTAGCTTCACAATTAGTGCCTCGGACAGCAGCCATTGTCGGAGGTAAACAGTCATTTCTAATTATGTAAATCTCATTGTTGGTGCATACCGTGTGTGACGAAGTAGTAGCACAAAAGTTAAAGAAAGCCGAGCGTTGTTTCTGATGGAAATTGGGAGTGAGGAGTAAGGAGCAAGGATTATGCTTCGTTTTCTTACTGTTGCCAAAAGGCGAGGGCAGAGAGTCAGGCCATTCTGGCGGAAGGACAGGGAAAAGGGAATGTGTGCACAAGTGCAGTTCCTTTCCTTTTACCATTAAATCTTTTTTCGAAAACAAAGGACCCTGGATTTTAAAGCGTTGGGAGTATACTTTGCCTGCCAGGTGGAAGCATCCTTGCTCCAAATGCTCGTTGCAACAGTTTCTGTCCCCTTTGTTTGTTCCGTACGTACTGAAAGGAAAAGTGCAAACACAACAGGACAGCAGGGATCCGATGCACATACACACAGTCAAGACACTGTGCTGGATTTTCATACCCTATATGGTAAAAATACTCGTATCAAACGAACTATTTCTATTAGATGATTCTGTTCTGATTATAGATCTGATTCTTGGTAGTTCTGAAAATACTCGTAAAAAATTCGACAGTAGGTTTATAAATCATAGTCACTCCAAGACAGTATTTTGATCAAAAGTATACAAACATACGTAGTTTGTAGGGTTGGATATTCTTGGTTTTTTTCGTTTACTTATATATGTACCTACTTATAAGATTTACACAACTAATTTTACGTTCATCATCGGCCATCGCTTAAGGTAATCGCCTTAATACGAGTAATCAGTCCAAAGAGTAAAGAAGAGATAGAACTTATTCTTCTACACTGGCTTAGTACCGATTCGATGGCCGGGTGTGCAAGCCCGCAATGGTCGCGTCTGACAACGAACCAACCAAGTCATTCTAGCCAACGCCAAAAAGCACTAATGAGAGCTAGTCTAACTCTATGCCCCACTCTGCTCTCCCTTTTCATGTCCATTGTGGTCGCGCCGTCACTATGAACACACACAAAACTGACGATGGGCATGGGCTGGCAAACAAAAGACCTACATGACATACGCACCGACGCCCAAATGCAGCTACGGTGGCTTACCAAGCGCACTATCACACCCTACCTCTGGAGCAACTACGGTTCTGATGGCCCCGCACTCACAGGCTAACAGTTACACTACCATGGGCCATCATGCAACCAACGGTTCTCTGACAATGGGTGAGAAAACGTGTTTAGATACAATCGATTTACAATGTTTATAATTTTATTTATAATGTTTCTGTAGGTCCCCATTTTCTTGGACCCTCCGGACTAAGCACGGTTTCCCCAGCGTATCTGAGCGGTGTTATGGTGGCTGGACATCACCACACTCTACGACGCACATTGATACCCACCAGCATGGGAATAATGAGCTCTCCCTCACCAACACCGACTTCTATGAGTACCGGTCATCCTTTGCCACTAACCGCCATGCCCTCAACCTCGAACAGCGGTTGTGGGGTCTACTATGATAGCACCGTACCTCGGAATCTGTCCCGGGGCGTGTCTACAGAGAGCAGCGCTCAGTATTTCTATGGATGACATTCGCTCAACCGAAAGGCTTCTTTGCCGATCGCAATTGCAGTGCGACCTTCTCACGTGGGCGTGGGCTTCAATATGCTGCCGCTGACGGCCACCATGGGCTCCCAGGCAACCGCTGGTGGCGATGGCGGAGCGAGTCGATCAGGGACTCCTACGAACAGCAACAAGCCGGACATACCAGCAATCACCGTGACTGCCTCGCCAGGGCCAGCTTCTATGGCTCTGCCGAACAAGCTGCTCACCCTGAAATCTCCCAGGTCTTTCGGGATTATACAGTCAGAGCAGGAGATCCAACAATCTACAAAATCGGCCAGCAGTAGTGAGAGTGGTCTGCAGATTTGCGCGTCCGGGCGCAGTCAGTGCTTCTAAGAACCGATATTTGTCGACTGCATATGGAGATTGCGTCGAATATGCGACGGCTGTAAATTATTATTATTTGTAAATATTAACAGATTTGTTTATTCCTAAGTAGTTACACCGTTTTTTAAGAGACTAGATTTTATTTGATTGTCAGAGATTTTACATTATAATTGCTGTTTAGAGGCTAACCTATAACCTGTAACCGTTAAGAACACAAACCAACCTCTTTGGAGCAGTAAGAACATAGTTACGATGCAGAGCTAGTCCTGCATGAGAGGATTTGATTACGTTTATATCGGCATCGCTATATGTATTACAGAATTACCAACAATACGATATGGTAGTACTATGTACTACCCGTTTAAGCCTACTCGTACTTATAGATCAATGAACATTACATGCATTCATACTCATACTCTTACTTCGCACTGAAACGCGGTTAGAAAAGTGTAACTACTCAGTGTAGAAGTTTTAGATATTGCGCGACGAAAATCAATTGCCGATTGCTTAAGTCGTCTAAAGATATGTTTTTTGATTCATTAAAACCATGACGGTATGTCGTATATCTGTAAAATGTTCGAACATGCATAGCAGATTGTAATTTTCAAAGTTAGTCATAAGCCATATTCAAAAAAGAAAAAGAAAATTGTAAGGTACTTAAATAAGAAGAGATGTTAGGTCCGGTCCATGTTGGTGACTGGGGGATGACTGCGAGTATCCACGAGTTCATAGTATACACGTGAACCCCTTTTACGGAAGCACAGTTGCGTTCGTTTGTGCTTAATACCCATAAATTGAACAAATATACCCATTCATACCGTTAACTTTGCATAACAGTACGAGTTAAATGGGGTCGGTAAGCAATTCAAGAACATTAGAATCTGGTTGCAGTAACAAAGTTGTAAAGCTCCAGGTCTTTATCACCATTAAGATACTAGTATCATACACAAAGGGAGAAAGACACTCCCACTTCCCAGCGAAGTTTAGCATAAGATCCTAGAAATTGTTAAACACTTTCGGATAACTAGCCATATATATAGTTAAATGAGCCTCTAGTTGGTCTCAATAATCTGAATGTTACTTCCAGTCCATTATGAATCGAACAATTGTTTTCAATGCCAATGGTTCACTAAAAGCGAATGCGCACATATTAAATACATCTTCTATAGGGTGAATGAGCGACCAACCTACAACTATTTAGAGGATCCAATTCGGCAGCGTAAACCATTTTCATGATCTACCATTATTTTTGTTTGGGGCTAAATATTGAAACAGGGTAATAAATATACATATATACGTATTTACATACAGTTTTTCAATTATATACATACAGGACTATATACATATGCCACATACTAGATTCATAAAACCAAATATGTATTACAGAATTTTTTCATCGGTTTTAGAATCCGCTTGCAGTTAGTTTATTTGCCTATTTTGCCTATTGGAGCTGTCTTCCGATTGGAACTTTCCACCCGATCTAAGTATTTATATTTTCTATAAGGGTATACAAGTTATGCAGACCACTGGAACAATGTGCCTAAATAATAAACATCCCTGTAATCCACAAGTACTGGATATAAAGCGAGTTCCTTTTCTACCACTGCCACTACATACCCCAGAAGTTCGCATGTTGCAAGTTCAAAAGTTAATTGCTCAACGGGCAGAAACCCGACTGCAACAAAAGCATTCAACGAGAGCACAAACAGGAATGTCAGTGACAGGCAGGAACAGTCGAGGAAAGCGCCTCACTGGTTGTCAGAGGGAAATCTATTTAGTTTCTGGCTGTCCGACGCGTGGGCCCTGCTTGATCTGCTCGTGGCAGGCTCAACTCGAGTACCCAGGGACAGGGCCAAGCTCCGGGTAGTAGGAATATGGTCAGAGCCATATGATGATGTCGGACTTGAAAGTCGTTTGCTTTGTATGCAGCCAACTACAAAGGCTAATGTCAATAATCATGAAGCAGCATAGATAATATACCCAATGCAAGTCGACACACACATAGTGCTCGTAGGTGTAAGTGGAAGTGCCTCAAGTGGAGTACTGCTCTCATTAGGAAAATGTCTTGGGGAATAACTTTTTGTTTTTCTCGACAGGACTCACTAATGGCCACGGCCACCCAAGACAGGTCCTCTCGGACGGTTGGTCACCCGCTTCCCAGTGGCAACGAGTTGTTAATTGCGCCCTGCCAGAAGTGGGCACCTCTGGAAACATGGTTAATATATTGAAGTGAAACTTCTTCATTTGCACCACCCGTAAAAGTCTAATTATGATAAGTGGCTGCAAGTAGTTGGCAGTGGCAGTGGCAGAGCCAGATAGAGAAATTAGACGGTGGATGTGGCTGTGGATGGGGATGAGGATGGGGATGAGGATGGGGATGAGGATGGGGATGAGGATGGGGATGAGGATGGGGATAGGGATGGAACCCACCGGCAGTGGCCAACATGCAGAGTAAGTACTATACTTCAAGCGCGGCTGTGGGTGCGACAACAAAACTTTTTCAATTATAAATATTAAATAGCCACAAGCACTTTGCAATAAATTCCCCTTGCAAATGAGTACCGAACAATATTCCACTTAATGAAGCTCAATCCGAGCATATTAAAATGCGTCCTATAATTATTTTGGACTCCCGTTCACATCGAACAAACGTTTTCAGGTACGGGTGTACCTGTGAAAAAACGAGAATTTTCATCAGTTTATTTAAGAACAGTATCTAGTTATGGCATTGAAAATTATATGGAATGTACATCAAGTTCATTCGGCTAGAAAGAATTTTAAAGAGAAATGACTTTCGGTAGTTAATAATTATGTGGAAATTATTATAGTGACCGACAAATAAGATAATGGAACAATATATGGAGCAATATTTATTATTACGACGATATTTACTTCAATCCTTCTTTATGACTTGTATATGCCAACCACATCTGCTTGTTCAATCAAACAATCAAAGTACACGAAGTATGTACATTACGTAGACTGTATAAAACATTTACATACATACGAGAGCCATTCAATAAATACTTAGCCAACAAAATAAAAACACAAATTTTAACTGTTTTTTAATAGCAGCGCTATTGAGCGGCTAGGCTAAGTTCTTGTTGAATGGCCCTCGTAGGATTTATCTGCCTCTCTGAAACTTTTCTACATTCACACTGTTACCACATTAACTTCTCCAATCGAGTTTTAGGACTTTCAGCGGGGATTCTGTTAATTAAATGGCTTCTTATCCGTTATATTCCCACTATTCGTTATAGTTTGCTTACGCAGTATCGTGGCAACTACCTGATTTTATTTATGCTTTATGCATGTATGTATACGTGCAACACATGAAAGATTGGGCTTAACTAAGAGCTATGTTGACGAAAACAAATTAAATTAAAGATGTTAACAAATGTGTCCTCAGACCGAAATGGTGTCAGAATTCTTGTCACTTCAAATGCCCCCTCAAAGTGTTGAAATTATACTTACACGCAGATTCCATGCGCATGTTAATGCCCAGCATCTGTGGCTGACAAACAGGGCACTAGAACACACACCGGCGAAACCCGTAGAAGCAAAAAGCCGTCAGAGGCCGCAGAAATGAAAGAATAGGGAAGCTTGCACTTGCTTTTGAACGTTTAGAGTTGGTGGGGGTGTAAGTGGAGTCTCATTTTTCTGGTCGTCCCTCGCCCTCTAGCACCCTCTGCCCTGCTGCAGTTGAAGTTGACAGGCTGACTGTAACTGTAACATGTGCTTAACCCAAAACACGGCCACCCAAGAGGCGCTCAGCTGCTCCTTACAACAACCTAATTGCAGTTTTTTATACTCGTATGTTGCAACTGCTTCCGAAAAAATTATGGACATGAAATTTGAAAGGGGTATGGCTATGAGCAAAGGATTGGCTGGAAATCACAGCTGTACCCAGAGGAAAAGCATAAGAACGCAACGTTAGCTGCAGCAATTCCCCCATGGTTTTTATTTGGCTTCCTCTGACATCCGGAAGGTCATAAACATTGAGGCCGTACTGCAAAATCGATGGGAATAGCATAATGAGTAAGGTAAACTGCAGTGGAATTACGTATATTAGTGCCAGTCTCGTCTTGTGACTGTGGTTCCTGTCGATCCAGCGAGATCTACGCAATTATTTTTTTTTTTTTTTGTTATTTTTTCATAAATAGGCAGTTCACTTGTCGTATGCCGGAGTATGTGTATTAGATTACTTTGAGTTGGCAATTTCTACCTTCTAGTAAATATATAAAATTTATGTAACTAAATAAGTAAAATTAAAAAAAAAATAGCAATTCGCATTGAAAACCTCTTTCTTGATATTGATGATACATATTTGAACCAAACCGATTTTGGTTTTCATTGATAATTCTTTAATACAGCGGTCACACATAAATATGTACTCGTATGTCAGTTCGATCAAGAATATTAAAAGCTTCGGCTTTTTGTTGAGTTATTCAATGAGAAGTATTATCAAAAATTTAACATATATGAGGATTATTTTTATTAGGTATGTATGTACATTATCATATCAAATGACAAAATTAAATTTCAAGATATATATAATAGGTTAGGTTAGGTTAACACGAACGGCCCTCAGCCGTTCCGCTCATAGGCCAGTATGGCCCTTAGTTATCCGGATGGCGGTGTATGGACCTTTACGGGGGTGAAAGCCCTCGAGAATCGAGATATTTTTCGCGAAAGCAAGGAGTTCCTTGGGGTCCTCCTGGAGGCGTCTTCCATTGATGCCAGCGCCGGTGCGCCTAGGTGTCTTCTCCTTGCCCGTGAGAGAGCCGGACAGTTGCATATGAGATGTTCCAGGGTTTCAATAGCCCCGGGCTCATCGCATTTCCTGCAGATGTATATACTGGTGATGCCTAGCTTGGTGATGGTGATGCCTAGCTTGCTGCATGCGCCGCAGACAAGCAGTGCCCTGTGAGTATTCCCACTAGCAGTCTGCAGTCCTTCCGTGGTAGGTGCAGTAGATAGTGACTGAGTTTTTCGTTGCGCTCCTTGCACATGGTTCTCGAAATTCTGCAGGTGGTGGTACTCCTCCAGAACAGTCCGAGGTATTTGATCTGTTTTTTTTTGGATTTGGCCTTGTTTGGTTGATTTTCGGGGGGATCCATGTCGGTACCTTGTACCTCTTTGTAAAGAGGATGAGGTCAGTCTTGTCCGTGTTGATACTGAGTCCTACTCCATCCGCCCACTCACATATCTCCCTGAGTGCTCGTTCCATTATGGAGCTGAGGGTCGATGGACAGACGCCCGTAATAAGTATGCTTATATCGTCTGCATAGGCTGTTATTTTTGGGGACTTCCTCTCGAATCTCTTGATGAGGTCGTCGACCACCAGATTCCACAGGAAGGGCGACAGGACTCCACCTTGAGGTGTGCCTCAGGCATTCCCTTTGGTGTAGGCATGCTGGTTGGTTGACATCAGTCCCCCGAACTCATTCCTGATGCGTAGATCCAGCATCTTTTCCAGCGTTTTTAGTAGAAGAGAGGTAATGCTTATCGATATATAATCCTTGGGGCTAACATGGCTGCATTTTCCGGGTGCATGCAACAACGCCTGAAGGCGTTTTTGTACCAAAAATAGTGCGATAACGCACTATTGCACTTTTAAAAGTGCGATAACGCCTGCCAGGTATTATTGCACGTTTTTAAACAAAATTTATTTAATTTTTGTTCTTATTATACCCGGTACTCGAAGAGTATAGGGGTATATTAGATTTGTTGAAAAAATGGAGGTGAGTAACACCCAGAAGGAAGCGGTTCCGACCCCATAAAGTATATATATTCTTGATCAGCATCGATAACCGAGTCGATATAGCTATGTCTGTCTGTCCGTCCGTCCGTCTTCATTAGCGCCTATAGCTCAGAGACTATAAAAGCTAGGACTGTATCCAGACTCCTGTCCTATCACACTGTTACAAGTGCATTTCAAAATTTCGCCTTGCCCCCTTCCGACCACTCCAAGGACGAAAATCTGTCTCACGCACAATTTTAAAGGTACGAGGAATCTAAAAACGCAGAATCATAGACAATGAGCATATCTATCAGAGAGTTGAATCTGGATCAGATCGGATCATAGCCAGAAGGAACGAATGAAATTTCAGTGGCCTTCCAAGCGCAGACTCATTCCCTCTCTATCTCTCTCACTCAGCCGTGTATGTATATGTAGGAAGTAGATAAAGACATGTAGAAAAGGCAGATGTAAAAATCGTATGTAAACAAATATGGAAACATCTAATAGATACAAATCTCCGAAAAGGTTCGACTTAATTATTTTTTTCTTTTTTGGCTAAAATTAAATTTGTTCCTTTTGCGAACATGTAATAAATTACAACAAGCTCACATACATATATACTGACTGAGTACCGGGTATAAAGTAGAGCCGCGGCCGTAGACGCGTAGACGCTCACAACGTTCCCCTCGATTTTTTTTCATTTTTGGCTAAAATTCAATTTGTCCCTTTTGCGAACATGTAATAAATTACATATATCGTAAGCTCATCTACATATATACTGACTGAGTACTGGGTATAAAGTAGAGCTTGTTTGTTCTTGGGGGTGGCCATGATACGTGGTAGGCATCTAGTAGAACCTTGGATATAGTTTCCAAGGACTTTTCTATGTCTTCTGCGGATTTCACTGAGCCCAGATTCGCGAGTTTCGAAGTAGCTGTCTTTTTCAACTTTTCCCAGTTTATGTTCCGGAGGTTTCTATAGACTGTTACCTTCGGAGTGTATTCGAAATCGCTTTGAAACTGAATATACCTATGATCTGAGAAGGATGGTCTTTCGAGATCTCTAAA
Organism: Drosophila helvetica; assembly: GCA_963969585.1. Classification (NCBI taxonomy): domain Eukaryota; kingdom Metazoa; phylum Arthropoda; class Insecta; order Diptera; family Drosophilidae; genus Drosophila; species Drosophila helvetica. The sequence continues at coordinate 12,851,368 of OZ018403.1, forward strand.
CTCAGATAATAAGGTCCTTTTCCCATTAAGAGAGTGAAATCTTGCACGTTTGACGAGGTGGGACCTACGTTTTCTACATCTATATTAGTTGATATTATAAAGTCTAAGAGTGACTGGGAATTGGCGTCCATACCAATGATAAATTGGTAGTCTTTGGAATCGGTCCTTCGGGCGGTGTGGGCCTGTCGTGTGCCATATAGCAGGAGGCTGCCAAAAGGATTATCGACGGTTCTGTTGAACGAGTTGACGTTTCGGTTATGGAGCACTCGATCAGGTGTCTTTTGGACACGTCACTGACCTGCGACTTCGGGGGCTTCTTCATGAGAGGCTTAGCCACTTTTGGTGGGGGTGCAGCAGCCTTGGGCCCGCTAAACCGCTTGCTCTCTGGAGTGTCCTTAGCGGCACTCTCGACCGAGCGTTGCCTCTTCTTGGCCAGCATATCCTTCACCTTGTTTACATATTTGCCGGTTGACGCCCTCATTTGGGCCATTTGAGAGTGGTGCAATCTGCCGTCTTCCACACGCTGTTCGGCCCAGGCTAGCTTGGCTTTCTCCTCTTGGGAGATGTCTGCTTTGCCCTGAAGCCGGCCTTGTATCTTGAGGGCCGCCTTGTACTGAGATTTTGCCTTCATCCCCTCCCTGGAACGCTTCGGCCCTTCCCTGTGCAGGGAGCTGGTATCTGGTTCCAGTGAGCGGAGAAGGGTTTCTTCCTCCGTCTTGCTGATTTACAGCACGATTTACAACTGATTTACCACAACGGCATCCGTGCGGCTCAGCTTGGAGTGATGGAGTGTGGTGTTGGCAGTAACTTTGCAACTAACTTGGCCTGCTCCCGCCACGTCAGAGGTGTAACCGCTGGCGACACGCAGAGATCATTGCTCCACCCCGTGCCCGCCGGTGGTAGTAGTAACGCTTTCCACCGATGATTGGGCTGATATCCCAGCCCGTGTTAGCTTGGTTAATATTTTTCGGGGTACCACCCCCTAGCGTCTTAGGCCTATCCGCCAGGCACCTCTAGCCATGGCCCTGGCCCTGCGCTCCCGACTACCCTCGTCCGGGATAATGCAGTGCCCATTGCCCAGCCGGCACCCTCGTGGAGGGTTCAGCCAGAGGATTTTCGCCGGCCAAATATATATAATACAAAAACATTTTATAATTTCATCATTTTATTTAATATCATTTGTCAATGAAACAGTCGGCTATAAAAGTGAACTTCAAAGTGTAGATTCAGAAAATAATCAAACTGTGTACACCGATGTTGCAAAACCATTGGCTAACATTTGCTGATCAATCCAATCTCGGGCAATTCCGACGTTAGCATATGCTGCTGGCAACTCATCGTTACAGCCAATTCCCCAGGCAACAATACCGCTCTGTTGATAACGATTCTCTGAGGCTCCAATGGGACAGGCAAGGGGTGCGCCCCCGTCGCCCTGACAGGTATCCACGCCACGCTGGCCGCCGGCACACATAAAAGACTTATCCAATGCGAACTTTGGACCAAGTCGCGTGTTCCGCAGCCGTGTTTGGCATGTGTTAAAGTCCACGACAGGCAACGGCACACTTTTCATTATTACACTATATTTTCCGGGAGCCCCAAATACGTCCTTGCCCCAGCCAGTAGACGTACATATAGTGGAAGGTGCGGCACTTTCACCTTGTCGTGGCAGGCAGACCACATTGATATGATCGTCCAAAGAAACCGGCTGAGCGAGAATTACAAGCGCAAAATCATTAGCTATGTTTCGACTTTTGAATTCTGGGTGTGTAATGATACGTTGCACGGTTCTATCCTGATAAGGAAGACGCTCTTTGTTTGTTTGAGAGTCCCACTCGCCAGCTCTGACCATGAAGCTGCCCGGATTATGGGTCCCAACACAGTGCACCGCTGTCAGAACCACTTGTGGGTGTATCAGTGAACCGGCACAGAAATAGCTGGAATTGCCTGAATGAAGGAGAGCTACTGTCCATGGAAACTCGCCAAAACCAGCTTCATTCTGAGTGGCACCAAAGAGCGTAAAATCCAAACCACCTACGTTGCGAATGCCGCAGCCCCGTGGTTGGTTCGGTCGTTTATCCAACGGCGTCGGGTTCAGAGTCTCAGAGCGTGTCCTATTGCCATCACAACAGATGTCCACAGACGCAGGACAGACTGGATCGTCGTTGCCAAAGCGGATATCGATTTCACCAAATCCGTCAAACGACTCGTCCTCCGTTACACTGTTGGTGGACGGGTCACATTTGTAATAGGGAACACAATTGCACGTAGCCGTTTTCCCGCTTATAGAGATAAAATTCGTCAGTGGGCTTGAGGGATCTATTGGTTCTGGTGTTACTACTAATTCAATTCCTCTAGATGGCGGCGGATTGTTTGATGGAGTACTTGGATTGGTTTTGAATATTTCTTGAATGTTTTTCTCTGCGTTTGAGTCTTGCTGCGGAGCACCTTTTGCACTGAAAGTCAAAAGTGTGCCTAATATTACCAAGTGGCAGAGGTTTTTATACCTATTCATCGTAGTCTGTAAATAAAAAGAAACGGATATTATTAAATATTCGATAATTTGTACAAAACGGATACGACATGTACATCATATCCTGGCATTCTGTTTAAATGCAAACTATCTCAATCCGTGCGCTGTTCGGAATCTCGCTGCCCGGTGGGAAAATATGTATGTATGTCTTGTCTAGAAAAGCTTGTTTGATTTAATAATATATAAGCTATATAAACTGTGCATATTTACATATACATACACATGTACATATATAGTGCATACAGTTTTATATGTATGTATATCGAATTTTTCATTCGGTTGCAATTAATTTCTTTGTAAGAATTACATTTTAACTACTTTGCTCTTCTGTGTGCGTGTTCTGCATCAAGCTATTGTATATTGCTATGACAAGACACATCGTTTTCATTCATAACTGTTAAGTCCTTTGTCTCTTACAATAACAGAATATCGTTCAAATGTGGGAAGTTTTAAATTTAAAGCCTAAACAACACATTACTCACTAGTTTCATAAATTTGTATAACCTTGAGTTATCGGCAAAATTATGAGTAACTTTTAAATTGGGGTGAAACCCAATGTTATTTGATAACCTGCCTTTGGTGTTACTAATCTACGGGCCACGGAACGAGGCACTTCCAAAGCTGTGAACACGAATGAAGCTTCGCGACGACTGCTGCTGAAAGCCGGAATCAAATGAGATAAGTAAATCGAGCAAGTTGAAATTTGAGGTAGGTACACGTAGTCGACATCAACATTATTTGCGAATCTTATTGTCTACTTGAAAAGGCAGAGAGCAGAGAGCGCTTTTGTCTGCCGAGCTGATAAGAGCTGAGATATGGTGTATGTAGGTGTTATGAGAATATGAAACAAAGAGCGACTGGAAATATTTTGATATGAGAATGTAACTATTGAGCAGTTTCTTGTCAAACCGGTTTAGTTACTACAAATATACATATATATACCAGTATATTTGTTCAAGCTGAGAAGGCGCTCTGCTCTTCGTTTGAAGAGATGAGACTCAGCCTGTTGAGCTTAACGTATTATGGTCCCTTCTTTCTGATGTAGCTCTTTATACATACATATGTATGTATGTATGAGATTACAATGCGCGACAGTTGAATAGGGGACGTATCAAATCTTAGTTTAAATTTGAAATATGAAAACTTAAAAGAGTATCTTTAACCATTTAAAATCTGTATTTTTGTATCGAAAATGGCTGGATAATTACTACAATCAGCCGAAGAACCCTCTTAGCTCCCCGAAGCATGCCTTAGAGAACAGATAACACTCCATTGTTTTTTTTTTTGTTCTAAGTTAAGCCTTTTACCCATATGACATTAGACTTTGAAGCTGGACTAACTTGAAAAATAGAGACAGTCTTATGCAAAAAGCATGCAGTGAGAGCGAGACAGATATATGCGTCCAGTTGTTTTTCCAGTTGAGCTGGGAGCAGCGCTGCGGCAGAGATTATCGATTGCTATAGTTTCTAGATACGATTTTGCTGGCTTGTTGGCAATGTGTGTTGTATAATATCATAAAAGCAGTGTTTATAATTCGTACAAAGAGGAAGAAGAAGATGAAAAAATTTAAACAACTAACAAAATGGCAAGCATATTGGATTTAAACAGACGAAAAATGCTTTGTGCAGCTTTTTTAATAGTTCAAAATAATAATATGATTGCGTGTCACATGCTGCCACAGCAGAACAAAAAAAAGAGAAATATTTGGTCGGCGAAAGGGCTATTGAAACGCGAGATAGAAGGTAAGTACATAAGGTAGGTACAGGTAAGCCTGCTTTAGGTGTTTGATTTTATATCGGGTATGCGAAGAATCCCAAACGTGAGGGGAGTTCCTATCAAGATTTATAAGGAACACTGTAGCTTCCTCCGTTCACAACATTTTTAGTAAAAATTTTTTTACAGTATACAAATGCTTCCCGCCGCAAAGCAAAACATATGTTCAACTACTGCGCGACGTTTACCAACATTAATTTATCGATGTCTATCATGCCATCTCTCTCTTCGCAGCAAATTTAGCAAAGTCTAATGTCATATGGGCATTACTACAAAATAGGTTAATATTTTAGACTAGTACTAAAGTAGTACTCGGAATGAAAATATGTAATAAATACACACTACTCAACAGAATGGAACTTTTTTTCGCGCTGTGGCTTAAACCAAATTAAACCAATTAATACATAATCCATATATTCCTTAAATATTACACAATGCAAGCCTGCTGTACCAGGATCATATCTGAATATGATTATTATCGGTTTGAACATTCAAAAAAAACCGAGCTCGGCAAGTAAAAAGTCGGTGGTATTGCACATGTTATCCTATTCGTCTAATGTGTATAAATTCAAGTTGCAGCCGTTTAACCAAACCTTGGCATACCGAATTCTGTCGTTAAAATTCGGCATGCGAAGGTTTGGGGAAAATGCTCTTTCTTGGCCGTTTATCCATCAATTCTTACAAACGATGACTTAAACGACGCATTACTAATGTTCCCATCTATCTATCGACTTTTTCTAAATTTTTAAAGTAAAAATTTCCGAAAAAAATACCGGAAAAAATGATCAAATTTAAATTAGAAAGCTTAATAACTTCCAGACGGTAAGCTGCAGCTACAAGTGTTTAGGTCCGATTTTTAGCTGCATTTATCAGCTTTTCAGAACTCTTAGTAAAGTCAGATGTGCGATGCTTAAGTTATGTGAAAAAAAGAAGCACTACCCCTGAAAAAAATACCAAATTTTAAAAAAATTCTTTAAAAAAAATAAACACTAAAAAAACCATAATTGCTCAAAAATTATTAAATCCCCAAATCTAACAGAAAAAGTAATTTTTGGCCACAGCGGACTAGTGACTAGTTTTATGTTCAGATAGCTCCAGAGGTGCAGCAACATTTTTCTCCAACTATTACTAAACTAATAACTTCTGAACAAATTAAGATATCTTCATAATATAAAATGCATTTTAAAGATAAACCTTTTAAAATTTGGCATGCTAAAGTACATTGTGCTCCAATGTTAGAAAGCTTAACAACACATTGTTAAAGTTGAACTTTTTTCAGTGCAGTGCAAATTTGTCTAAATAAAATACATTTTTAAAAAGTTTTGTTGATCAATAAAGAACGTTTAATTGTAAATTTTACAACAAAAAATAATTTTATATTAAATTTTTGATGACAAATATTTTTTAAAAAATAAAGTTTGTTTGGATACTAAATTTGGAATTTGGATTATCTACATTGAATATACAAGCTTAAATTTATTAAAGAATATTTATTTGCCTATTTATTTTGGTATCTTCCTTGTCTAATATTTGAAATATATGGATGTATTAGTATATGGATCTCATTTTTTGGCTTTTTTTCAACTTTGACCTGACTTTACAAAAAAAACTTATAAAATGTTCCCGAGATATGTTTTGTATATGTTAATTGAATATTCTTTTACCTATGTTCCAACCCCATTTTTCGATTTTGATGCGTTTGGCTTCTAGTTTGATTTAAGTGAGGCTACCTCGCTCGAAAAACAGGCAAAACATGATTTTTTATGGCATTTAGCAACTACGATAGCCCATTTTTGCCTGTATTTTGTGCTTTTTAAAAGCTCTGGGATATTCCCTGTTAGATGCGTATATTCATTTCATCCAAAGCGCTCATAAAATTGTTGACTTTTGCCACCACAAATACGCGACTATCTTCAATTAAATGTAACATTAGTTTGCTCATAGCATGTTACAACTTGATTTACTTAATGGAAGAACTTTATTGGCAAATGACACAATTGCTGATGCTGGTTGCGAGGAAGCTAAGTCGCAAAAAATGTGGCATTGGTTGTCCTTTGTACCAGTCAGCGGACGTGCTACGAAAGCAAATATTGACTTGTTAACTGATCGCTGCAATCCTTCGTCGGTTGCATTGACACTCCAAAATCGTTGATTTGGGTCCATACTGAAGTGTGAAATATTCTGTGCTGGATAATGTCGCCGAAAAAACGTTTTACGGGTGTTGTCAGTCAATGTAATGCCCTCTTGTGATATCTTAAAATGCACTTCTATTGGAAGGGAATATTTGGCATCCAAGTACATCTTATCAACGGACTGATGAATGGCGAACGGCCCAGTAAGTGATTCCGTGGCGCACTGATATAGGTAAAGTACGTTACATGCAGCGCCCTGTACTAGAATCTGTTTTTGTCTCGATATCAGTTCATTGTCGCGAGAATACAAAAGCAATTCCTGATCTGGTATAACAAGCGTGCATGGCAGTGCTAATTTATTAATTGAGTGCTGATAGACAAAAGCTGATAGGGACGTAAATATAGGTTCGTTAGTGCATCCCTTCAGACGAATGCCTCGATTCGTAGGCTCCAAAAGAAAATGGCGTACCAGTTCATCCCCGTTTCCTGAGGTAATAGGTATAGATGGTGGAGCTTTCGCTACCCGCAGCACAAGCCCATAAGCATCACGATATGTGGTTGAATTTCGTATGATAAATGTCCCGACCTGTGCGGTGCGTAGTAGTAGCACAGTCTCTTCTCGAGTCATATGTGGCTTATACCAAAACTGCGATAAATCTTTAGCGAACTTCACCAAATGTGGCTCCACATCTTGAGTAACACTTGGTGGTGGTATTAAATCCTGCTCGCCAGATGTTACGGACTTTGCAGTTCCTGATGGGTACGGGCTAATACATCGCTCACTATTGACCAACTTCTGAACAACCGGAAACGTTGGCGTCTCCGGACGTTTATTTTCTACCACAAGTAGGGCGGAATCAAAGTTTTCTGAGCTTTGGGAAGGGCATAAAGCAGCTTGTGTTGAATCTGTAAAGTCTATGTGTTTGTCTTGTTTTGATCCATTTATATTTTGCGTAGATAGAATGGTTTTATTGAGCTTTTCATGCAGCTCATCGAAATCCTTTTGTATGGATGCTTTTTGTGCCAACTTAGTTGCAGCATTGTTTTGTTCTCTCAAAGATTTTTCTTTTCGTTCCATCAACATTTCTTCAAACTCTTGGCGTGAAGGCGTCTTTCTTAGCACAGGTCGAGAGGGCGTAATGCCAGGTCTTGTGCTTTTACGAGTGCTTGAAGGACTGTTTGGGTATGTGCTTTGAACACGTCTTTCACTTGGTGTTTCCAAAATATTCTCTGAAGGGACATGGCTCAAGTAGCTTGTATTAAATCCTACAGGAAGGTTCCCATATGTGAAGGGTCGAGCATTTTCACGGGCATGGTAAGGTATATTCTCTGTGTCATCCGATTCCGGACTTGTGTGGTTTTTACGAGCGATCTCACCTATAGATCCATACACAGATGTCATTTTGAAGTCAAACACCAGTATTCAACTTAGCAGCGTCTAAATGTGTAAAAGAAAAACAAAATAATTTTAATTCTAAGAAAAAAGAAAGAAGCTTCCGGACCAGAGGCCCGAGCAGATAGTTCGTTCAATTAATCAATTTTCCAATTGATTGATTTTTTTAAAAGTAAACCGAAATTCTCGTACTTTGTTATACATATATGCACATAGCAGACCGACTTTGACTAAATCTCGATGCGTATTGGAGATTGATGATGCTAAGAGTATAGTTTGAAATTTCACCCTAGATGTTTGTAAAAAAAAAATCAACATATCTATTTTTAATATCTTTGATTTTTGAAATTATTCGCAAGGTTTATATTGTAATATTATGAACTTTGAAATAGTCATATTAGAGTCTTGGTCACAGTACCGCATTAGTATGTGTTTACATATGTACATAAGTATTGTTATCTCAGTGTTTCGAAATTTTGTTCATACATCGGTCATTGGCATTATACCGAAATATTAATAATTTAATTCAAAAATTCAAGCATATTTACTGGTACACTAGAACACCATATGTAAAATATTTATGTATCTACATATGTATATATAGATATGTACATATCTATGTAGTAGGATGTACTCATATCTTTGTTCGATATTATTTAATAAACAATTTTGATTTTAGCACAAAATTGTTTGGGGCTTTCTTTGTGCAAACGCCATGGATTTTTAGCTCACTTACAAGTATTCGCAGAAGAAGAAATATCGAGCCTATTTTGGTTTATCGTCGTTTATTTATATGCATACAAATATAGAAAAGTAAGTATATATCTGCAGCATGTACAATTCTGTATATTTTTCTTCGTGTGAATCGCCACCACTTTGTCCGTGCTTCATAAGCGCGCCCGGCATGCTCAGCATCTAGCAGTTGACTAGTGGGGCCGCTGGCAAGCATAAAAGCTTATTATTTTCGCTTCTTATTATAGAAGCATGCATACATTTATAAATACATATATGTACAAATTTCAGTCTAGATACACATGTAAGTATATAGCAAATAAAGCTCCAAAGTTTTTAAAGTTTAAAAAAATGTAGGATCTCATTCAACATACATATGTACATACATATATAAATACCACCAATAGGGGATAGAAACGGGGTCAGAGTCAAAATAAAGAAACAGTACGACAAAAACATAACACATATGCACGTCTATACGTGCCTTAACGCCTAAGTTCAACTATTTGAAAGTAGTTCTTTCTATTTTTACGACCGATGTTTCGCACCGACTTGGAATTTTATAGTAAAGAATTCATAGCGTTGACTGTTCAACATTAGCCGAAAAAAAGCATGAGATCAAATATTAAGTTTTACTACAAAACATATATTGAAATATTTATATATACTATACTGTCCATAACGAACTTCCCTGTAACGAAGTTTTCTATTTAACGAATTCATTCACTGCATTTTCGTTTAATTTTCAGTACGTTTTGATCTCCTTAAAACAAATTTTTGTTTTCCTTATAGCGAAAATTTCTCTATTACGATTTTTTTTCTGTGCCCATAACTCGAATGCTAATTTTTTTCGGAAATTTTTACTTTAAACTTGGAAAATTCGATAAAAGGCTAAGTTGCAGCCGTTTGACCAAACCTGCCGCATTTTGTTGCTTTTTAGTGGCCCCTGCGACTCCAAGCTAAAGCCTGTTAGCCGCGGATCCCAGACAGAAACGCAGGAAAGATTCCTTCTCCAGGTTAGACTAGCATTCGAGGAAAATTAGAACGTAACCAAAAGATCTAAGCATGCATTCAAATTAAAAATATTGTGTGTTAGTATTAATAACACTGGTCAACAAAATATAACCCGTTTTCTTTTTCAGAGATCGCACCAACATTTTCTTATAGGATTTTCATCGCTGATCACGAATCCGGCTTCCAAAAGTTTGCCCTTCGATCACGCTTAGAGAAAAATCCTGATGTGCTAGAAGTCTCTAATTGTGCTTAAATTAAAACTTGAACTGTTAACTGTACTTGAACTTGAATTGTTTTGGGAAAATCCTATAAGAAAATATAGGTCCGATCTTTGAAACATTTTTGCTGTCGACCAGTGTAATTTAATAAGAGGAAGTGAATTAGTACCAGACTTATAGTAATGTTTCAGAGGGAATTATAATCCAAGCATTAGACATTAAACCGTTCATGCAAAAGACAAGGCTATCTCGAGTATCTCATCTGAGCTAGTCTTAAAATTTATAACACTGGCTTTTTTTTTCAGTTTTCTATCATGCATTCACAACTTTTTCAATACCCGTAAGCCCAGACCCAATCAATGGCTAATGTTGATCTCGTTACAGTAGGCCTCCTACGAGGCCGTCTAGCTTTGAGACTGATGGCTCAATGTGTATCGCATTTGCAGGTACTCGCCCAGTTCACCTCCCAGTCCTCCCGTTGCGGGAGTGATACCTCGAAAGGTGTCGAAAGGTGATCCCTAGGGATACAGTAATCTATCATCTCTGGTAATCCCAAGTGTCCAGACACGGATTTTTTCCATAGTCTGGCTTCTCTCACTCTGAGAGTGGAAAATGTTGCCCCCTCTTTCTCATGATATCTACGGGAAGGAGGTCCAGTACAATATTCAGGACTTCACTTGGGGTAGTTCGTAGCTCGCCACTTAGGCGTAGCTTTGCCATGCGTTGAGCTCGGCTGAGTTTCTTGAGACAAGTTCTTTTGTCTAAGGCTGGCCACCATACCACCACTCCATAGAGCATGATTGGTCGTATTATGGCATAGTAGAGGCATTGAACTATATTCCTATTTTAGTCCGATGGTTTTCCTGCAGGTAAGAGGGCCACCTATCCTCTATGCTCAGTTTCCAATCGAGCTTTCTGTTGAGGATCAGTCCAAGGTACTTGGCATGGTTGCTAAAAACTTACGTGTGAAGAGAACAAGTTTTGGTAGCCTTAACACCTAGCCCGCAAATCTCCGCCCATTCTGGCATCTTCTTGTCATGCACACAACGTCTGTAGAAATCTGCCAGAGAACGCTATGGCAACATCATCCGCATACGCCACCACGCGGCAACCACCTCTACATCCCACAGCATTTCGTTCACGGCTACTTTTCATAAGAGGGCGAGAGGACTCAAACCTGTGGTGTGCCTCTGCTAACAAAACTGATTTACGTTGACGTCCCCAGGGACTCAGGTAGAATACAGCCCAAGTGATTCGAATACCGAGTCCAGTTTGTCCGAAAAGTACAGTTTCCACGTACCTGTGGTCAGAGGAGAGCGTTTATAAATTTCAAGTCCGTAAGTGCAGCCGTGATGGCGGTCGGAATGATTTTCTTAAAAGACGACCAGGGTGGACTCCTTGCAGTTAAGGGACGCTTCAATGATCGAAGTAATCGTGTGACTTTCCATCGTCCTCGGAAGGAAGGACGAGAGACTTATGGGTCTGAAATCTTTGCGGGCAGTGTCTTGCCTGTCTTTGGAATGAAAACGACTTTAGTCTGAAGCCAGGTGTCCGTAGGAGAAAACTACCTCGTAGATACTTTTGAGCCAATTTATTGCTTTATGTCCAGAATGGATCAGTTGGGCAGGGGTGATGCCATCTGTTCCTGCAGACTTGTTCAGCTTTTTATTGCCCAAGATATGTTCTCCTGACTTAACAGATTCAGGATCGAGCTTGAGACAACAGACGATATAATTAGGTCTGTTAGCATCGCAGCCCGGATTTCCACAAATAACCTAGGGTGGGTGTTGTCCTCGAGGGAACTCTGCGCAGGCATGAAGCTTTTGAGTTGCTCTCGATTTCGCTGTAGAACTTACGCCATGAGGCGCGTTTGTCTTTCCTAATTTCTTTGTTGTAGGTTGACAGACAGATTTTGTACTCGAGGATTTATCGAACGCTTCACTACAGGCGTCGGTAAATCTTTTAACAAGTCGGGTCGTAGCCGGGTATAAAAACGCACCTTAATCGCACCTAATCTGAACAAATAAACCTATGGATTGTGAGTTCTGTTGTTTCTTATTTCGTTGAAAATGTTAACAATCATTTGTTTGTTCCTTGGCAATGCAGTAGAAACAGCCGAACATTTGTTGACGTTTAATTTTTATTAATATATATTTTAGCTAGCCAATGGACCTATTTTTTCTTGTCGAGTTTTCGGTGTTGCAGAACGGCAAGGTGCTTGACAAGATGGGCCCGGGTAAGGCCTTCGGTGAGATGGGCATCCTGTACAACTGGACGCGCACCGCCTCCATCCGGGTGCTGATCGAATCTCGAGTGTGGGTGCTGGACTTCTGAACTTCTGAACGAATAAAGATATCTTTATGAAATAAACTGGATTTGGAAAATAAATCAAATAGTTCAGAAATTATCCTGCAAAAGTACATGGTGCGCTAATGTCTGAAAGCTTAACAACACATTGTCAAAGTTGAACTTTGTTTCGGTGCATATTTGCCTATATAAAATACATTTTTTATACCCGGTACTCGAAGAGTATAGGGGTATATTAGATTTGTTGAAAAAATGGATGTGTGTAACACCCATAAAGGATATTTATTCTTGATCAGCATCAATAGCCGAGTCGATATAGCTATGTCTGGCTGTCCGTCCATCCGTCCGTCTTCATTAGCGCCTATAGCTCAGAGACTATAAAAGCTAGAGCAACACAATTTTGTAACCAGACTCCTTTGATATCACACTGTTACAGGTGTCACACGAAAATATGTGGAATGCACAATTTTAAAGATACGAGGAATCTAAAAACGCAGAATCATAGACAATGACCATATCTATCAGAGTGTTGAATCTGGATCAAATCGGATTATAAATAAAGTCGCAATGAAGAAAACCATTTCGAAATGCATCGTTCCCTCTCGCTCTTTCTCTCTTTCTTTCGGGGTGGGCGCTATGCCTGATCGAATTTTTTGACGCCTCGTTCTCAGAGACTATAAGAGCTAGATCAACCAAACTTTCTATCCAAGCTCCTGTGATATCAAACCGAGACGAGTTTGTTTCAAAACTTGGCCACGCCCCCTTCCGCCCCCACAAAGAACGAAAATCTACAATTTTGAAGAAACGGGAAAACCAAAAAGACAGAATCATAAGAATGACCATATCTACTAGAATGTTGAATTTGGATCAGATCGGATCATTAGTATAGCCAGAAGGAACAAATGAAATTTCAGTGGCCTTCCAAGCGCACTCATTCCCTCCCTCTCTTGCACACAGCCGTGTAAAAAATGTTATCGGAAGGAATCAGGGTTGATATTCGTATGAAACCGATACAAATATTTTGCCGGCAAAATTATTCCACTAGGGTCATAATTTTGGTGGTACTCAGCACGAGCAAAATAATTGCCGATATATGCTGGAAAAGTATTTAATGGTATTTGTGGTATTCCGCCAGGCACGAGAAATTTATTTGGCCGGTGAAATAAATGAAGTGGTGTGCGTGCATATGTGTGTGATTATAATCGAAATCGAAACGTAAACACAAAGCTATGGAGTTCAAAAAGCAAAATATAAAGAGATTGGGGTAGTTTAGCGACGAGGAGATTTTATTATTATTAAAAGAAATCGAGCAGATGCATTTTCTATGTAATTTGGCGATTAAAAAGGAATTTGATGCAAACGCAATAAGAGGCACATGGGAGTCTGTGGCTGCAGTGATGAATAGAGAGTACAATTTCAAGTAATTATAAAATGTACATAAATGAATGTTCATAGGTATGTATTCCAGGTGATACGTGCAGAAAAGCTTGGAAATCGTTGAGGGATGAAATTTAGGTGATAAATAGGGAATAAAAAATAGTTGATTGCATTTCTGTTCCGCGAAAATGCATTTATACAATATTGCGGTACATTAGCCGTGCATTGTCGTCCTTCAGCGCCACAGCGCCAACAAATAAAACATTTCTGCTTGCTTTGATACAAAATTTAAATTCTTAACTGATTTTATTTGTACACAGTGTAACCGTAGGGCATGCACACCTGGTCACACTCGGCCGCTAGTATTTTTATATTGCAAATTTTGCCAGCAAAATTTTTGCTGGTCTGAGTACTAGGCTTTACGATTCGATTTCGATTGCAATCAAACACATATGCATGCACAACACTTCATTTATTTGACCGGCCAAATAAATTTGTCGTGCCTAGCAGAATACCACAAATACCATGACTTAATTTTACAGCATATATCGGCAATTAATTTTGTCGAACCGAATACCCCCAAATTAATGACCCTAGCAGAATCATTCTGCTGGCAGAATATTTATATCGGTTTCATACGAATATCAACCCTGATTCTGCTCGATAGCCATTTCTTCAGAACTGAGTACTAGGCTTTAAAACTGTTACAAAAAATAATTTTTGGTATTCTTTGTAAGAAAAAGAACGGGTATATGTCGACAAACAGAATTTATCGGCCTACGAAGGTTTGGTCAAACGGCTGCAACTTAGCCGTTTATCCATCGAGTTTTACAAACAATACCTTAAACGACGCTTAATTAATGTACCTATATAAAACTATGCATTTTTAGTTTTATAATAAGCAATATTTTTTTTCGACTTTTCCTGAGTTTTCAAAGTCAAAATTTTGGAAAAAAAATACCGCAAATAATGATCAAATTTGAAAATGAAAGCTCAATATCTTCCAGACGTTAAGCTGCAGCTACAGAGTGTGTATAAGATACTATGTGAAAAATAGAAGCACTACCTCTGGAAAACACATGAAAAAACAATACCAGATTTTAAAAAATTGTTTTAAAAAAACTAAACCATAAAAAAAACCATAATTCTTTAACAAAAATCTAAATCCCGACATCTATCAGAAAAAGTAATTTTTGGCCACAGCGGAAATGCATGTTGACTAGTGTTATATGAGGAAGACAAAAGAGTCCTTGAAAACTATTGAAATCGAGCGCACGTCCGTCTTTTTGTTCCTTTTCGTCGGCTAATAAATACCTAATTTGCACCACAAGTACTCTATCTGTATATTTGGAAAAACTACTTCCAAATGTCATTTAGTTTTCAACTTTGGTTTACGAAAAAATAAACATCATCAAACTGTATGCAGATGAACCGATTCCATTGCTTTTCATTACATTATTTGTTCAGTCAACGAAATAAAGCACGGACGGTCAGACTGACATGACTATATCGACTCGGCTGTTGATGCTGATCAATAATGTTTATACTTAATGGGGTCGGAAGCGCTTCCTTCTGGATGTTATACACATCCACTCTTACTAAAAATCTAATATACCCCTATACTCTTCGAGTGGCGGGTATAAATATTGAACAGGAACCTTGTTCCGAATGATTCTTCCAGTATTGTAAAACTATAAATACAGACTGAATTTTATCGATATATCTTTAAGGCTGGCCGACGGTTTTTTATAAAAACCTTATAAAGAGATTTTTTCTTGTTTTTATTAAGCTGTTTATGATTTTAAAAAAAACAAAATTTTCCCACTCAAACGAATATTTGTTCTAATACATTTATTTCACATTAGTATGTAGTATTAATCAAGATCTTCTGGCGTATTTCCAGTTATGCCAGATAACAATTTCTTGGTAAATTCACGTAGCTGTAACGGATCCTCATTGTTGAAATCATCCATCACCGATTGCATTTGATCTTTAAGGCCATCTGCTATGGAGGTTGTTATGCGATCTTTAAAAAAATTTGTTATAGGGCTTAAAATAATTCCAGTCAGCTGTCTTATCAAACGAGCTTGGTCTAATTGAACATGGATATTACTGTTAATTAAAAAGAAATAAATAATACATTTTTTAAACATTTTCAATTTAAGTGCATGTATAAAACAGTATAGTCCAAGAATGTCTTTAAATTTTCATTTTAATTATAATACATATATTTCAGTTTCGAATTACCTGAATTCCATTATACGAAAATCGTGAAGATGAAGCCTGGAGTTTATGACGTTTACAGCTAGCTCGGCATATACTACCGTATTATCCAATGAACCCATAACTTTGCCGTATCCTTCAATTGCCATCAGTTTAAGGAAAAAGTTGTATTCGAACTATGAATATAAAAAATATAACTAAAATTATTAAAAATTCCTGAATTTTTCCTGGATAGATACTTAAACTTGATTAGATTTATAAGTACCTATTCAAATTAATACTGAAAAAACTAAACTAATATATGTATCAAATCTCCGAAAAGGTTCGACTTAACTTATTGACATTTTTTTGTCAAAAATTAAGTTTGTTCCTTTTGCGAAAAGCGATACAAAACGACATATTAAATTTATTGTAAAGTAGAGCGGCAAAGGGCGCGGCTCACAACGTTCCCCCTCGTTTTGTATTATGCTCACAGCTACTACACAAATGTATATACATATGTATGTGTTTAGTTATCGGCACAAAAACTTCATACTGTCAACCAACGCGACTCCCCAATCTCAGACGAGTATCTTCTGCTTGCTGTCCAAGTTTACGTGTCTGTGCCTAATAACTAGAGAGTGCCTACAGCTGGCATATTTCCCCTATGAGAAACCAGACCTCCCGATATTTGGAAACGAAATAAAACTTATAGCTCTGATCTAATTGATAATTGTGAAGTTTTATTTGAATTATCTTACAGGAATACAAGGATAAATGAAGAATAAAAGGTATAATATAGAATACGTTAAAATACAATTATTCATGGATTTTTTACCTATAAAATGAAATTTATTTCTTGAATATGGTTCAAAGTGATATTTTAACAAACATGCAATGTACATGTGCTCACCTACATGCATACAATTATTCATGGACTTGGTTCCTATAAAATGAAATTTATTTCTTGAATATTGTCAAAGTGATATTTTAACAAACATGCAATGTACATATGCATGTACGTGAGCACATGTACTGCAACGCATAGAAGTTTTGGCCTTATTAGGTAACTTGGACGGGGACAATCATCAAATGGCTGTGATCTTGAATTATGCTAACGCCTTGAAAAGAGCATGCACTCGGCTTTGTACCCGTGCGCCTGTTTTAAAAGAGCATACAAGAAATACGTCATCATATAGTCCATTTAGCTTTCGGCTAAACGTTTTTCTTAACCTTGTGGGTACCGCTGCTAGCGATTAGATTAATGTCGATCTAACAATCGACGCATATATATCTGCATTTTACTAGACTTTGTTGCTGCGAAAGTTTCCTGAAACATAGCTTTTCGTGTATAGCTCTTCTCTACATGTAGACAACATTTTTAAATGTAAGTACTCTGAAAACTTTTAGTTATTTCTCACCTGAAGTTTATTAATTTTTAAATAAAATCTGCTTAGGAACGATTTGCCTTCATACGTCATAAACGCGTCCCCATGTCGCGCTATACCGAACAGGTTGTAGACTATCCCATTAGTCAAATGGAGACCCGCCTCGTAGGTAATAAACAGGGGTTTCTGTATTCCATAAAGTTGAGAATTTTTATATGTCTTCATGTTGCTGAAACATATATTTTTTTTGTTAATCTTTAACTTACTATTGATATACTCTCTTTCATGTCGGGCAACTGTAAATGTTCTATACCAAGCTTTTGCAGATGCAAAAGGACCATTGGTGTTACAACATCCACCTCTTCATTGATATTAGTCCAGCCGATATCATCTTTTTCAAAGTCATCTTCATCACTCGCATTTTTTGAAATTGCGTGGGACCTTTGGCATTAAATTTCAAGATCTTATATCAAAGATATTATACAGTATCAGTATATATAATTAAAAAAATTAGATCGTAAGAGAAAAATTATTGGATATAATATGGTGAAGTCTGTTTTAGCTTAAACAAAAGGAATTTCAGTTGTTGTTTAATCGATCATATTATAAGCGCAAGCATTTAACGGCAATTTAAGGAGCTTGCGCTGCTTATTCAAGATCCCCTCTTGTAAAAAGTTGCGAATTTACACTGATTTCTACTTTATGTTAATGCGCTAGTCAGAAGGAATTCACATAATTGTGTGATTTCAAAAAAAAAAAGGTTTATTTATTCTTAAAAGTTGTATTATGACAATTATTTTTAATGGTATTATTTCTGTATTTTCTTAATATGTGGGTTGAAAAACTGCGCAGAAGATAGTTTTAATAATATATTACTACGGTACTTCTTTTAGTTTATGTTCGATTTTTAATAAATTTTAATGATTTTAAGTAAAAATATAATTAGAATAGCAGAGTTATTGATCGTGGATCGGTGTCAATCAGTGAGTTAGATATGTATTAACAAGTGATGGCAATGTTTTCAGGTTGTTGAAATAGGCCAAAAATTTGTTAACAGTAAAAAGAATAATACTTTTGTTTAAAACAGGCAGTCATGACTTCGCGGATTTTGTCTACCTTTTCTTTCCTTATAACAAAGATGATTTAATATGATCGATTCCTATCTTCATTAAGTCAATACTTAAATATGTATTTTTGAAGATTTTTTTTAATTACCTGAATGCTCTTTCCTGCTTAGCTTCATCACGTGGCGTAACAACATCAACCAAAGCCGCCATGAACGTAATGCACATTATAAGTCTAATCACATGCATTTTAATATATCGGCGAGGCGAGGCTTTTTTCAGTCTGCTTTGCTGTTGCTTGTATTGATCAGCTCAATTATTATTATTTTTGCCTCTTCCACTTTGCGATAACAGTCCGAGGTCAAAATGTAGCTGACACTTGCACCTTAAGCAGTTTTTTATAAGAAGTCTATAGGTATATATAGACTGTAACGTGACATCATAAACGAACTTTGTGCTATAAGTATCCGCAGGGTATAAGTATACCAAAGCAATTGTATTGTGAATAGATCATCGAAGAATTTTGAAGAATTATTAATTCTATTGGCTTGTCACAAGCGAAATTAAAATGCACGCACAATCAAATCACAATAGCCAGGTGTATACCTGCTTATGGACATGAAATATTAATCTACTAGAAATATGCCATACTAATTAATATTTAGTACGACATATTTTACATACATATGCATGTATTTTTCACAAAAAATAAACAATTCACACAATTTTGGCTCACTCTAACGCGGACTCCCCTCTCAAAACACACACACACAGGTACACACAGTCCAGCTACCGTAATTATTTGCTTCCTATTTAGTGAACATGTGCCTATCAAAGCAAAGCACTTTATAAATTATTGCCCACTCCAAGCTACAAGCAAACCTGAAAATTCAAGCTCACCCGTTGACGGATACCGATATACCTTACGTGCGAGCGGTTGAATCGAAACTACTGTTGAAATGTGTGAGCGAGAAAATCAGAGCCGTTGACTCGTCAACCGCACAAGCGTCATAAATTACACTGTTGCCTTGATCTTGTTAGGTTTTCGAACTACGGCTAAATATCAGTGCAATTTTGTAGTATCACTTATATTGTAGATACATACATATATAATTTCTTTTAAGATAGAGATAGAAAAGTATTCAACGGAATTAATTCGTATTTGCATCGTTTGAAAGGGAAACAAGCAAAGCAGTTAAGTCGGACTATAATTGAATCATGGTACATAATGCTTTTGTCGAGAATCATCGGCAGAATCATTTTGACTCCAGAGTTTTTATTAATTTTTATACTCTTGCAGAGTATTATTGGCTGAAGAGAAGAAAAAGTATTCGAGATTCTTCCTACTGTCCAGTCTCATCTGAAATTCGGATTAACAGAGCTTCTAATAAGTATTTCTTATTTGTTTTTTAAATGATGCGGGTAATGTTTTAAAAAGAATATTGTGGTAGATTAAATATAATAATGTGTGAGATCAAACAAACGATTATCACTTTTTACTCCTATATTTTTTCGGCGTTGGTTTTCAGTTTTCATTATCAGGATTATTTATTATAATATTGTTTTTTGAGCGATTTTGTGATTTTTGCTAATATGATTATGTATTATTGGCATTCTCATATGTTGTTTTGTTGGGCGGCTAGATACAAAAAAAAACTTGTAAGAACTTTGTGAGACACGGAAAGGTCCGCGGTTCAACTTTTATACCCGTTGATATATATGTACATATGTGAACTTATGATTCATGTAACCCATACAATATATTTTATGCGGAATTATACATAAGCGCCGAAATTGATATCGTATACACATTTTATAGGATCGAAAAGGTTTCCCTCTGGCTTTAACATATGTACAAATAGTACACAAAATATATATAGTAGACGAAACTCTATGAGTACCGGTTAATATCTGCTAGATTATTTTGAAAAAATAAAGAAATAGCGTGATAAATATAAATATACATATATCGTTATAGAATTTATATAAAATATTTTTAGTTATGTTTTACATTACAAATACATTAAAATGTCTGTTTTATATTATGGTAATTTCGTTTGTTTACAATAAAGGAAAATATTTATACTACCGCAGCAGACTTATCATTTCGAATATATTCTTCAAAATTTTTGTCATCCAAAAGTGTCGGGTCAAAATCGTTTATTATCTTGGCTAGTGCTGGATTATCCAACATAGTTGTATGATTTCCTTCAATTACTTTAAGTACCACTTTACCAGACGTTAGCTGCGAAACACAATAGTCTTCATCAATGTCTTGAAGGGAAACCTCTGCTGGACGGACTAGAGTTATCGGAGATTTAAGATTCTTTGTGCTGTCCAAATCAAATGCAGCTGCCATTTTCACTCTTCGGAACATGGCGCCCACCATTGTAGTAGCGTAGTCCTTACTGTACACTTTCTGCTTTTCCACATACTCCATGAACAATGCCATTTTTTCTTCAAGACTATCGATCTTGTGGAAAACTGAAGCAGTCGACTCTTGATGGAATATCTTATTGACAATTCTTGTTAAAAGAAGGTCATAGAGGTCGTTATCCGAAAAATTTTCCCCCAAGTGAAGATTAGTAAGTCGCTTTAAGAAATGAGGAGCTCCGTCTAACAGCATGATATGTCCACGGAAACCAGCGTTTTCCAGTAGCTCCGCTAGCTTAAGAGCCACAAAAGTACCATATGAGTATCCAATAATATAAAATGGTTCTGTCTGCATTAAAATTGACTTAACACTCTACAAGATGCAAAAAGAGAACATTTGATAGTTGACGTGTTATAGTATGTATAATATAAATTATAAAAAAGTTTTACTCACTTCCAAGCTTTGCTCAGCTATTTCCTGAATAGTTTCCAGGCTGGCAAATTGATGGAGCTGTAGTACGACGGCCCTGCTTTGCAAATTCGATCCAATATGGTACCATGCCTGACCTGCGGTTCCCTCTAGCCCAGGAATTATTATATTTGGTGGAAGGCTCTGCTTTGAAGGAGCTGCTGATGTGTTCAGTGGAATCATGACTTGATCACAATTCGCTTCATCGCCCAAGTTTCGAAGAAGTAGGTCCATGCCTAAAAGGTTGCTATCTGATGCGAATATCATTTTTATATCATCAGTATTCTCTCTCTCCCTCGCTTCAACAAACTCCTGAAGTTTCTGGAATGTTAGCGACCGTAGGTCTTGGGGTGACAGAACTAATTCAAAGTCACGCTCTAGGGTTTGCTTGATTTCGACTGCCATTAATGAGTCCATACCCATCTCTGATAGCGTTGTGCCCAGCGATACCGATTTTAAATCTCGAATACCCATGATATTCATAACAGCATCAATAATACTTTCGTTTCCAGAACGTCCAGAACGTTTCTCGGCTACGACCATACTGGCAACGACTGGTGATTCCGCACTTAATAAGTCGTCAAGCTCTTGAAGACATGATGCAATTCTTTGTTGTAGGGTTCCTCCTATTTCCATGTCAATTTTGTCTTCGGCCATGTCCGCCACTAGTCCGACCTCGCCAACAGCACCCCACTGGATAGCTTTACCTGGCAACCCATCTCTATGGCGACATTCAATTATACGTTCCATTATAGAATTGGCCATTCCGTAATTCGTTTGGCCGGCATTCCCACGGCCACAGGACACGCTTGAAAACACCACAAAATGTTCCAGTTCTGGGCAAAATACCCGTGATAACGTATCCAGATGTTTTGTGGCTACAGCTTTAGGAGCAAAGCTCTCCACAAATTGATCCAAGCATTGGTTTGAAAAAATTGCGTCACGTAGCAATACAGCAAGATTGAAAATACCTCCTACAGGACCCAATTTGGATGCTTCTGACAGCAACTTTTGACAACCTTCAATGGTCGATATATCTGCCGTGTTAACCACAACTTCGCAGCCGTAGGTTTTCCAAAGCCTATTAAATGGATTGAAAAAAATAATATGTTTTCAGACTTTGAATAAAAACCAGTATAAAAGGCATCTTTGGCGCACCGATTGTTTCTATTTCAATAGACATAGATTATTTTGAATTCACAATGTATGTACGTATCTAATTATACCCGGTACTCGAAGAGTAAAGGGGTATATTAGAATTGTGCAAAAAGTGGATGTGTGTAACACCCAGAAGGAAGCGTTTCCTACCCCTTAAAGTATATATATTCTTGATCAGCAATAGCCGAGTCGATATAGCTATGTCTGTCTGTCCGTCCGTCTTTCCGTCTTCATTAGCGCCTATAAAAGCTAGAGGAACACAATTTTGTATCCAGACTCCTGTCCTATCACACTGTTACAATTGAATTTCAAAATTTCGCCCCGCCCCCTTCCGCCCACTCAAAGGACAAAAATCTGTGGCATGCACAATTTTAAAGATACGAGAAAACTAAAAACGTAGAATCATAATGAATGCGCATATCTATCAGAGTGTTGAATCTGGATCAAATCGGATTATAAATAAAGCCGCAATGAAGAAAACCATTTCGAATTGCATCGTTCCCTCTCGCTCTCTCTCACACACCGGGGTGGGCGCTATGCCTGATCGAATTTTTTGACGCCTAGTTCTCAGAGACTATAAGAGCTAAATCAACAAAACTTTCTATCCAAGCTCCTGTGATATTAAACCGAGACGAGTTTGTTTCAAAATTTGGCCACGACCCCTTCCGCCCCCACAAAGGACGAAAATCCACAATTTTTAAGATACGATAAAACCAAAAACGCAGAATCATAGAAAATGACCATATCTACTAGAATGTTGAATTTGGATCAGATCGGATCATTAGTATAGCCAGAAGGAACAAATGAAATTTCAGTGGCCTTCCAAGCGCAGACTCATTCCCTCCCTCTCTCGCACACAGCCGTGTATGTATATGTAGGAAGTAGATAAAGACATGTAGAAACGGCAGATGTAAAAAATGTATGTAAACAAAAATGGCAACATCTAATAGATACAAATCTCCGAAAAGGTTCGACATAACTTTTTTTTCTTTTTTGGCTAAAATTAAATTTGTCCCTTTTGCGAACATGTAATAAATTACAACAAGCTCACATACATATATACTGACTGAATACCGGGTATAAAGTAGTGCCGCGGCGGTAGACGCCGCTCACAACGTTCCCCCTCGTTCCCCTTGAGATACATACATAATATATCTATGTTCGTATCGTTCTGATGATAACTATTTGGTATAGTCACCTTTTTTTTGTAGTACCAGTAAAACAGTAATTTTGGTGTACAGAAAGACTTCATTTTCTCCCGATCGTTGATATCTGACATAAATCCCCGACATACATACTGTCTTTGCAAAGTTTCAGCCAGATTGACACCCTTGCCTTGGTATAATGAATAACAATATGAACTTACGCGATTCGATATGATTGATAGTCTTTCGTTATCCCGCGACTGGAGCTGAGTATGAGCTTTCGAGCCCCACGCAGAGCCATCCAATCAGCCAATTCCAAGCCAAAGCCTCCTAGGCCGCCAGGAATGACGTAGGACAAGTTTGGTTTAAAGTAAATTTGGCTCAAAACACGCACCGGTAAGGTAGCGGGATTATCGGGCGTATCCCGAACTTGAATTACCACCTTTCCGATGTGCTTTCCACCTATTAGGTGCCTAAATGCCTGTTCAATTTCATGAGCCGGAAACACTTGGACGGGCAATGGCTGAATAATACCTTTAGAAATATCCGCGTCAATCAGGCTTTTTAAGTGCTGGCAAAGTGCATAAATATATAAATATCTTCGTAATACAAAAAAAAACAAATATATCTAATTACCCAAATGTTTTCTTCGGGAGCCACAAGAAGATTATCGGCCAACACGGCATGGAAAGCGATTTCTTTCAAAAAGCATCCCATCCCAAGCTTGCTGTCGTTGGCCATATCGAATTTGCCAATTTCCAAAAAGTGACCCGACGTTCCAAGGCAGCGCACCGATGCAAGAAGCTTGTCTTCAGATAAAGAGTTCAACACAAAGTCGACACCCTTGCCATCCGTCTCACGCTGTACCATCAGCTCAAAAGATGTGTCCCGTGAGTTGCCAATGTTTGACTCTGAAATAAAAAATATACAAGAAGGTCGATAGGATTGGTTATTTGTTTCATTAAAAAACTCCTTAGATGTACCTTTTAGTTGCGGAAATGTATCCAGTAAAAATTGTTTCTTTTGAGGAGTACTGCAGGTTGTAAATACTTCCAAGTTGTACGCCAATGCGACTCGAATCGCGGCAAGTCCAATGCCCCCGGTTCCGGCATGAATAAGTATACTTTTTCCTTTCCTTATATCACTTACCATAAAGAATGCGTAGTAAACGGTTATATACACGACCGGAACTGTTGCTGCCTCTTTCAGTGACCAGTGATCAGGAATATCCCAAACAAGCTTTGACGGCTTCTCCACGTAAGAAGCAACGCCACCCTTAACAACCATGCTCATTATACGCCGACCCGTTACTGTGTTAATCCCGGAATACTCAAAGCCCAGAACGCAATTCTGGTCTATGCGGCTAGACCCATATAACTCAACGCCCAGGCGACCCGTAGCCAGCATTACATCTCTAAAATTGAGCGATGAGTATGCAATTTTGATCATGCAGTCTTGTGGATTAAGGGGGCCTTCAAGCCAGCGGAGGGTTGACAGATCCCCACGTTGAATCACATTGCCATAGATGTGATCCAATCTGGTCATCGGTTTATCAGACTTGGTCAATTTCAAATGCCTTAAGCTACCCCAAGTTCCCTAAGTTTCGGAGAAAAGAAAATATTTGATTGATAATTGTGATAAATGTGCCCGTTGACCAAGAATAACTTACATTGCGATAAATGTTAATTGCCAATCCGAGCGAGTGTTGTGCTGAATAGAACGGATCTATTAAATTAAACACTGGGGCAGTTTTGTCCACAATAAAGAAGCACTTGACCAAATTGCCGTCTGGCTCCTTACGCAAGCAGTTCACTAGCCCAACGAGTCCACTGAGCTCTTCATTAAATGAATACAAAACAACAGGGGTCTTTGAGCTTAGCGCCGACTGAATTGGAGCTATCCACTCAAACATTTCGTCATTTTCGGACACCTCCACAACACGAGGCTCTATTTGCAGGTTCTTTGGTGCTTTCTGCAGGAGAATAAACGCCTCCTCGTTGTTTTCAATTGGAATTATTGTAATCGTCCGGAATTGATCTGACACTTCTAAATTTACTTTATCGATATTAGATTGCGCTCTGATTAGTAGGTATCCATTATCTGTGAGTACGTTTTTGGCAGTTTCAATAACGTCTTTGTTTCTATCCCCACAGACTCCACCACAAACAACGAAATGACAATTCGACTGAGTGGACAAATTTCCATTTTCGATATGAATGCCTGGAATGTCGTCTACCTTTCTAGATGTCAAAAACATGTAGTCTCCCGTAATTAGTGGTAAATCTTCGATAGCTTCGAGAAATTCGTTTAAGATCGTGTTTCTTCCATCTGTATCTACTTCGACCAACTTCATTTTTAATGAAGCGTTATTTTCTAGGGCCAATTGCACACAAATTCGGGCAGCATTTTCCAGTGATACAGCTGGAGACGGCGAAAAGGGGATGAATTCATATTTCTCCAGGATAGGAATACCAGGTGGTCTACGTCTTTGAACGGGACTGGCATGAAGACCGACAAGTTCAATGCCACCCGCGACAATCCGATCGTACTTTTCATCGACATATACGTCGAAAAAGCGATTCTCAGGGTCCATTCTGGTCAGTAAGTCAAAGTGATGTAGGCCATTTATCCTAAGTTTTCGAATTTTTGTTGGCAGCAGAAGAGTCCGTGAATCAGTTCCCAGGATCTGAATTTGTAGCATCGCATCCATGAATGTGACCCAATTATAATTCCACTCCACCTGTCCGTATCGGCCATCCGAACGAGCCTTGTGAACTGCCTTGAATGCGCCATTATAATGATATCCACGTAGTCTTAGTTCCTTGTAGAAGTCTTTTTTTGAAACCATGGGAAATTCTGATTCCTTCTGGAAGTGATATACCTCTGGTATGGTGCGAGTTTCAGTCTCTCTTATAAGGCCGGTAACAACCAAACTACCCGCTTCCGTTATCTAAGTGACAAATAGATTATAATATGTACAAGCCATTTCTGCATTGGTAAAACTCGTATGTACTTACCTCAAAGTGTCCGGTGCCGTAGTGAATCATGACGTTCAATTCCACTTCGCCATTTACTGACATATTCGTCGCTCTTAAAAACCGTACGTCTTCGAACTCAACTGGCACATCCATATAACTCGGACCATGATACATAAGGGAAAATGTTTCCCAAACGTACTGCAGGTAGGATGTAGCTGGCACCAATATTTTTCCATCTATAATATGTCCACTCATAAACTCCTCG
Organism: Drosophila helvetica; assembly: GCA_963969585.1. Taxonomy (NCBI): domain Eukaryota; kingdom Metazoa; phylum Arthropoda; class Insecta; order Diptera; family Drosophilidae; genus Drosophila; species Drosophila helvetica. Next base: position 12,877,886 of record OZ018403.1, read on the forward strand.
TTGTCACTGGCTAAATTAACTGGGAATATACGCTCTCCACTGGACTTCGTTTTCATATTCTCGTATTTCGTCACAAACCAATCTTCACTGTGATCCCAGCGAATAATTGAACTGATGCTTGGTGTAGCCCGCGACACAGGGAAGTCAATTTTTGCATACAAGTTGGAAACAGGAACCATTAATCCATTTTGGTATGTTCTAAGGAAAAATAAAAATAAAAGAAACACGAAAAAGTGAACCCACTTGATGTACGTTCATATTCGATATACTTACTTTCCCAACGCAGACAAAAAGAACAAGTCATTGTTCTTGTTTCCTCTTTTCGTTAGTGGAATATGAACCCCACTTGGCATCGATTTTTTTAGAATAGCGCCCAGCAAGCCATGCGGTGCTATTTCAATAGTCAAGGCATTTTTTGGAAGCAATGCGAATGTTTCTTCAAAAAGTACGCTGCTCAGCAAATTATTAGTATGGTACTCAGCGGAGCAGAGCTTGCGTTCAGGATGATTCCAATCGCTTTTGGGAACACTAGTACTCAGCCACTTATCTGTTCTCATTTTGGGATGTGGTACAGTTTCCTTCAAATATTTCAGAAATAAGGGTCCCATGTGGGCAATGTATTTTGAATGATACGCGATATTGGAACAAGGCACTTCTTTGGCAAATATGCTTTGCTCTTTTAATTCGTCTACAAAATGGGCCACATCATCGACTGGTCCAGAGATAGTGCAAGAGTCTGGACCGTTGTGACAGGCCACTTCGATGGATTCCGGCAGCATGTGCAGAATTGACTTGTACCCAATGCCGACTGCTGCCATGGAGCCCTTAATTTTTTCCACGTCCACACTAACTCTTCCGCGATAATAGGCAGCCAGTATCATTTGTTGCAGGGTAAGACCACCGTCGGCATATGCACAGCCCAGTTCTCCCACGGAATGCCCAATAATAAAGTCTGGCTCCAAGTTTAGGGAACGCAAGACATCAGTTAAGCCGATTTGCACGGCCGCAATACCCACGAAAGAGTGCAAAATATTTTGATAAATTGTGGGGTCGTTGGATGTTAATATGTGTATAAGGTCAATTCCTTTCGGTTTCAGAGTCTGATGGCATATTTCAATTGATTCTCGGAAACGTGGTATAATCATAAGCGACGCGCCCATTTCGGGCCACTGCGAGCCCATTCCGCTAAAAACCCAGACTATGGGGCGCTGGAGGCCGGTGTAATGCTGTACATCTCTAGCAAATGCTTTTGCAGGGGCTTCACCTTGCTTTCCAAATATTGCATAGCCACGGAAGACCATGCCAGATACGTCGCTCTCTTGAATGTTTTGAAGTAATCCAATGAATTCCGCATCCATCGGCTCTTTCTCCACAGCATTAAAAATCTCGTTGACGGCCTCTTCTGTTCTTCCTGCCCAGGTTAAAATTCGTGGTATATCATCTTCTGGCAGGCCAAAATTTATCTTGGACTTGGGATATGCTTTTAAAAGGGCATGAGCATTGGCCCCACCAAATCCAAAGGAGTTTATGCCGATACATGGCTTTGGTAGTGGGGTGACATCTTTAACTACAATTAATCGTCCCTCTGCCAAGGGTGCAATTACAGATTTAACCTCTGTAAAGTTTATGTTTGGTGCTATCAAACCAGTTTCGAAGGCAAAACAAGCTTTTACCAAAGAACAGATCCCTGAAGCTGCTTCCGAGTGCCCTACATTTGATTTTACAGATCCAACCAATAAGGGCTCTTGCCTCTGACTACAAAGAACATTATCAATCGCCTTGCACTCCTCTGGATCCCCCACTACAGTCCCTGTACTGTGAGCCTCCAAGTAGCCCAAGTCATTTGGTGTAACGTCAATCTCCTTGTAAAATTCGTCAAGCAATTTTTCTTGTACTTTACCCGACGGATAGGTAATACCCTCTGGCTTATATCCATCACAGTTAGTTTTTGAATAAATAACGCTTGCATAAACGCGTTTGGCATCTCGTTTACGTTGAAGAAAAAGGCAGTTAATGGTTTCTGATCTTGTGTAACCGCTAGCATCCTTATCAAAAGGACGACAAAAGCCGTCTTGGGCCAGAACACCGAGTCTAAAATATCCCACTGTTAGAAAGCAACGCATCCAGCCTTAAGAGTTTACTTACCTAGCAAACTGAAGGGTTACAAAAGGATGAAGGAGTAAGTTTGATCCACCTATGATGGCGGCATCAATTTCTCCGTTTCGAATAGCGCTAAAAGCGTTGTCAAGGGCGTACATGGAACTGGAACAAGCTGTATCTAATAAAAATGAAGGGCCCTCCAATCCTAGGGAGTACGAAATCCTATTAGCCATCATGGCCCGACTACAGCCAGTAATTCCAAAGCCGCCAGATGAAACCTTTTCATAAAACCATGTTTTTTCCGATTCAGATATACAAGATCCAACGTACACTCCCGTCTTTGAGCCACGAAGACTCTTTGGGTTTATGCCTGAATCTATGACAGCTTCGTACGCAGTCTCGATGAGAATACGTGTCTGGGGATCCATTGTATGTGCTTGCTTAAAATGCACTCCAAAGAAAGTGGCATCAAACTTTTCTAAGTCAGAAATTTTGCCTGATCGTTTTGGTATTTCCGGATTAAAGTGGCGCCATCGACGCTCATCGTCGTCAATCATATCAATCTAAAATGCAGACATATTGATCCATAGTATTAGAATATGTATAAGGCATGTTTCCTTTCCTATCCTGCTGTAGAAATGCCGCGAATCAATTCATCGAATCAGCCTTTAACCTTCATTTAGAGTAAGAACGCTATAGTCGGCACTCCGACTTAAGGATTTCCAGCACACAGATGAAACGGTATGATCGGAATTCAAGAACTTAAGATTTGTGGGCCACGGAGGCTGGTACAAATTCAATATAGTCGTAATAGATCAAGTGTCAAAACACGCGAAACCAACTTTATCTAACAATTTACTGTTAAGGTCATATATCACTCGTCATGGTTTTTTCTTGTCGTTTTAATATTTTCACTTTAATTTAAATATATAGCCACGTGTGCACAATGTAACCTCATATTTAATAAAAACAAAAAATACCTTATCCGTTATCATCTATTGTTTGTCTATTAAAGTTATACATACATATGTATATATTTGCATGCTCATTTTTTCTGGTCATTTTTTTAGAATTCTTAATTTATGATCAATTAAATGTTGTATATGGGTGCCAACCTTGTTATAAAGCTTGTATTCATATTCCGAAATGTTACGACAGTTTGGAAATTTGCCAGCCATCCCGGAGATCACTATATCATCACCGTCTGAATCAGGACGGATTCTGGAGTATTTCTTCTCATTTCTGTCAGTAGAAGGCATATTTTTGTTGGATTTCACTTTTTTCTGAATTCGGTATATTTTATCGAAAATTGTTTCACTTTTCTTTGTCACCAATTCAGGAATATTTTATATTTGGCTTCTGTCAGAATAGTACACGTAATATGACAAGAAGGTATTATCGGATTGCGAAACAAATTGCAACTGGGCACCCAATATTCCCGCAGGTGGCTTTTATACGTACTCGGCATAAAGTCAGTCCCATTACAAATTCCAAAAGAAATAAATGGTAAATAATTTGACCACAAACACACCAAAGTAATTAAAGTCGATGAATTGTATAAGTAGGCAGTTCATTTTCTCGTGTACCGGGATTGCAAGGGCTGCATAATTTAAATTTCAGGAACGACTAATTAACAAATCATGCCTACGCTAATTCTTAGTAAATCGTACAGGCAAATCGATTCATATCGTACATGTATCATCTAGGTCTCAAAAAGGTGATTTAAAGATCCCGGTTTAAAATGTACTCATTACTACTTCAACATTATGTTATATATATATATATATTTTATATATATGTATGTACCGTCTGTACAATTTTAACTACTTTTAGAATTTAACAATACAAAGTATAGGGTTTTCATCCTTGGGTACGACAAAGTGAAAGTAGTTAAGGGCAAAATAAATTATAATGCCGTTGCCATAGGATTATTTAGCAAACGAACAATGCACTCAGCTGGAAATAGATTGTATGTACATTGTAATACAATACTTCCAATCGCCATGTTAATGAACTTCAAATCGTATTGCTTAATGTTAATGAACTACTAAATGCAAATCAATAGACCGTTGGTTGAACTTGCTTTATAAAATATCTTTATATGTATGTTTTCTGGTTGTGTAATACTTATGCACATATTTACAAGTGTGTATTTAGCATGTGTTACAAACAAATCCAGTGATAGTGATTCACTAGATTAACTGCACGCAATGGATCAGTATGCTAAAAAAGGTTGATGAAAAACAGTTTAGCTTCCTTAAAAATCAACATCACATCATCCACCAAGAACTCATAAATATGTACACATACGAGTATGTATAGTGTATGTATACTAATATGTAAGTAATGATAAGATCTCCTAAGTGCTCTTAGAGCTAACGGCTCGACGACTATTCCATAAGGTGTATGGCGATAGGCGATGTAGGAGAAAGGTAACGAAGAACGTCTGCAACGTCTGCCTTCTCGCTCTCTCTTCCACGACGATTATCCTGTAAGGTGCGACGGCAGGCGGAGTAGAAGAGCCGTAATGAAGAACGCTCTTTCCAGGGTCAAGGTGTAACGTCTGCCTTGTCGATCTCTCCTTCAGGTGTTCTCATCCGTATTGAGTGGATTTATTAAGAACGACCTAGCTGTTCCCTTCGACGAAATCAGTCACGTTGTCGTTGGCCGATCAGCGCGACAGTAAAACAATAAGATTATGGCTAAGGCCGGAGCTCAGTTATTATACCCGGTACTCGAAGAGTAAAGGGGTATATAGATTTGTTGAAAAAATTGATGTGTGTAACACCCAGAAGGAAGCGTTTCCGACCCCATAAAGTGTATATATTCTTGATCAGCAATAGCCGAGTCGATATAGCTATGTCTGTCTGTCCGTCCGTCTGTCCGTCTTCATTAGGGCCTATAAAAGCTAGAGGAACACAATTTTGTATCCAGACTCCTGTCCTATCGCACTGTTACAATTGTATTTCAAAATTTCGCCCTGCCCCCTTCCGACCACTCAAAGGACAAAAATCTGTGGCATGCACAATCTTAAAGATACGAGAAAACTAAAATCAGAATCATAGAGAATGCGCATATCTATCAGAGTGTTGAATCTGGATCAAATCGGATTTTAAATAAAGCCGCAATGAAGAAAACCATTTCGAAACGCATCGTTATGCCTGATCGAATTTTTTGACGCCTAGTTCTCAGAGCCTATAAGAGCTAAATCAACCAAACTTTCTATCCAAGCTCCTGTGATATCAAACCGAGACAAGTTTGTTTTAAAATTTGCCCACGCCCCCTTCCGCCCCCACAAAGGACGAAAATCCACAATTTTTAAGATACGATAAATTCAAAAACTTAGAATCATAGAAAATTACCATATCTATCAGAGTATTGAATTTGGATCAGATCGGATTATTAGTATAGCCAGAAAGAACAAATGAAATTTCAGTGGCCTTCCAAGCGCAGACTCATTCCCTCTCTCTCTAGCACACAGCCGTGTATGTATATGTAGGAAGTAGATAAATACATGTAGAAAAGGCAGATGTAAAAAATGTATGTAAACAAATATGGGAACATCTAGAAGATCAAAAACTCCAAAAAGGTTCGAATTAATTACTTTTTTCGTTTTTGGCTAAAATTAAATTTGTCCCTTTTGCGAACATGTAATAAATTACAACAAGCTCACATACATATATACTGACTGAGTACCGGGTATAAAGTAGAGCCGCGGCTCAAAACGTTCCTTCTCGTTTATTATGTGCTGTTTCTTGATGGAGGGAACGAACTAAAACTACAGAATAACATGGAATATTTGCTATGCCCTAAAGCTCACAATTCAGCGGTAGAGCCACGAACGTCTCTCTCACGAGCACTGGCCCTGATACTCGTGCAAGATCTCGCCTACTCTGCTTACGGTCCCTCGGTGGCGACGGAGCCGGTGGCCTTAGTCAGCTGAATAAGTTCTTGCAAAGACAATGTAAATAGTCTATTTATATTAGTCTATAGTCTATTATATTGTCTTTGGTTCTTGCCTGAGTGCAAGAACCCAGTGCCAAAATTGCAGCGCTACCATTTTTCAAAGACGCGTTTTTTTGTATAGTTGATTCCATTCCCTGGTATTGGAACCGATTCAGCATGTGATTTGTTCTTCAAAGAATATAAGTACGGGATATTTTTAAATATATCTACATTTTCTCTGTAAATACTCGCATTTATTTATATAGTACTATATCTTTACTAAAATTGTATGTATGTATGTGTACATTTATTTCTATCACATATTCGTATGTCCAAAGCATATATGGAAGGGAAGTACATACATACGTAAACACTCTTTTGATATTCTTATGTATTTGGGGCAGTGAAACTTGGTGTAAACTGTTAAGGTACATTCTCGAATGTATGTACATATCTATACTTAATATTTATTTTAGCATGCACAGCTATTGCTTTATGCAAGATAACTACGGCAGTCGTTGGTAGGATTGGTATAAAGAAAATAACAAACAGATTACAGAACACAGGGTTTCCCTATAAATAATTACATTTCGTACATACATATGTATATGTACACATGTATGTATGATTATAAATATTAATCAGCTAAGAAAGGATCATTTTCTGCTAAGTACTATTAGCTAAGTACTAATATTTAAGATTAGATCAATAGGTGGAGGAAAAGGGGTTGGGAAACCAATAATTAATAGCTTAGTTTTCAATTCAGGGATGTTTCTAGTCTGTCTAGGCTACGCTTGAGGCATTAGCTGACAATTCCCGCATTCTTTCGACTCGCTTGGTCCGAGGAGGGGGAACGGGCGGACTGTCCACCTCGACACCTTTGAAGTCATTCGTAACTTTAGCCCCAAAACCAAGCACTTCAAGAGGTTTAAAGATTCTATTGTGGACAGCATTTTTCAAAGACGCGTTTTTTTTGTTATTATTTCTAAATTTCTGGGAAACAGAGTTCCCACATTCCTTAAAAATACAAAAATTTCGTCTATAAAAGTACCAAATTATAATGGCACAAAAAACTACCCCCAGAGTAATTAATAGCACTAATAGAAGGGAATAATTAAATGCCATTTCTTCTGAATCATATTCATTTGTTTTTGGTCTTTTCGTACTAGATCGTGTGGGCGTTGGGTGTAAAGGTCGAATAGGCCGCACAGGAGGTCGCGCATTCAGGGCTATTGCGATGTCTGAACACGATCGAAATTCCTCCTGGGGTCCACAGCCAACTGCCCCGTTACCATCGCTACACGTGCCCCAATTATTCCCAGCAACGTAGCGCCACTGCAGCACGCATTGATTACATGTAAATTCTGTGAAAAATCCGAATGGGGAAAAAAAATGTTTATAATCATTGTACAAGGTATCTGTACTCAAGAAAATTTACCGGGTAAACGTGCTTTGATTTCATATATGCGACTTCCATTTCGAGGATAGAAGCGGGTGTCCCAATCCCCTGGACTTGGCTGTACAGGAGATCCACCAAGTATGTGCAGGATATTTTTATCTAAGCATGCCTGTTTGGCACCCGGATCATCACATAACCGAAACTCAAAATATCTAGATAAGAGACAAAAGAATTATGATATTACACAGTTGCAAAAGAAATTCTCGTATATCATACCCCATGTGGCTGGCAGTTAATTCAACCCGAATCGTCATCTCGGATGCTGGCAAATAACTTCGCACAATCACACCTTGCCCCCACTGACCACCATTTTCATGAGGCCGTGGCTCCGGCATATCCCACGGATCTCCACACTCGCCACACTTTCCACCATTTCGCTTCCATTGTCGTGTAAACCCGCCGCAATAAAGCTCATGGTCATTGTAATCTGGCGGCGTTTGAAATCCATAGCGCCAGGCCGATGCCCTGCTTGGCGGTTCGATCAGCCTGCCGTGACCATCGCAGGAACGAATCAGAAAAAAAGGAGCATAAAGTAATATAGCCCACAATTTAGGCCAAGCTTGCCCCTGTCTTGGCATTTTCTGTAAAAGTATAAATATCCATTTAATAATAATAATATTTAGATCGAATAAAAACGCCACAATTAAAACAAAAGACCTTTATAGTGCCTTTTCCCTTTGTAGCGTACGGTAAGTGAACTTAAAAAATGTTTGCACGTTCGATTTGTTTATACCATCTTTTGAAAATTATAATTTCGTTTCATAAATTTCTCTCAGTACGTTTAAGAGTAGTATAAGAGCTCAACTTTTCAGAAAAAACCAGAAAGGAACGCTCGCTCAAGCCCGAAGCGTTTAATACCCTTGGAAATCTATTGTCCCATGACAGCGACAAGTCTTGGCGGATTTTCCCGATTAGGGTCATGTCCGATGTTGATGCTCCAGAAGACAGTTATGTATGTGATGATTTCTTTTGTGCATTGCAATCACATGGTCGATATCATAAAACATTCCGTTATTACACCTATAAGTGAAAAGTCCTATAGCAGTTTAACACACGAAAATGCTTCCCTTCCCGGAACAATGAAAGAACTGGTTTTTTAAGTATTAAAAGGCAGTCGGAAGTGTTAAATTATTTCCATCGACTCTCCATTTAGCACGCACGAAATCACGTATTTTTATTGTCCATATGATATTCACAAGATAAATACAAGAACGCTCCCATAATAAGAAGGCACGATATGAAAATTTCTGGTAAGTCGGTAGATTTGTAAAAGCTATATATAATCCTCCCAATACGGTGTCTTTCAAAACCCTTGGTACACATCTTTATAACAATTTGGGCGTGCGAACATTTCAACAGAAACCTAATTTTCGTGCGGGTATGACGAAAGCTGGAACCTTTATTTTTGTGAAAAGAGACCTCAGACCAGTTTTGTCGCAAAGAATTTCATTTCTTTTTTCAGAAATGCAAAACTTGTTTATTGTGTATACATTATATATTCACTTTAAATCAGGTCTGGCTACCAAATACTAAAACAAATTCTCTTTTCATTTTTTTTACTTTCACCCATGCATCACAATCAAAACACAGGGTGGATGTCTGTTCAACACTCGATCAACAACCGAAAAAGTCTTAGTAATTTGAATGAATACATACTCGTACTATATTTTTATTATTTTAAAAGTTAATAACGAAGAGTTTTGATTAAATATTAATATAAGAACGATATTCCTTTTATTCTTGATTTAATAGTAGAAAAAACTGGCGTTTCACTACTTCTTCACTCGTTTTACAAAAAAACACAGAGGCCCACTTTCCCGTTACCAAAGGAATACTGAAATAAAGTCAACCAGCAAGTTTCTCACCGCTGTCTTTTTCGGCTCTTCGTTTGCAGCGAAGCGAAGATACGTCTTCTTCTTATCCGACAACACTGCATACTTAATACTCGTTGGGTTCCAACATATCTCTGCGAGCTCTTTGAACGAAATTGGCTAATATCTTAACAATAAAATATTATGGCACTCTAAATTAATTACATACTAAGTATGTAATAATAATAATAACAATAATAATACACGTATCTTGATGTCCAATATTGGTAAAACTGATTCTGACATAAGTTTGTTGTTGTTTTTCAAAGAGTAACATTACATTCGACTTCACCGCAAACGTGTTATCATTTAAAACGAGGGGGAACGTTGTGAGCCGCGTCTACCGCCGCGGCTCTACTTTATACCCGGTACTCAGTCAGTATGTATGTATGCGAGCTTGTAATAAATTACATTATTACATGTTCGCAAAAGGGTTAGTTCTAGCCAAAAAAGAAAAAAAAAATTAGGTCAACTTTTTCGCAGATTTTTATATATTAGATGCTTCCATTTTTGTTTACATACATTTTTTACATCTGCCTTTTCTACATGTCTTTATCTACTTCCTACATATGCATACACGGCTGTGTGCGAGAGAGAGAGGGAATGAGTCTGCGCTTGGAAGGCCACTGAAATTTCATTTGTTCCTTTTGACTATATTTATGATCCGATCTGATCCAGATTCAATACTCTGATAGATATGGTAATTTTCTATGATTCTGCGTTTTTGGTTTTCCCGTATCTTCAAAATTGTAGATTTTCATCTTTTGTGGGGGCGGAAGGGGGCGTGGCCAAATTTTGAAACAAACTCGTCTCGGTTTGATAACACAGGAGCTTGGATAGAAAGTTTGGTTGATCTAGCTCTTATAGTCTCTGAGAACTAGGCGTCAAAAAATTCGATCAGGCATAGCGCCCACCCCGGTGTGTGAGAGAGAGCGAGAGGGAACGAGAGGGATGCATTTCGAAATGGTTTTCTTCATTGTGGCTATATTTATGATTCGATCTGATCCAGATTCAACACTCTAATAGATATTGTCATTCTCTACGATTCTGCGTTTTTAGTTTTTTCGTATCTTTAAAATTGTGCATTCCACAGATTTTTGTCCTTGTGCAGTGTGATAGGACAGGAGTCTGGATGCAAAATTGTGTTCCTCTACCTTTTATAGTCTCTGAGCTATAGGCGCTAATGAAGACGGACGGACAGACGGACAGACGGACGGACGGACAGACAGACATAGCTATATCGACTCGGCTATTGATGCTGATCAAGAATATATATACTTTATGGGGTCGGAAACGCTTCCTTCTGGGTGTTACACACATCAATTTTTTCAACAAATCTAATATACCCCTTTACTCTTCGAGTACCGGGTATAAAAACTGGTTTGGAGAAATTTTGCACGCAACTGATGAGCAGTGTGCGTAGTGTGGCTTTGTCGTTGGCCTGAACTTCGTAGGAGTTTTAAGACGAATTGTGCCTGACACATTGGGACTGGTCATGGTTGGGAACGTAAGTAATCATCACTTATATCATATAAAGAAACATGCAGCAATGGGGAAGGTTTTTATTAATGTTATATGTACAGACTAGAGATGAGCGCGGGCAGGGCACCAAGCAACACGGCACGGCAACGACAATTTTCCAACATGCCCAAATCAAGCACCACAGAGGTCAGAACGGCGTATCATTAATTTTTATAGAAAAATACAACATTTTCTTTCTATGAAATTCGCAATGCAGAGAAGGAAGTTTTTTTGTATCAGTAAAATCTGCTGACAGGCAGCAATCAATGTTCTTGGAGGATGGAGATGGTTTTAGTTCAAATGCTACCTACAATACAGCAGCGAAAACTCTTTTTGTGTGTTTCTTTGTTTATTTATTGTTACTGTGTCTAGCCAAGTTAGTGTATCTGTTTCTATGCTACCAAAAATATCATTTTCAAAACCATCTTCAGACTGACCTGGCCCTTATCTGCAATAGAGTAGATGGGAATAATATATCTGCAGCAGCAACGAACATATCATTTTAATAAGAACTTTTTTTTTTTTATAAAAACAGTCCAAAAAAAAAATCAGTAAGCTTGTATATAACCGTCGTTGTTATAACCAAGGCCAGAATTAAGTTTTATTTTTGATTTATATAATAAAAATCATTTTGTAATTTTTTAAATAAAAATCAAATTTAAAACTTATTTCTGATTTTTATTATAAAATAATAAGAAACAAAAATAAGTTTTACTTTTGCTTTTTATAATAAAAAATCAAAAACGAGGGGGAACGTTGTGAGCCACGTCTAAGGCCGCGGTCTACTTTATATCCTTACTCAGTCAGTATATATGTATGTGAGCTTACGATATATGTAATTTATTATATGTTCGCAAAAGGACAAATTGAATTTTAGACAAAAAAGAAAAAAAATTAAGTCGAGTCTTTTCTACATGTCTACCTCTACTTCCTACATATACTTACACGGCTGTGTGCGAGAGAGAGAGGGAATGAGTAAGCGCTTGGAAGGCCACTGAAATTTCGTTTGTTTCTTCTGGCTATACTACTGATCCGATCTGATCCAGATTCAACACTCTGATAGAAATGATTATTTTCTATGATTCTGCGTCTTTAGTTTTCTCGTATCTTTAAAATTGCGCATGCCACAGACTTTCGTTCTTTGTGTGAGCGAAAGGGGGCAGGGCCAAATTTTGAGACAAATTCGTCTCGGTTTGATATCACAGGAGATCGGATAGAAAGTTTGGTTGATCTAGCTCTTATAGTCTCTGAGCTATAGGCGCTAATGGTCGGAAACGCTTCCTTCTGGGTATTACACACAATCGCTTCGGCAATCGCGGTGTTTTGTACATCATAAAGATGAAATGCACGATGACGCCACAGCTGCAGGGATCCAGCGCACAGTACGACTGCTGGACTTACCTGTAGGTCAGACCTCTCATCCAACGATGTCCGGGAATACTTCTTGTCATGTGATAATTTAATCTGTACATTTGGTAGTTAAAGCAAATTAATTGCAAACGGTTACAGCAATTAATTGCTTTATGTGCGATGTATTGATTTGCTTAGCTTTAATTTACGATTTTTTATAAGGACGTTTGACTTCCGTCTACGGCGCGTGTGTCATCGGAACGGCGGGATGCAACGGAGTCAACGATTGACGAAATGCGTATGCTCTGTGGCAACGAGGACGACTTGCGACAGCTCGACCGCCGCTTGCAGGGAAATTGTCAGTGAGTAGAAGACGTTAAGTCGAGGCCGCAATCGGAAATTTCACCCAATTGTCAAATCTTGCGGAGACGATGAGATTAAATTCCCATCGGGCATATGCCTGGACAAGAGCAGGTCGCTCTGTGACGGAGACGGCAGCGGCTTCGATGAGCCGGTGGCTTCGTGCGGGCTGTATTTTGGGAGCCTTGAGTTTTAATGGATTGAACGATTGCTTCGATGGCTCGGACGAGGCCCCACTCCTGTGCAATACCACCAATAAGGTAACGTCGCCTACCTCCGTCTCTATACCGCTGGAGCAGCTAGTCTGCTCCTTGCCTCTGGGAGACGAGCGCCCCATTCTAAAAGATCACTATGGTCGTGTTCTGTCGCCGCCGATCACCAGGGCCTCGGTGTACTTCTCCTGCCACCCCGGCTGCATATTAGTGAGCAACGAATCCAGTCACTGCGCTAACGGAAAGTGGAGTTCCAGGACAGAGCCGAATATCGTGAGTGAGTATTTCCCTAGATCCCCATCCTACCGATATCAACTCCTAAAGCCTTCTCCGCTTTCCCCTAAAGAATACTGCGATTCAAAGGGCGAGTTTGATGGGTACTCCACCAAGTGCGCTGGACAGAACGTCGATTGCAGTCAGCGCTATCATCCGCCATCATCTCGGCATGAAAGGGGGGTACTGGAATCGGCAGCGGCAACGATGCGACCAGGAATGTGGCCAGATAGCCACGCCAATCAAGAGCTTCTCGTACAATGGGTACACCATCAACAACACTGTGGTTCCGTGGCATGTGGGCCTCTACGTCTGGCACAATGAGAAGGACTACAACTTCAAGTGCGGCGGCTCGTTGCTGACCCCGGACCTGGTAATCACTGCTGGCCAATGCGTATAGGATGAAGCGGCTGATAGCCGCCAAGTTTTACCGGAACTACAAGAACACCACCAGCGATGAACGCTGGCAGGACGTGCGAGACATTATTATAGCACCGTACGTACTCGTATAGTTCAGACAAGCCCTCACAGATGGTACCTTACCATAATGTTTATTACAGTCGCTACAAGGGCAGGACGGATAACTACTACAACGATCCGGACCTGCTAGTTCTGGTCGAACCCTTCGAACTTAGCAACGTCATTCGGCCGATCTGCGTCCATTTCTCACACTTTGCCGAGAAGGAGACCATTAACAACGACGTACAGGGCAAGTTCGCTGGCTGGGGCATCGAAGACAAGCGCGAGCTGCAGTTTGTTCCGGCAGTTTACAAGATGAACTCCGTGTGCCTGCAAGTCGTTGGCGTGTAAGGCGATAGTGGCGGCGGGTTACCGCCGCACAATGGGACATCAGACGAAAAGAGGTGACAAAAGTCGAAGAATTTTTTGAGCGCTTTGAATAAAATAAATACACGTATCTAACAGAGGATTTCCCAGAGCTTTCAAAAATCAAAATTTCAAGATAATCTGACTTTTAATTTAGGAGATATTAGCATTCAAAGTTGGAAATTATTTCAGTGTGCACAAATTTATTCAACTTTTTTTCACTTTCTGCATCTTTGAGGATTAAAAGTAAACTACGTTACGTATGAGTCTGTTTTTAGTGTAGGTGTGTTTTTTTTTCCTTTTTAACTTTGTATTCATAATTCATATCTTCATTAATCCCATCAAATCAAAGTTTTTTCAAAAAGTATATTAATTGTCTTCAAACTTAAATTAAAAATGGTTTCACAAACCCTTTGATTTACAAAAAAATTAAATGTATCCTTAAATCCGCCAATTTTGGCTGGACACAATAATAGGTGTGCAAAGATACATTTTTAAATTAAATCGAAAAATAGGCAAAAAAAAATGCTGTCGCAGGTGCTAAATCCCATACAAAATCATATTTTGGCCGTTTTTTGAGCAAGGTAGCGTCACTTAAATTGATCTAGAAGCCAAACGCCTCAAACTCCCGAAATGGGATTGGGAACTTAGGTAAAGGAATATTCAATAAACATATACAAAAAATATCTCAGAAAAATTTGATGAACTTTTTTTGTAAAGTCAGGTCAAAGTTGAAAAACGCCCAAAAATTAGGTACTAATGAATCCATATACTCAGGTACACTCCATATTTTAATATTTTTCAATTTTACGCTACCTTTTGATATTGATGGCTATATATAAATAGCAGTTTAGTCTTTTTACCTTTGACATGATTTTTTTGACCAGATTTTCTAACCTGTGTTTTATTATGCCAAAGTTTGATACAAAAATAGGTATATATATGGCATTCCTTTTTTGAGCATCTCAGTCTTTTTTTTACTTCTAAAGCATGCAGTTGCGTATAAGCAGCAGTGAATACAATTTGTAAATATAATTAACGTGAAAATGGCTATGGATAATAAAAAGTTTTTCGAGATACTTAGAACTTCAAGTACCTCAAACGAATTTGTGGAAGCTGTTCTTAATGAATTGAATGTTGGATCGGACAACCCAGAGCAGCATAAAAGTATAAGAACAAAAATTAAAATTCTTCATTTAAATATTAAAAAGAAATGGGAAAGCGCATCCCATAAGACTTACATCTTTAATAGAAAAAATGCAAACTGGTTAATTGAAAACAGCTTGCTATATGATGGACCCACCACCTGCACAGGACAGGAAGACCAACAAAAACCTTGGATGACTTGTAGATGCAACATGTCATATACGTACGGATCATTTATCAGAGGCACTGTCAATCAAATATACGAACGACAAGGAAAACAAGAGGTCGTGTATTACAAAAGCTATTTCTAATGCAAGTCCGGTATGACTTGACAGGATCAAGGATAGCATCCTCACGCCACCAAATTCACAACCGAGGAAGTACCCATTTGAAGAGGCTTTAGCATTGTTTTTGGATTTGGGAATGTGTAAGGAGAAATATTCAATATTGCGGAATTCCTTAATCCATCATAATGTAGACATTCTGCCTGAATACAGAAACATTACACAAGCAAAACCAAAAGCTGTGCCGGAACCAACAATAACGACGGAGACATCAGCGGAAGTAAAAGTTCAGGACCTGATGGAACACACTGCGCAACGGCTCATTAAGAGTTTACCCCACCATTAGATAGAGAGTCTTCCGCAAAATCTCTTTTAAAACTTGCATATACCATTCCGCGAGAGGGAGAATCTTTTGACATAAGCACGACAGCTAAGAAAAACAAAACAATAGGAAACAAATTATTCAAGAAAAATTCGTTGAAAAACTATCACTAAAGGTGGACTGCCCCAAACAAGAATATGGAAACACAAACGATGGAAACTCATCACGGACATTCTTTGAAAAAGTTGAAATTACTGCAGAAATAACTGGTGTTGATATTGACATAATCAAAAAATTGGGTGTAATTTTGAATGTTTTTAACTGCAAGGAAAAAAAATGAATACGTGCAAGACATCACGAAAAACCCAAAGCAGGGATCTTTTCAACATGTTAGCAGCCTCTTCAGATCCATATATTTCATCCATTAGACATGCGAGATTTAAAACAAAATCGGAAAATAGTTATTCTTTAGAAATATTAAGTTTGTTAGATATTCCTCCCTCTAAATTGGAAGTGGAGGCATATTTTACAGATAACAACAAATTAGACGAAATTCCAGAATACAAAACATTTTTTTGGTGAAATTGAGATTGAGCTAATAAAAATGATGTAAAATAATTATGTATAGTAAAATTTACCAATAAAAGTACTTTATCGATAAAAAGAAATTTAAATTCAGCACATTACATAGGAAAATATGCACCGACAACAAAGTTCAACTTTGGCTTTTTATAGGTAAGCTTCTAAACAATGTAGCGCCACGTAATATTGCATACTACATTTTGGAATTTATCTTTCAAATGCTGTTTATTTCATGAAGATATCTTCATTCGTTCAGAAGTTATTAATTTAGCAAGCTGAAATGGCAGAATGTCCCACTGTGCGGCGTCATCAGCAACGCACCCAATGCAAATTAGTGCGCCCACAGTCTGACGATTCTGACCAACATACAACAATTTGAGAAAATAATCACCACAGCAATCAAAAATAGCATGAGTACCAGATGCTAAGCGTAGAGTTCTCAGCTGTGACCTGGCATATGCCACAGATTTGCCAACCTCTGGCATTTGCCACAGACTTACCAACCTCTGGGAATGGTAATAGATTTATATTTTTGACCTTGAGGAAGTTGTTCAAAAATGAGAGTTTTTACTTGAGAGAACTGGAGAACAACATTGCTCAAGCTCAACTTAATATGCAAATAACACTTAAGGACAGTAATACAAATATTTTAAAATCATATTTTTCTTTGCATATGCGTTTAATTAATTCACATAATAGCATAACACCTTGAATGCATTTTTTTCGCTTGTAAACTGTTTACATAGTCACAAACGTACCTGTATGTACGAATGCTAATGATGCATATCGGCGATGTATTTACAATGCAGGACTTAACGTATTTCTTAGCTTACGGCTTAGTAAAATAGAAATGTATTTCTTTTTGTAAACTCCCCACAGGAATATGAAATTATAAATAAAAAAAAAGCCGACATCTACAAGTTAGGTCAAGCTAGAATTAATTTGTTGTAGTACTTTAAAATCTGTATCTGCAGTTACTCCTACACGTAGATTACAAATAAGCTATGTTTATATATACATATACATCTATTTCGGATATTAAATATCATCAACTTAATTTACATGTGTGAATAGAAAAACCCAACATAGACTCTCCTGAAGCCAACAACTATGAATGTCATTTTTAGTTGAGCGTGCCCCGGCAGCCTTGAGCGCCACACAGACATGGAATTTTTTCATCCTCCAAAGGAAATTTATAATCGTAGGTTATTTCCTCATTGACCCCAATAGGTTGCTTTGAATATATGACTATCTTTTTCTCAGACTCTATTGTAATGACTTTTGCATAGCAGTTCGGCTGCAATTAGAAGTTGGAGAAATAATGTACGTAGATTATATTGTGTTCGTAATTGCAGAAAAGAACAAGACAGAACAAGCGATACTTACATTGCAGCTGTGGTTTATAAATCTGGCCAAATTTCCACATTTGGTGGCATCGATTATGGTTTCCATGTCGATTCGAAACAGATAGGAACTGCCAATACCAATTGCCTCATATTTTGTCTCTCGTAAATCGGCCACCACAGGCCGAATCATTTGTCCGACGTATTCTATTACCATTTCGTCTGCTGCTATGGGCTCCATCGCAAATAGTCCCCAATCGTGTATGGCAGATTTAGCAAATTTGAGTTGTTTCTTTCGGAACTTGAGCTGGTTAAATTTCAAAAGCTCCGACTCGCCCATAGATCCAAAGGCTGTCAAAAGTCGTCGCTGGTTTGAGCGCGCCTCTCGCGAAATGCCTTGCATTTTGGATATTAATTTGTTATGGTGATGATTCGTGAGCGCTGTGGGCTCATCACAACGATCTTCGTTCTCTGCATCGTCTATGTTGGCCTTAGCATGGTGATACTTGTGCTTTGCCTTTTCTCGTACGTCCAACTTATAGTAGCCTTCGGTGCGAGCACATCCCGTCTTATGGCGCATTAATTCGTCATCTTTTCTGCGCTTCTTTGGCGGCGGTGGCCAAAATGCCCGGTCCGTTGTGCAGTGGTCTACCCAATGCGTGTTGTTCAAGAACATGCTGTGAATAGAAATTGTTGCGGATTAAACCAAAATATACCTGAGAGAACTAAAATAAATAACTTACGCATAAGGCTCCTTCTGCAAATGCTCAATATAGCTCATCTTAATATACTTGATGTCCTCCGCGTCGATGCCTTTCGTTAGAAAAGTGTACAAAATGACCATTTCCTCGTTTTGATCGCGAGCTTTGTACATCTCGTAGGGAACAAAGTTGGCCGTTTGACGGGCCAGTTCGGCTAAGGCATCAGTGATAGGAGCGACTTTATTCTTTGTATTAGACTGCCGAGGGATTGAGTCCTTTTTTTTCTTTTGCAGTCGAGTTGAATCCTTGCGGGGTCTTCCTGGGCCTGGTCTTGACATTTGGCTGCCACCAGCCACATTTTCCTGTCCTTCAAATATATTCTTATTCCGTGTATCCAGCCCAAGCCGACCCGAGTTGGCGTCTGTGAAGGAAGCAGACTGCGCATGTGGCGGCAATGAGTAGCAGTGCTCGAGAGCTACTTGGCTTGCTTGTGACGCTTGGCTGGAGCCGCCATCTGAAGAAGCCGGTGATTGCGTTCCCTTTTTACTGTCGTTTATGGTTGAGAACGATAAAATTTCTCCGTTTAAAATCATGGTTGCCTCAACCACATCTGTGCTGTCGAGATTTCTTTTTAATTTTACATCGAGTTCTGCGTTTTTGCATGCATTATTTTCAATATTAGTTTCCAGAATCGGTTTATTAATCTCATCTACAAGTTCAGCTAGAATGGTTATTCCTGGGGTCGGTGGGACCTCTGCAACATCCACCGTTTCTGCCATATCCCCACAAGGTTTCTTTACAATTTCTAATTTACGCTCCGATATTGAACAACCTTCCGAGAAAGAGTTTTGATTATTCTTTTGCTGTTCTTCCAAAAACTCGCGCTCTATCTGAGCCATGTACTCGGTATTTCTACGTCTTTTTTCCTGATACTCGCGCTCCTCATCCGAGTCGCTGTAAATGCGATCGTATTCAAAAACTGGCTTTCGTGGATCAGTATCATTGCATTTTTCAACGGGCTCTTCATTGTAGTCTGGCGGTGGAACAGGGGTCAGAGATCGACGAGATTCATCAACCATTTTTCGGATAGTCTTTAGTTCTACTTCAACTTTGTCGTCCGGGTCCTCTTCCTCCAATCCAAAGCTGCTGTCCTTGCTGATGTCCTCAAGATCAGACGGTATAGTGGAAATGACCTTTGTTCGCAACACAGGCAAAAAACTTCTTCCGACAGTACTTTCAATATCGCCATCCGAGTCGGAATAGATATTTTTCTTTTTCGTTCGACCCCGTTGTTGAACATGCATTCGATCTATGGGTATTTTCTCGTCCTCAGAGTCTGAATATATGCTCTCAATATTATCATCTCCTGGTTCCTTGAATGCCACGCGCCTGTTCTTCTTAATCAGTCTGCTCTTTCGATTAAGATTTCTAGGCGGATGATCGTCGTCGAAGCTATCATCATCGCTGCTTTTTTCCTTTTCTGTACCGTCAGCAGCGTCATTTACTTCATTTTCTGCTTCGCTAGAAGAGGATGAGGACGATGAAAAGAAGCTCGACGCACTTCCCTTTCGTTTTGAATGCATTTCAGGTGACGGAAGACGAATAGTCGCAATTTCTCTATCCGAAACCCGGTCCTTCGCATTGGAGCCTGGTACCTCAAATTCGCCCATATTCGAGTCCTCTTTCTCAGAGTCGGAACGTTGTACCATTTCTTCTTGGTCGCTCAGATCTCTTTCGAGGGATATCCTTTGATTGGGTATGGGACTTGGATGTTTGCAAATGCGTCGAAACGATGGCAATTTGGGCATTGCTGCCCTTATGCCTATGCTTGAAAAGCTTTTAAAATCGGGCATTTCCACTTGAGTATTGGTAAGTTGATTCATGTTGGGGGGTTTCTCACAGTCGGAATTTTCTTTCATCAAATTGGCGTTTGCGTTACTCTGCCTTAAGGAGGTAGTGCCCTCCAGCGAATCGGGCAGTGGCTTGGAGCGTGCCTTCAATGTGTGTTCATCCCACCAAGATTCAAAGTTTTTAAAGGCGGTTATCTCAATCATACGCTTGTTCACATCGCGCTTTAGGATCTGCTTTAGCTCCTCTACAATGTAGTTTATAACCTTTTTCACGTTCTCCTTTATCTCGTCGTTCTGGTCTGAGGGGGGGTACTGGAAGCCATAAGTCTGGGCATAGGGATCCAAGTTGAAAGCGCCAACACCAGACAAGTAGGCCGGCTGCATATAGGCGGGGTTTGAAAAATAGCTGCTTGTCAACACGGGGTTTGCCGAGATGCCAGAGGGATAATGCCCATAGTCCGATGGATGATAATAATAGGGATGCTGATTGGAGGAATTGGGATACATATATGGTGAAAGAGGTTTCTTATCGACCGTATTGGGTAATACATGGGGGGATTCCTCGTGAGAAGACAAACTCGACAGAGACATGTTGTCATCGTCCTTTTCACATTGTGTAAGACTGCGTTTACATTTCTTATTCTTCACTATTATATCGTCATCACTTGATATATCGCTTGCCCCATGCGGTTGTTGCAGTTCTGATGTCTTCCTGTCGCTTTTTTTCTTGTTATCCGAATTATTAGAATCGGAAAGCGAGCGAGTTTCATTAGACTCAACCGCTCCCTCGGGCTTTGCCCTATCCGTTTCTGAGTCACTGCTGTCCATCTGAAGAAATGGGGGTGCATTTCCGAATGTCTTTCCCTTAAATATTAGGGCTATTCGAGTGTCCAAGTCAACATTTTCTGATTCTGCGTTTGGCTCTGCAACAATCGTCCCCGCCTTCGGTGATTGGGGTTTTGTGCCCGATGATTCCAAGAGTGAAACAGTTTGTTTATCAAATTTTTGTGGGGGAACTGGGGGGTCGTCCCAGTTCTCCTCTTCATCTGGAGGCGGAGGTGGGGGTGGCTTTGGCTTTGGTTGGAAATCAGGCTGCGGAGCATTCCAACTCTTATGCTCTGACCAGGACTGAGTACTGTCTGTCATGGAGTAGGTGTGGCTGCTGTACGCATAGCTCCCAGCAGGCAAGCCAGATGCTGAGGCGGCAGTGTAATATTGATGGTTTTTCGAAGACGAAGAGCTGTTTACATCCGTTTCTGCGTATTCGTGACTTGTGAAACGCTTTTTATACTTTATACTAACACGATCTCGTCGATCTCTGTCGGGCGATCGATCCCGATCACGATCGCGCTCTCGGTAGTCGCGCTCCTTTGATACACTAAACCGGAGATCTCTCTTTTCCCTCGAACGGTCACGGGAGTGGTCGCGGGATCTATTTCGCTCTCGAAAATGATCGCGTTCCTTTGAACGGTGATAGTCCCTCGACCTGGCCTCGGGGTCTCTAGTCCTATCACGTTCTCGCCCAGGGAAAAGTCTATCCCGGCTATCCCGAGCGAGATCTGGACTTTTATCTCGAGACCGCCGGCGATAAAAATGCCGATCATGGCGTAAAGAGGATCCATACTTGTCACGCATCCCCCGATCACGATCATAGCATCTCTCTGCGGAATGTTGCCTGCTATCCTTGTAATATCGATCTCGGTCGCGATCGCGTTCTCGCTCACGATCCCGCTCCCAGTTGCGATCCCTGCTTCGTTCTCCAATGTCAGCATTTTTCGGAAAAGAGCTGTATCCACTATTTAAATGATCCGCAGCGCTCTTTTCGCTGTAATCGTGGCTATAGTCGGTCAAGTCGGGCTGTGAGCCCACTGCAATTGCCGAAAGTGATGGCGCTTTTGTGGCGGTGGCACCCAACACTGGCTTCGACACAACTGGATTTGTTAAAGTCTCAATATGTTTTCTTAAAATGGCCCCAAAAGGATCGCAAAACACATTTAATATCTGAAACAAAGAGATACATAGGGTTAACGCAAATAATGCAAAAACGAAAAAACATCCTTCATACCTTTCCCATCACCGACTTTTGATTGTACTTCTCAACGAACTGCCGTGCACCCTTCGTGCTTTCAAACACAATGCGAGCAATACCCAAATGCTTGTTTGTTGTGGGATGATGGTATATGTTTATTTCGTCTGATGTTCCACACTTGTCCAACAGGCTAGAGAGGAACTGCTTATCGATGTTGTCGTTTAGGTTTACCACAGTAACTTCAATCGCAGGTGGCGTGCCCACGTAGTCCGCATCGATCACAAATCTGCACATAAGATCTTAGTTTCTGCCTTGAAGCTAGGCGATTTCTTAAATCTTACCTAGGTATAAGTAACAGCAGAGGCTCTACGGGTCTGGTGCGAATGCGAATAAGAGGGTTGCGTGGATCCCTGGGCGTTATTGTTGGAAATATAGGATCGCCCGGTACCACGCCATCGTAGCGATATAGTTTGGCGCCACATTTCACTAGCTGTGGATCAGCTAGTAGCTTGAAATTTCGGTGCATTTTGGCCAGTGCATTGTTACCGCTGGTGTTGGAGGCGTTAATGTCGCGGTCGTTTTGCATTTGCATCAAACAGTGTGTTTGGTCGGCCAACGCTTCAGAGCCGTTCGTAAGCGAACGCGTGCTTTCCGACATAGTCCGTAAATAACCGTTCCCGTTGCTGGAACCGCTGTCGCCCGTCTTTATGGACATCACCGCTCGCCACGTTCGCAGAACCTTCCTAAAATATTACACGATTCTTTTATCAGAGTCAACACGTAACACTTTCGTTAATGATTGTTTACAATAAGGTAACATAAAAACATACCACACAAATGTATCCGATCAGTCTGAGAACGCGGCCATTCGCCAGCTTTACTTTCCTACGGGCTCTCGGCTCTCTCTGTCTGGAAAATGATGAAAAGGGTGAATAGCTGGCTCGACAGTTTTATTGTGTTTTTTTCCATTAAAATAGCTCTTTTTATTCTCTGAAGAAATTGTGCATAGCAGCTCCTTGTTTCTTTACTTGGTTCTCAATCGGTTAAGCGAATCGTGAAAATCCTTAAACAGCACAATACAAAATATAAAATGCAAAGCAAAAATACACAGAAAACAGAAAACGAGGCCTAGTACTCGTAGGGATGCAACCGTGTATCTATCGATGTATGTTATTCGATATACATTTCACTTCACTACACTTGAAGACTGTGGGACCAGTTATTAACAACAAACACAAACAACAATTAAATCAGTTAATGCAAAAAAAAATTGGCTAAAATTATTTTAAATTTAAATGCTTGCTGCCTGTGTTTATTATCTCTTTCATTTTTTTATTTAATTACAAGTAATTACAGTTAGTGTTTAAACTATATAGTTTTTGATTACTTCAAATTTATACATTTCGCAATTTAAATATTCTTGAAACATTTTGAGGATACCCGAAATCTATCTAAAACTTAAGCTGATCAGCAGTGCTTTTCGCAACAAATTAAATTCATTCGAAAAAATTAAAATATATATATATTTTTTTTTTTCAGTTTAAATGAGTCTTTTTCAATTGTGGGGCAATTCTATTCAAGTAAAATTAAAAATATCTGCAGGGATACCATTATTTTTCAACAAAGTGATATAATATGCACAGAGTTGCTTTGGAAAAAAATTGTCTGGCAGCCTCGCTATATCATCGTTCATCGTCTCCGTCGTGGTTGCATCACAAGTGTTCTGAAAAAGGTTTATATTAAAGTTGTTTGGTGACTAAGTGGATAAAATAAATGTATTTTAGACTCATTGACCATACTATTTGCATTCTCTGTTACTTTTCTCGTTTTAATTAGAGTTCGTTGCAATCATTTTCATGTGTCTTTCATATAGGAAAAAATTACAATAGAATTTACAGATATTTTTAACAATTACAGCTACAAATATGGCCTTTAGAAGTTTGTTTTCAATGCCCGTGGTTAAGGCCGACGATGAGGAGGAATTGGTTGATCCCCAAGCAGCCTTGAGGGTAAAAGTGATAATTTCTGCACTGCACAAGCGATTACATTATGGTTTTTGTATACATTAGGAAAAATGCCAATCAAAGGGTCATATCGAGTCCTTGTACAATAAGTACCAGGAGTGCAATGATCGTGTTAACGGACGATCCAAGACCACGGAGACGTGCATGGAAGAGTTATTTGACTATGTTGCGGAACTGGATCACTGCGTTGCACACAGTCTGTTCGCAAAGCTGAAGTAATTGATCATGAATACAGCTAGAGACGCCTATTCTTTGAAAATATTTGTTAACAAATCTGTAGTTTAATAAACGAAGCTCGTGAATTCGTTGTTTTTGCGCTTTACATTCTTTCTTAAATTTCTCTTACCTTTTTCTACCGCACAAATGTACTTTACTTTGATTTTCTTACCTGGGTTGAACATCTGCATGGTATTGAAGACCGGTCCTCTGCGACCGGTCTTTGTGAGCTGTATGGTGTAGTTATACATATCCGATCGGTGTGGTTCTAGCTTACAAATACTTATGTACATTAGAGTGGGTCAACCAAGCGGTTGTCAAAATCGAAATTTACGACGAATTCTAAGAAGAAACCATGGGTCCCGCTAACTCGAACGCTTTTACCTTGACTTTTCTATATTTCGAACTAAAAGGGTTGGTAAGAGCATTTAGGGCGCATTTTACGTCCAATTCTGCTTCCGTTCAAGTTTCTTAGAACAATACAATTTAGTCACATTTTTAAAAAATACATATATAAGATATATTTCTATTGAATTTGAATGAGATCCAATATTTTTTATAGAAAATAAAATTTAAGTCGAACCATAGAAAATATGGAAAAGTCAAGTTGCAGTCTTTTGGGCTAGGATTGTTCCACGGTTTAAAATACCAAAAATTTCTTTTTAAAATTGGATGGAATGGATTTTTCGGCAAACCTTAGAATTCGTCGTAGATTATGATTTTGTCAATCGCTTGGTGCATTTTTTTTACTTTATACAAATTGACACACTCTATATTCTATATTTACATACATTTTCACTAATGTGAAAAATAAGGTTTACCAAATGATTAAATTTTGTATTCAAAATCAATTTTGTAGGATATATAATGCACCGCTGTTCGCAACAATAGTTTTGAGCGAAAAAAAATGTACTCAAACATGCGCTATTAAACATTTTGCCGGCAGGTTGGACACAAAAAAGGTTTTTTTCAGTGTAAGCTCGAAGATAAGGCAGAAGCAAAATGAGTAAGAAAACAACAAAAGCATCAAAATTGTTGTAGGTCAGTTTGTGTTCGCGAGCAACGACGACCCACACAAGCAAACAGGAACGGTTTCGGTTCCACGCATAGCATACACTCACATAATTTTTGCATGTGTTGGGTTTTTTTATTCTTGGTGCCGTTCATGTATACGTTCTGTGAGTTCCTATCCCAAGAGTAAAAACAACGAGGGGGAACGTTGTGAGCCGCGGCTCTACTTTATACCCGGTACTCAGTCAGTATATATGTATGTGAGCTTGTAATAAATTACATTATTACATGTTCGCAAAAGGGATAAATTTAGTTTTAGCCAAAACAGACAAAAAAAATTAAATCAACCTTTTCCATTTTTGTTTACATACGTTTTTTACATCTGTCTTTTCTACATGTCTAAATCTACTTCCTACATATACATACACGGCTGTGTGCGAGAGAGAGAGGGAATGAGTCTGCGCTTGGAAGGCCACTGAAATTTCATTTGTTCCTTCTGACTATATTTATGGTCCGATCTGATCCAGATTCAATACTCTGATAGATATGGTAATTTTCTATGATTCTGCGTTTTTGGTTTTCCCGTAACGTCAAAATTGTAGATTTTCGTCCTTTGTGGGGGCGGAAGGGGGCGTGGCCAAATTTTGAAATACACTTGTACTGACGTGATATCACAGGAGCATGGATAGATAGTTTGGTTGCTCTAGCTCTTATAGTCTCTGAGATCTAGGCGCTCATCTGGACGAATGAGCACAGCGCCCAACCCTGTGTGTGAGAGAGAGCGAGAGGGAACGATGCATTTCGAAATGGTTTTCTTCATTGTGGCTATATTTATGAGTCGATCTGATCCAGATTCAACACTCTGATAGATATTGTCATTCTCTACGATTCTGCGTTTTTAGTTTTCTCGTATTTTTAAAATTGTGCATGCCACAGATTTTCGTCCTTGGAGTGGGCGGTAGGGGGCGGGGCGAAATTTTAAAATACACTTGTAACAATGCTATAGGACAGGAGTCTGGACACAAAATTGTGTTCCTCTAGCTTTTATAGTCTTTGAGCTATAGGCGCTAATGAAGACGGATAGACGGACAGACGGACGGACGGACGGACGGACGGACAGACAGACATAGCTATATCGACTCGGCTATTGATCCTGATCAAGAATATATATACTTTATGGGGTCGGAAACGCTTCCTTCTGGGTGTTACACACATTAATTTTTTGCACAAATCTAATATACCCCTTTACTCTTCGAGTACCGGGTATAAAAACAAAGCGAGCCCAAGAGCATAGGCCTGGGCACCCCTGGTATACAGGCAAAAAATTTACCGTTATCATTTTTCTCTTCTGCTTAAAGGCTAGTATCCAGCACCGCGGAAAATTACTGCCAGGAATCTGCTCTTTATTTCTTGTGTGTGGAACAAAACTTAAACAAAACAAAACTCGGCTACTCTAATAAATCAGCTGTGTTTTGTAAACAGCGCCAAATGTGATAGTTCAATTAAAATTTAAAAAGGAGAAAAATTGATTCTGACGATGAATTTATTATGTTGGGGGCGGCATATATTGTTGCAAACAAAAAATAGGAGGAAGTACAGCGCAGACGGAGGCACCAAAATGTCAAAATGATCAAAATGCTTATTTTCCGTAATCCGCCAAAGACATTGCCTTGCCTAAACTGAATTTATTAAAACAATCTTCTTCTCACGTTGAACATTCGCATCTTACTTTTTGGTTTTCGAACAGTTTTTGACTCCATCTTTTACATTCACTCCAGTAATAATAGTCGCATTAATTTTACTGGCGGGAATAGCAGCTGATCTGTGAGTCTACAATCGTGTCGATAGGCTTACTATCGATAACGATCTGTGGATTTCGTTCAGCTTGCTGGATACTGAGGCCAGTAAAACGCAACCGAAAAATTCCTGGCCCAGTTTTTTTTATATGGAGTTTGGCCGTCATTTTTCGTTTCCGCGGTGCTGGATACTAGCCCTTAAGCTTAATTTTCGTTCGCGTGCACTTATTTTGCGTGGTCATAGAAATAGCACATTTTAATGAAGCAGCAGTTAATTTCGAGTAAAAAGTGGTTTTCGCAGAATTCTTTGTTTGATTTTCAATATTTCGGTACTGAATTGATATAACTTATCAAAAACGTGCTAAAATAGGTCGTGGAAGGCATTGCTCAGTTGTAAAAAGGAAGATTATATTCACACTAAGTGAATCTGGAAAAAAAACCGTCTGAAATAGTCGAAAAAATGAAATTCTCCAGAAAGATGGTGTACAACACTACTCAATTAGTGAAAATAAAGCCCAACTTATTAAACTGATAAAAAGAATCGTAAGAAAAAACCAAGAAAAACGGATTTTATGACGGATAGCATCAGAGTGCGGAAGAGCAAAGCGGACCTTTTTAAATCCTCTCGAGAGATTATGAAGAAAATCAAGGATGAATGTGGTACGAATGTGTCAAGAAGATTAGTGGCTAGAAGACAACGAAGCTTCTTTGGACGCATCAGCAGAAAGAAGCAACTCCTGTCAAAACGAAACATACGGGATAAGAGTATGAATTATTTGAAAAATGTCCTATGGGTCGATGAAACTAAGATAAATAAAGTAGGACCCGATGGCAAAACATTTGTTCGTTGTCCTGAAGGCCAAGCTCTTAACCCCAGATTTACAAAGAAGACCATGAAGCACGGTGGCGTATGCAATTTGCTAATCTTGTCGATTTGTGGACTGGTGTCCAAGAAGCTTGGAACTCCATTCCGAAGGAGAGATGTCAGAAGCTTGTGGAAAGTAGGGGCCGGAGATGTAACGCCGTTATTGAAAATCATGGATATTCAACTAAATATTAAATTTTTCAAGCAATTATACATTTTGAGCTTATTTTCTATGAATTATTGGCAACATTTTGAAATTGTGCTATTTGTGTGACCATCCATATTTCGAATCAATGGCATAATGGATCGTTTCATGCATGTGGATATTCTAAAAAATCAAATGGAACCATTTGCATTTGTGAATATGCATGGGAATTGGATATTTCAACTCGATAACGACCCAAAGCACACATCTCGCGTCGTAAAAAAGTGGTTGAAGGACGAATCCAACGAAGTTCTGGAGTGGCTCAAACCCCTGACCTAAATCCAAAAGAAAATCTATGGATAGATGTTAAGGTCATGATATTCAGAAAAAAATTTGCTAATCTTGACGATTTGTGGACAGGTGTCCAAGAAGCTTGGAACTCCATTCCGAAGGAGAGATGTCAGAAGCTTGTGGAAAGTAGGTGCCGGAGATGTAACGCCGTTATTGAAAATCATGGATATTCAACTAAATATTAAATTTTTCAAGCTATTATACATTTTGAGCTTATTTTCTATGAATTATTGACATTTTGAAATTGTGCTATTTGTGTGACCATCCATATTTCGTTATTTTTTAATTTGTATCCCTTTTTTCAAGACAAAGCATGCAGTGAGAGCGAGAGAGATATATGCTTACAATTGTTTTTCCAGTTGTGCTGGGAGCAGCATTACGGCAGAGTTTATCGATTGCTATACTTTTGAGATACGATTTTGCTGGCAGGCTGGCTGTGAGTGTTTAAAAACATCATTTAGTTAAAAATTAGGCTTCGTTATTCGAATGAGAGACGGGAGTCGGGCTTAGAGACGACTGCGAACATTAATTTTTTATTTCGTCTATCATGCTATCTCTCTCTTCGCAGCAAATTTAAGTCTAGTATTCAGTAGCGAAAGGAATGGCTATCGAGAGGAATCAGGGTTGATATTCGTATGAAACCGATCAAAATATTCTGCCAGCAGAATGATTCCTCTAGGGTCATTAATTTGGTTGTATTCAGTACGAGAAAAATAATAGCCAAAATATGCTGAAAAAGTATTTCATGGTACTTGCGGTATTCTGCCAGGCACCAAGGTATACTTAACACGGTAGCCCGATTTACTCTCTCCCAACTTGTTATTTACGTGTCAGAAGAGAGAGAGAGCAAGAGAGCAATAAATTTGCTCTCCTGTCAAAACAAAGAAATTTGTACGTGCATGCATATGTTCTTATATACATATGTGAGTTTTTTGCTGCAACTAAGACCAGAATGATTGAATAAATATAATAGATAAAATTAAAAATTGTAATTTTTTTCTTTTATAATTTTTAAAAAATTTTTTGGTGCCCATTTTTTTTTTTGGGCTTTCTGGGCTTCATTAACTAATAAATTGACAACACTATTTTTTAGAGTTTTTTTTTTGTCATAATTAGTCTGCAGGAAAATTTTTTTTGTAATATTGTTGCCTTAAAATCTTCCGATGGCTTTTTGAGATAGCCCGCCGAAACTTGATCGACGTAACTAAATGAATAGTTATCTTTTTCCTCCTCTTGTAGTTTTCGTTTTTTAATAATGTATCCCGACATATACCCAAGAGCATCCTCCGTCAGCTCATCAACATCGTCGGGAAGTGTGGGAAAATACGACAATTCCGAGAAATCTTCAGCTTGTGGCAATTCAGGTAGCGCCCCGGCTGGAATTGTCATATCGATATTTATCCACGGTACATCTTCGACCTCAAAATGACCCTTTCTGCCCAAAAGTTTCGTATTACGTGCTAAATTTCATTGTAAAGAATATATTATAATTAGTTGAATGATCTACACAGACGATCAATACGGTAACTCCATTTTTGCAGTGTTGACACGCTGGGAATTGGAAACCCGTTCTTATAAAGGTGCCGATATGCACGTGAACCCGCTGAGTGAAAGCAAATGGCTTTAACGGGTTTTTCCTCCAATCCTTAATTTCCGCACCTGGTTTGCCGTAAAAAGTTTGCTGACACAGGCATTTAAATTGTTAGCCTTTTCCAGCTGTTGCTTGAGATTATATATTTCACTCTGCAAAGCCTTAACTTTAGTTTGCAGGCGCGAATTTTCAAGGGCTATGCCCGCTTCCACAACCTCCTTTCTGAAAATTAAATAAAACAATATTATTTTCATATACACGTGCTGCACATAAAACTATACTTACTCAGTTTGGGAGTTAAAATCCGTTTGATTATTATTCCAACCCGAAACAAAATGTTCGGTGTATTCGAATACATTTTTTTGAGCGTAATTTTGAACATTTATATCTGAGTACTAGGCTTTAGGTCATATGTTCATCAGCAAAATTTTCTTGCGACAGAAAGTAGCCCATATTTTGCTCTGTGACCAGTGTGATCAGATCTGCATGCTTTACGGTTACACTGTTTTGTGTTTGTTTATAAATAAAATCAGTTAAAAATTCAAATTTTGTATGAAAGCAAGCCGGAATGTACTATTTATGGGCTCTGTGGCGCTGGATAACGACAATGAACATAGAAAGCTCCGCATTATTGGATAAATCAGTAGATATATATCAAATTATAAATAAATAAAATTAGTATCGGGTATAAAATTGATAAACTACAATATCCATATAATCGGCTTCAATTAGATTAAATTTGTTTTCCATATTGCAATTTTCTAGCTGGCTGTCACTTTACTGGCAGAACTCCCCAAGCCGCTTGCTTTTGGTCTTCTTCATATTGATATCGATACACGAGTGTCGATGACGACAGAATATAGAAAATTTATATTTTCTACTCGAGCACAGCAAGTACCACCTTTTCTTTTCTAGTATACATCGTTGCCTTTCCAGTAGTAATCGGTCATTTTTTTTGCTTATCTGAGTACTCATTTGCAAAATTCTTGCGCAATGCACGCTGCAGGTTGACCGCCGTCGCTTGTCTCAAGGGGACTAGTTCCACCTATTTGCTGAAAGCATCGTGGAAAACTAGGAGAACATTATTACCATGCTTGGATCTCGGAAGGGGTCCGCGCACAACACCGCGAATGGCTCACCGACCTGCCTCGTCAGCATCTGTCCTGCGGGCTTCCTCTGCTCACCTTTGAACCTTTGGCGTTTCTCACATCCCCGCGCGTATCTGGTCGCATCCCGGAACATCCCTGGCCAGTAATATCGCTGGGCAAGTCGCGACATCGTCTTCCGTACTCCTTGATGGCCAGCCGTCGGCGCGTCATGACACTCCTGCATGACTCTCCTCCGTTTACCGGACTCCACGCATAGCTTCCAAGGGATGTAGTCCTCGTCGTCCGGTCTGTAGCCCAGGTGGCGGTATAACTGGTCGTTCTCGATGACATAATCTGGGAACTTGGAACCGGCAAAGGCCCCCCTCCTCTGTGGCTAGGTGTAACTCTTCTAGCGGCTGTCTCTACAGCGCGTCTGCCACTACGTTCGCCGGCAGCAATTTGCGGCTCGCGTACTCTATCACATTCTCCTGATCGGCGATGGTCCGCGTCAGCATGGCTCCCAGGCCGAAATCACTGGCGTCAGTCTGGAGGGTGAACCTTTCTTCAAAGTCTGGACACGCCAGTACCGGGGCTGTGGTGAGCTTTTCCTTGAGAAGATCCAAGGCGGCCTGCTGTTCTTGACCCCAATGCCACTTCAGCAGTACCAGGTCAGCGAAGTTCGGCACGAACCTTCGGTACCAAAACGCCATGCCGATGAACTGCCTCAGCTCCCTAAGGTTAGTCGGGGCATTCAGGTTTTGTATCGCCTCCACCTTCGCTGGGTCTGTCTCAATACCGTCCCCAGTGACCATTTGGCCCAAATATCGCATCTCCTGTCGGAAGAAGTCGCACTTCTTACGATTGACCCTCAAATTAGCGGCTCGTATACGCTGGAAAACCTCCTTCAGATTGGCTACATGCTGCTCCTTGGTTTCACCGACGACTACAATATCGTCCAGGTAGGCAAAGGCGTATGGCTCTAACTCCGGTCCGATTACGGTATCCAACGCCCTCTGAAACGTGGCAGTGGCCGAATGCAACCCGAAGAGCATTACTCGCCACTGGATCAGGCCTCTTCCCGGCACTGTAAAAGCCGTATATTCCCTGCTATCTGGAGCCATCGGAATTTGCCAGTACCCGTTTTTCAGGTCCAGCGTGGATATGAACTTCGCCTGTCGTAGCTTCTCCAGGATGTGGTTTATTTTGGGTGCGGGGTAAACAGTTAACAGTTTGCAAGTAAATTATTTACAGGCATGCATTTTTATCATTTCCATACGGATATCATCCCTGATTCCATCACAAGAAAATTTTGCTTATCTGAGTACTACGCTTAAGCACGACTCCCGACTATCAGTCGAATAACTGAAGCCCAATTTGTAACAAAATGAGGATTTCCAAAAGACACAGGTAACCAGCCAGCAAAATCGCATCTAAAAAGTTTAGTTATCGATATCAACTGGAAAAACAACTGTTCGCATATATATGTCTCACTCTCACTGCATGTTTTTGCATAGGGCTGTCTCTATTTTTGCAACTAGACTAGCTTCAAAGTCTAATTTCATACAGCTAATATTTAATAAGCTTAATAGTTTAACATTAAGTGACCCCGACGCGAGGAAGGCGCATTTTGCCGGTGGTTTCATAAAAATGTTCAATAATAACGGGTATTTATATGCAAAATCGAAAGGCTCGGTTGTGTTTCTGTTTAATCCTTTTACTTTTCCTGCCTGCTGCTCTATTTTCGTATATGTGCATATAATCCTATTTCCCTATTGTCGCACCTGTCTCTCTATCGCTCTTGCTCCCTTATCGAGCAGCTCTCATCCTTCAGAGGCGAGGCCGCAGCCTCTGCCGCGACCCGACGCTGCTGTCGCGTGCCATTCTGCTCTCTTTCGCTGTCGCTCTCTTGCTCATGCATCGGTCGATTTCTCGCAGCTTTCGCTCTTGCTGTCATTCTCTGCCGCCGGACTCTGCTCTGCTCTCTGCCAGTGATACTCATACCCGTGACTCGCCTCCGTGATCACTGCTCCCTTAATGATAATTTTGGTTGGTAGTTTTCTTACTCTATATTTTACTGGTTTCTCTTAATCTAATAAAGGTCAAATGAAAACTTACTAATGCCCATATGACATTAGAATTTTCTAAATTTACTGCGAAGAGAGAGATAGCATGATAGACATCGTTATATGAATGCTGGTAATCGTCGCGCAGTAGTTAAACATATGTTTTGCTTTGCGGGGGGAAGCATTTGTATACTATACAAAAATTTTTACTAAAAATGTTGTGAACGGAGGAAGCTACAGTGTTCCTTATAAATCTTGATGAGAACTCCCCTCACGTTTGGGATTTTCGCATACCCGATATAAAATCAAACACCTAAAGCAGGCTTACCTGTACTTACCTTATGTACTTACTTTTTATCTCGCGTTTCAATAGCCCTTTCGCCGACCAAATCTTTCTCTTTTTTTTGTTCTGCTGTTGCAGCATGTGACACGCAATCATATCATTATTTTGAACTATTATATTGTTTAAATCCAATATGCTTCCTATTTTGTTGATGTTTACATTTTTTCATCTTCTTCTTCCTCTTTTTACGAATTATAAACACTGCATTTATGTAATTACACAACACACATTGCCACCAAGCCAGCAAAATCGTATCTAGAAACTATAGCAATCGATAATCTCTGCCGCAGCGCTGCTCCCAGCTCAACTGTAAAAACAACTGGACGCATATATCTGTCTCGGTCTCACTGCATGCTTTTTGCATAAGGCTATCTCTCTCGTATCACCTCTATCTAGTCGCTGTTGTTTTCTGTGTACCTTACACACGCTTTTCACTCAGTATTTACTGAAATTTCGTTTCCCGCTTTTCCTGGCCTTCCTTGGCCGAGATTGAGTGGCTTTGATGATGGATTGTGGGCAGGGTTTAAATGTTAAATAAACCCTTGGAACTGCCGGTTGAGATGCTGACGGTGCTCAGATGTTGGTAAGCTCCATATGCTTGGATTGTGCAGCAGCTGATGTGTTGTTTTTCGCAGGTTTGACGGAAAAATTCACTTTTTAAGGAAGCGTCTCGTTTGCACGTCTATTCTACTTGAATGTATAATTGAGCCTTGATCCCACCACCACACATTACATACATTACATCCCACCACCACACATTACATACACACATTAATTTTTTGCACAAATCTAATATACCCCTTTACTCTTCGAGTACCGGGTATAAAAACAAAGCGAGCCCAAGAGCATAGGCCTGGGCACCCCTGGTATACAGGCAAAAAATTTACCGTTATCATTTTTCTCTTCTGCTTAAAGGCTAGTATCCAGCACCGCGGAAAATTACTGCCAGGAATCTGCTCTTTATTTCTTGTGTGTGGAACAAAACTTAAACAAAACAAAACTCGGCTACTCTAATAAATCAGCTGTGTTTTGTAAACAGCGCCAAATGTGATAGTTCAATTAAAATTTAAAAAGGAGAAAAATGGATTCTGACGATGATGTTATTATGTTGGGGGCGGCATATATTGTTGCAAACAAAAAATAGGAGGAAGTACAGCGCAGACGGAGGCACCAAAATGTCAAAATGATCAAAATGCTTATTTTCCGTAATCCGCCAAAGACATTGCCTTGCCTAAACTGAATTTATTAAAACAATCTTCTTCTCACGTTGAACATTCGCATCTTACTTTTTGGTTTTCGAACAGTTTTTGACTCCATCTTTTACATTCACTCCAGTAATAATAGTCGCATTAATTTTACTGGCGGGAATAGCAGCTGATCTGTGAGTCTACAATCGTGTCGATAGGCTTACTATCGATAACGATCTGTGGATTTCGTTCAGCTTGCTGGATACTGAGGCCAGTAAAACGCAACCGAAAAATTCCTGGCCCAGTTTTTTTTATATGGAGTTTGGCCGTCATTTTTCGTTTCCGCGGTGCTGGATACTAGCCCTTAAGCTTAATTTTCGTTCGCGTGCACTTATTTTGCGTGGTCATAGAAATAGCACATTTTAATGAAGCAGCAGTTAATTTCGA
Organism: Drosophila helvetica; assembly: GCA_963969585.1. Taxonomy (NCBI): domain Eukaryota; kingdom Metazoa; phylum Arthropoda; class Insecta; order Diptera; family Drosophilidae; genus Drosophila; species Drosophila helvetica. Next base: position 12,913,186 of record OZ018403.1, read on the forward strand.
GTAAAAAGTGGTTTTCGCAGAATTCTTTGTTTGATTTTCAATATTTCGGTACTGAATTGATATAACTTATCAAAAACGTGCTAAAATAGGTCGTGGAAGGCATTGCTCAATTGTAAAAAGGAAGATTATATTCACACTAAGTGAATCTGGAAAAAAAACCGTCTGAAATAGTCGAAAAAATGAAATTCTCCAGAAAGATGGTGTACAACACTACTCAATTAGTGAAAATAAAGCCCAACTTATTAAACTGATAAAAAGAATCGTAAGAAAAAACCAAGAAAAACGGATTTTATGACGGATAGCATCAGAGTGCGGAAGAGCAAAGCGGACCTTTTTAAATCCTCTCGAGAGATTATGAAGAAAATCAAGGATGAATGTGGTACGAATGTGTCAAGAAGATTAGTGGCTAGAAGACAACGAAGCTTCTTTGGGCGCATCAGCAGAAAGAAGCAACTCCTGTCAAAACGAAACATACGGGATAAGAGTATGAATTATTTGAAAAATGTCCTATGGGTCGATGAAACTAAGATAAATAAAGTAGGACCCGATGGCAAAACATTTGTTCGTTGTCCTGAAGGCCAAGCTCTTAACCCCAGATTTACAAAGAAGACCATGAAGCACGGTGGCGTATGCAATTTGCTAATCTTGTCGATTTGTGGACTGGTGTCCAAGAAGCTTGGAACTCCATTCCGAAGGAGAGATGTCAGAAGCTTGTGGAAAGTAGGGGCCGGAGATGTAACGCCGTTATTGAAAATCATGGATATTCAACTAAATATTAAATTTTTCAAGCAATTATACATTTTGAGCTTATTTTCTATGAATTATTGGCAACATTTTGAAATTGTGCTATTTGTGTGACCATCCATATTTCGAATCAATGGCATAATGGATCGTTTCATGCATGTGGATATTCTAAACGAGGGGGAACGTTATGAGCCGCGTCTGCGCCGCGGCTCTACTTTATACCCGGTACTCAGTCAGTATATATGTATGTGAGCTGGTTGTAATTTATTACATGTTCGCAAAAGGAAAATATTAAATTTTAGCCAAAAAAAAAACAATTTAAGTCGAACCTTTTCGGAGATTTTGATCTATTAGATGTTTCCATATTGGTTAACATAAATTTTTTACATCTGCCAATTCTACATGTTTTTATCTACTTCCTACATATACATACACGGCTGTGTGCGAGAGAGAGAGGGAATCAGTCTGCGCTTGGAAGGCCACTGAAATTTCATTTGTTCCTTCTGACTATATTTATGATCCGATCTGATCCAAATTCAATACTCTGATAGATATAGTAATTTTCTATGATTCTGCGTTTTTGGTTTTCCCGTATCTTCAAAATTGTAGATTTTCATCTTTTGTGGGGGCGGAAGGGGGCGTGGCCAAATTTTAAAACAAACTCGTCTCGGTTTGATATCACAGGAGCTTGGATAGAAAGTTTGGTGGTTCTAGCTCTTATAGTCTCTGAGAACTAGGCGTCAAAAAATTCGATCAGGCATAGCGCCTACCCCTGTGTGTGAGAGAGAGCGAGAGGGAACGATGCATTTCGAAATTGTTTTCTTCATTGTGGCTATATTTATGAGTCGATCTGATCCAGATTCAACACTCTGATAGATATTGTCATTCTCTACGATTCTGCGTTTTTAGTTTTCTCGTATCTTTAAAATTGTGCATGCCACAGATTTTCGTCCTTGGAGTGGGCGGAAGGGGGCGGGGCGAAATTTTGAAATACACTTGTAACAGTGCGATAGGACAGGAGTCTGGATACAAAATAGTGTTCCTCTAGCTTTTATGGTCTTTGAGCTATAGGCGCTAATGAAGACGGACGGACGGACAGACGGACAGACGGACGGACAGACAGACATAGCTATATCGACTCGGCTATTGATGCTGATCAAGAATATATATACTTTATGGGGTCGGAAACGCTTCCTTCTGGGTGTTACACACATTAATTTTTTTCACAAATCTAATATACCCCTTTACTCTTCGAGTACCGGGTATAAAAATCAAATGGAACCATTTGCATTTGTGAATATGCATGGGAATTGGATATTTCAACTCGATAACGACCCAAAGCACACATCTCGCGTCGTAAAAAAGTGGTTGAAGGACGAATCCAACGAAGTTCTGGAGTGGCTCAAACCCCTGACCTAAATCCAAAAGAAAATCTATGGATAGATGTTAAGGTCATGATATTCAGAAAAAAATTTGCTAATCTTGACGATTTGTGGACAGGTGTCCAAGAAGCTTGGAACTCCATTCCGAAGGAGAGATGTCAGAAGCTTGTGGAAAGTAGGTGCCGGAGATGTAACGCCGTTATTGAAAATCATGGATATTCAACTAAATATTAAATTTTTCAAGCTATTATACATTTTGAGCTTATTTTCTATGAATTATTGACATTTTGAAATTGTGCTATTTGTGTGACCATCCATATTTCGTTATTTTTTAATTTGTATCCCTTTTTTCAAGACAAAGCATGCAGTGAGAGCGAGAGAGATATATGCTTCCAATTGTTTTTCCAGTTGTGCTGGGAGCAGCATTACGGCAGAGTTTATCGATTGCTATACTTTTGAGATACGATTTTGCTGGCAGGCTGGCTGTGTGTGTTTAAAAACATCATTTAGTTAAAAATTAGGCTTCGTTATTCGAATGAGAGACGGGAGTCGGGCTTAGAGACGACTGCGAACATTAATTTTTTATTTCGTCTATCATGCTATCTCTCTCTTCGCAGCAAATTTAAGTCTAGTATTCAGTAGCGAAAGGAATGGCTATCGAGAGGAATCAGGGTTGATATTCGTATGAAACCGATCAAAATATTCTGCCAGCAGAATGATTCCTCTAGGGTCATTAATTTGGTTGTATTCAGTACGAGAAAAATAATAGCCAAAATATGCTGAAAAAGTATTTCATGGTACTTGCGGTATTCTGCCAGGCACCAAGGTATACTTAACACGGTAGCCCGATTTACTCTCTCCCAACTTGTTATTTACGTGTCAGAAGAGAGAGAGAGCAAGAGAGCAATAAATTTGCTCTCCTGTCAAAACAAAGAAATTTGTACGTGCATGCATATGTTCTTATATACATATGTGAGTTTTTTGCTGCAACTAAGACCAGAATGATTGAATAAATATAATAGATAAAATTAAAAATTGTAATTTTTTTCTTTTATAATTTTTAAAAAAATTTTTGGTGCCCATTTTTTTTTTTGGGCTTTCTGGGCTTCATTAACTAATAAATTGACAACACTATTTTTTAGAGTTTTTTTTTTGTCATAATTAGTCTGCAGGAAAATTTTTTTTGTAATATTGTTGCCTTAAAATCTTCCGATGGCTTTTTGAGATAGCCCGCCGAAACTTGATCGACGTAACTAAATGAATAGTTATCTTTTTCCTCCTCTTGTAGTTTTCGTTTTTTAATAATGTATCCCGACATATACCCAAGAGCATCCTCCGTCAGCTCATCAACATCGTCGGGAAGTGTGGGAAAATACGACAATTCCGAGAAATCTTCAGCTTGTGGCAATTCAGGTAGCGCCCCGGCTGGAATTGTCATATCGATATTTATCCACGGTACATCTTCGACCTCAAAATGACCCTTTCTGCCCAAAAGTTTCGTATTACGTGCTAAATTTCATTGTAAAGAATATATTATAATTAGTTGAATGATCTACACAGACGATCAATACGGTAACTCCATTTTTGCAGTGTTGACACGCTGGGAATTGGAAACCCGTTCTTATAAAGGTGCCGATATGCACGTGAACCCGCTGAGTGAAAGCAAATGGCTTTAACGGGTTTTTCCTCCAATCCTTAATTTCCGCACCTGGTTTGCCGTAAAAAGTTTGCTGACACAGGCATTTAAATTGTTAGCCTTTTCCAGCTTTTGCTTGAGATTATATATTTCACTCTGCAAAGCCTTAACTTTAGTTTGCAGGCGCGAATTTTCAAGGGCTATGCCCGCTTCCACAACCTCCTTTCTGAAAATTAAATAAAACAATATTATTTTCATATACACGTGCTGCACATAAAACTATACTTACTCAGTTTGGGAGTTAAAATCCGTTTGATTATTATTCCAACCCGAAACAAAATGTTCGGTGTATTCGAATACATTTTTTTGAGCGTAATTTTGAACATTTATATCTGAGTACTAGGCTTTAGGTCATATGTTCATCAGCAAAATTTTCTTGCGACAGAAAGTAGCCCATATTTTGCTCTGTGACCAGTGTGATCAGATCTGCATGCTTTACGGTTACACTGTTTTGTGTTTGTTTATAAATAAAATCAGTTAAAAATTCAAATTTTGTATGAAAGCAAGCCGGAATGTACTATTTATGGGCTCTGTGGCGCTGGATAACGACAATGAACATAGAAAGCTCCGCATTATTGGATAAATCAGTAGATATATATCAAATTATAAATAAATAAAATTAGTATCGGGTATAAAATTGATAAACTACAATATCCATATAATCGGCTTCAATTAGATTAAATTTGTTTTCCATATTGCAATTTTCTAGCTGGCTGTCACTTTACTGGCAGAACTCCCCAAGCCGCTTGCTTTTGGTCTTCTTCATATTGATATCGATACACGAGTGTCGATGACGACAGAATATAGAAAATTTATATTTTCTACTCGAGCACAGCAAGTACCACCTTTTCTTTTCTAGTATACATCGTTGCCTTTCCAGTAGTAATCGGTCATTTTTTTTGCTTATCTGAGTACTCATTTGCAAAATTCTTGCGCAATGCACGCTGCAGGTTGGCCGCCGTCGCTTGTCTCAAGGGGACTAGTTCCACCTATTTGCTGAAAGCATCGTGGAAAACTAGGAGAACATTATTACCATGCTTGGATCTCGGAAGGGGTCCGCGCACAACACCGCGAATGGCTCACCGACCTGCCTCGTCAGCATCTGTCCTGCGGGCTTCCTCTGCTCACCTTTGAACCTTTGGCGTTTCTCACATCCCCGCGCGTATCTGGTCGCATCCCGGAACATCCCTGGCCAGTAATATCGCTGGGCAAGTCGCGACATCGTCTTCCGTACTCCTTGATGGCCAGCCGTCGGCGCGTCATGACACTCCTGCATGACTCTCCTCCGTTTACCGGACTCCACGCATAGCTTCCAAGGGATGTAGTCCTCGTCGTCCGGTCTGTAGCCCAGGTGGCGGTATAACTGGTCGTTCTCGATGACATAATCTGGGAACTTGGAACCGGCAAAGGCCCCCCTCCTCTGTGGCTAGGTGTAACTCTTCTAGCGGCTGTCTCTACAGCGCGTCTGCCACTACGTTCGCCGGCAGCAATTTGCGGCTCACGTACTCTATCACATTCTCCTGATCGGCGATGGTCCGCGTCAGCATGGCTCCCAGGCCGAAATCACTGGCGTCAGTCTGGAGGGTGAACCTTTCTTCAAAGTCTGGACACGCCAGTACCGGGGCTGTGGTGAGCTTTTCCTTGAGAAGATCCAAGGCGGCCTGCTGTTCTTGACCCCAATGCCAATTCAGCAGTACCAGGTCAGCGAAGTTCGGCACGAACCTTCGGTACCAAAACGCCATGCCGATGAACTGCCTCAGCTCCCTAAGGTTAGTCGGGGCATTCAGGTTTTGTATCGCCTCCACCTTCGCTGGGTCTGTCTCAATACCGTCCCCAGTGACCATTTGGCCCAAATATCGCATCTCCTGTCGGAAGAAGTCGCACTTCTTACGATTGACCCTCAAATTAGCGGCTCGTATACGCTGGAAAACCTCCTTCAGATTGGCTACATGCTGCTCCTTGGTTTCACCGACGACTACAATATCGTCCAGGTAGGCAAAGGCGTATGGCTCTAACTCCGGTCCGATTACGGTATCCAACGCCCTCTGAAACGTGGCAGTGGCCGAATGCAACCCGAAGAGCATTACTCGCCACTGGATCAGGCCTCTTCCCGGCACTGTAAAAGCCGTACATTCCCTGCTATCTGGAGCCATCGGAATTTGCCAGTACCCGTTTTTCAGGTCCAGCGTGGATATGAACTTCGCCTGTCGTAGCTTCTCCAGGATGTGGTTTATTTTGGGTGCGGGGTAAACAGTTAACAGTTTGCAAGTAAATTATTTACAGGCATGCATTTTTATCATTTCCATACGGATATCATCCCTGATTCTATCACAAGAAAATTTTGCTTATCTGAGTACTACGCTTAAGCACGACTCCCGACTATCAGTCGAATAACTGAAGCCCAATTTGTAACAAAATGAGGATTTCCAAAAGACACAGGCAACCAGCCAGCAAAATCGCATCTAAAAAGTTTAGTTATCGATATCAACTGGAAAAACAACTGTTCGCATATATATGTCTCACTCTCACTGCATGTTTTTGCATAGGGCTGTCTCTATTTTTGCAACTAGACTAGCTTCAAAGTCTAATTTCATACGGCTAATATTTAATAAGCTTAATAGTTTAACATTAAGTGACCCCGACGCGAGGAAGGCGCATTTTGCCGGTGGTTTCATAAAAATGTTCAATAATAACGGGTATTTATATGCAAAATCGAAAGGCTCGGTTGTGTTTCTGTTTAATCCTTTTACTTTTCCTGCCTGCTGCTCTATTTTCGTATATGTGCATACAATCCTATTTCCCTATTGTCGCACCTGTCTCTCTATCGCTCTTGCTCCCTTATCGAGCAGCTCTCATCCTTCAGAGGCGAGGCCGCAGCCTCTGCCGCGACCCGACGCTGCTGTCGCGTGCCATTCTGCTCTCTTTCGCTGTCGCTCTCTTGCTCATGCATCGGTCGATTTCTCGCAGCTTTCGCTCTTGCTGTCATTCTCTGCCGCCGGACTCTGCTCTGCTCTCTGCCAGTGATACTCATACCCGTGACTCGCCTCCGTGATCACTGCTCCCTTAATGATAATTTTGGTTGGTAGTTTTCTTACTCTATATTTTACTGGTTTCTCTTAATCTAATAAAGGTCAAATGAAAACTTACTAATGCCCATATGACATTAGAATTTTCTAAATTTACTGCGAAGAGAGAGATAGCATGATAGACATCGTTATATGAATGCTGGTAATCGTCGCGCAGTAGTTAAACATATGTTTTGCTTTGCGGCGGGAAGCATTTGTATACTATACAAAAATTTTTACTAAAAATGTTGTGAACGGAGGAAGCTACAGTGTTCCTTATAAATCTTGATAAGAACTCCCCTCACGTTTGGGATTTTCGCATACCCGATATAAAATCAAACACCTAAAGCAGGCTTACCTGTACTTACCTTATGTAATTACTTTTTATCTCGCGTTTCAATAGCCCTTTCGCCGACCAAATCTTTCTCTTTTCTTTGTTCTGCTGTTGCAGCATGTGACACGCAATCATATCATTATTTTGAACTATTATATTGTTTAAATCCAATATGCTTCCTATTTTGTTGATGTTTACATTTTTTCATCTTCTTCTTCCTCTTTTTACGAATTATAAACACTGCATTTATGTAATTACACAACACACATTGCCACCAAGCCAGCAAAATCGTATCTAGAAACTATAGCAATCAATAATCTCTGCCGCAGCGCTGCTCCCAGCTCAACTGTAAAAACAACTGGACGCATATATCTGTCTCGTTCTCACTGCATGCTTTTTGCATAAGGCTATCTCTCTCGTATCACCTCTATCTAGTCGCTGTTGTTTTCTGTGTACCTTACACACGCTTTTCACTCAGTATTTACTGAAATTTCGTTTCCCGCTTTTCCTGGCCTTCCTTGGCCGAGATTGAGTGGCTTTGATGATGGATTGTGGGCAGGGTTTAAATGTTAAATAAACCCTTGGAACTGCCGGTTGAGATCTGCTGACGGTGCTCAGATGTTGGTAAGCTCCATATGCTTGGATTGTGCAGCAGCTGATGTGTTGTTTTTCGCAGGTTTGACGGAAAAATTCACTTTTTAAGGAAGCGTCTCGTTTGCACGTCTATTCTACTTGAATGTATAATTGAGCCTTGATCCCACCACCAAAGTAAAATGTCGTGTCAATTCATGTCAATTTTGAATTTTTTCTTAACGAACTAACTAATACAAAATCTAATTTAAAATGTGCATTTTGCAACAAAGCAAAAGGATTTTAAAATTTTGGATGAATCCATAGTTGAAGAGGAAAACTTGGAATATGGTATTTGCATGCAAGAATAAGATGGATGGAGTTAAATTCAAGTTGCATATACCATTCCGCGAGAGGGAGACTCTTTTGATAACAGCGCAGCGACAAAAACAAAACGATAGGAAACAAATTATTCAAGAAAAATTCACTGAAGGTGGGGAAACAAGGATATGGAAACGCAAACTATAGAAACTCATCACGGACATTCTTTGAAAAAGAAATTCGAAATTACTGCAGAAATAACTGGTGTGGATATTGAAATAATCAAAAGATTGGGTGTCATTTTGAATGTTTTGAACTGCAATGCATATGGTCAAATTTTAATTGAATATCAAAGCTTACCAATTGAAGAGATTTCAGAGAAAGCACAGTAACCGGGAAACAAGGATTACAAGAAAAACAGGTACAAAAAAAAATCGGCAAATAGTTATTCTGCAGAATTTTTAAGTTTGTTAGATATTCCTCCGTCTAGAAGTGGAGGCATATTTTACATTATTATACCCGGTACTCGAAGAGTAAAGGGGTATATTAGATTTGTTGAAAAAATGGATGTGTGTAACACCCAGAAGAAGCGTTTCCGACCCCATAAAGTATATATATTCTTCATCAGCATCAATAGCCGAGCCGATATAGCTATGTCTGTCTGTCCATCCGTCTGTCTGTCCGTCCCTCTGTCCGTCTTCATTAGCGCCTATATCTCAGAGACTATAAAAGCTAGAGAACACACAATTTTGCGTCCAGACTCCTGTCTTATCACACTGTTACAAGTTTATTTTAAAATTTCGCCCCGCCCTCTTCCGCCCACTCCAAGGACGAAAATCTGTGGCATGCACAATTTTAAAGATACGTGAAAACTAAAAACGCAGAATCGTAGAGAATGACCATTATCTATCAGAGTGTTGAATCTGGATCAGATCGGATCATAAATGTAGCCACAATGAAGAAAACCATTTCGAAATGCATCGTTCCCTCTCGGTCTGTCTCACACACCGGGTTGGGTGCTGTGCTCATTCGTCCAGATGAGCGCCTAGATCTCAAAGACTATAAGAGCTAGAGCAACCAAACTCTCTATCCATGCTCCTGTGATATCACTTGAGTACAAGTGTATTTCAAAATTTTGCCACGCCCAAAACCAAAATCTGTGGAATCTACAATTTTTAAGATACGACAAAACGCAGAATCTGCGAATTCAAATACACTTCGAAGGTGACAGTCTTCAGGAACCCCCGGAACACAAACTGGGAGAAGTTTAGGAAGACCGTTACCTCGAAGCTCGCGAATCCGGGAATAGTGAAATCCGCGGTCTGCCTACCAAGGAGCATGCCCGCCATCAAGGAACTTCTGCTCGAACATCGAGAAAGTGCCTGAAACAGCAAGACTCAGGAAGCTGCTCTCGAAGCAGCCCACCATACAGAGTCAGCTACAATTAAATAACGGACAGTGGTCAGAAGACAGCGAAGAGGCTCTGACAGCACTAATGGAGGCCCACTTCCCGGGATGCACCGAGGTCACTGATGCTGAAACGCATCAGGACCTAGCAACCGAGGAACAAACACCCCCGACAGATCTAATAACCCACAAGAAGATCCAATGGGCCATAGACTCCTTTGCGGGCATCAAAGCACCTGGACTGGACGGAATATTCCCAGCCATGTTGCAGGCGACCAAAGAGACGATCATCCCATGGCTCTTCGCAATATACTCGGCATGTCTAAGTACAGGCTATATCCCTATCCAATGGAGAACGGCTAGAGTTGTCTTCCTCCCAAAGGCAGGAAAGTGCAGCCATGCCAGTCCCAAGGATTACAGACCGATAAGCCTTACCTCTTTAATGCTAAAAAAGCTGCTGGACGGATACATCAGGAAGGAGGTGGGAGGACTGATGTCAACCAACCAGCACGCTTATACCAAAGGGAAATCGGTGGAAACAGCTCTACATTCACTAGTAGCTACCATCGAGAAGGCTCTCAACAATAAAAAGTATGCACTTATTCGTATAACCGGAGCATTTAACAACGTAGCCACGAACGCAATAATGGATCGCCTTGAAGCGACCCACACACACCAAGCAATCAACCTATGGATAAAGAACCTCCTGAGTTGTAGACGGGTGCATTCTGAGTGGGGCACCGCTGCCACGGTAAAGGGAGCGCATAGAGGCACACCTCAAGGTGGAGTCTTGTCGCCCCTCCTGTGGAATCTGGTGGTCGACGACCTCATCAAGAGATTCGAGAGGAAGGCCCCAAAAATAACAGCTTATGCAGACGACATAAGCATAATTATTACGGGCGTATGTCCATCGACTCTCAGCTCCATAATGGAACGAACACTCAGGGAGATATGCGAGTGGGCGGACGAAGTAGGACTCGATATCAACGCGGACAAGACGGACCTCATCCTCTTTACAAAGAGGTACAAGGTACCGGCATGGATCCCCCCAACAATCAACCAAACAAGGCTAACCCCGAAAACACAGGTCAAATACCTCGGCACAGTACTGGATAGCAAACTGGCATGGAAACCCAATGTAGTGGAAAGGGTGAAGAAGGCCACCATTGCGCTTTATGCATCCAAGAAGATGCTTAGCAGCACATGGGGCCTGTCACCCGCCCTAATGCATTGGATCTACATCTCGGTGGTGCGACCAACTCTGCTGTATGGAGTCCTAGTGTGGTGGCAAGCAACTGAGACGTACCACAAGCTTATGGAAAGGACCCAGCGACAGGCTTTGCTATGTATCACAGGGGCGCTGAGGTCAACCCCAACTATAGCACTTGAAACCATACTCGGGATCGATCCCCTCGACATCCACGCTCGGCTGACTGCGGGTAAAGCAGCACAGCGACTGATCGGATCAGGGAACATGTCACCCCAAGGATACGGGCACAGTTCAATTGGGAGGAACATGACCAGTCATACAGACTACATGACCCCCCAAACTTGCCTAGAGGTCAAAACCAACACATTTTTGGGACCCGAAGACTGGAAAAAGGGACGGGACCAGACTCAACACCTCAACATATATACTGACGGCTCCAAGATGGACGGAGGAGTAGGAGCGGGCTTATATTGTACAAACCCCGAAATATGGGTGTCATATAGGCTACCAGACCGATGCAGCATATTCCAGGCGGAAGTCTTCGCTATCAAGTAGGCAGCAGAGGTCGCTCAGCAAATAGAGCAAATAGTGAGTCTAATGCCTCCCTAATGCCTCACCACGTTGTGTGGAACATATTCGTCGATAGCCAAGCAGCGATAAAATCCATGCAGTCGTTCGCAGTTGGCTCCAGAAGTGTCCTGGCAAGCAGGGAGGCATTAGACTCACTATGCACGACCAAGTCAGTGCGAATCTACTGGGTTCCCAGCCACCAGGGCATCGAAGGAAACGAGGCTGCGGACGTTCTGGCTAAGGAAGGCGTTGGGCTGACGAGCGAAAGAATCGAAAACGTGCCTATCTCCCTTAGAACGCTACGATTACAAATGTGTAATAATGTAAGTGTAACGAATTTGAACTGAACTTATTGCGCTTATTTATAGAAAAATAGCACTGTAAATTTTGCGGAATGGATGGGATTAAGCAAAATGGATCCTAAATTTAGTTCGCTTTTGCGGTACATATCGCCATATATCGTTTATATGATCGTTACTTCATTGCATGCAGTTGTTAATCTCAGGGATCATCTTATACGATACTCAATGTTCGAACGCAAGGAGCGGAAAGTATTGTTTCCAAATATAAGTAGACAAGATGCTGAGCGTGATTTTGCAGGCCTTATAAAATATCTGTTAAATTATAGTTATTTTAAGTTTGGACTAGAGATTACACTGATTGGACTGGTCTCTACTATTGTTCTTAGGCGCGATCTGCTTTCATTGACTTATGCGATTTGGCTTATATTATTACTTAGCCTGAATCGAATGCAGTGTGCACGAATTTGGGAAATTTTTCAGCTATACCTTGTGCTTTCTATTTTTGTGCAGTACTTATATATCCTTAATTTTCCCCCAAATCTCTGCAGTGGGAAGGAAATTTATGATTTACTTAAATTAAATAAGGACTTATCCATTGCCTTTGCAGAGTCGTCGAAAGATTCCCCGTATGTAAATTCTACAAATACTATTTGGAGAATGTTGGATAAGTCAACAAAAACGTTCTACAAAACTAAACTTATGCTCGATTTTATTGTTCTTTTGCTCATTTCACGCCAGCGTAAATCTTTTAAGGCAGAAATACATCATTTTGATGACTCCTACCTTGGAGGTGATAACAAAAACGTAGTATATAATATAGCAAAACTTGGACATGTCTATTTTGAAAATCCAACACATGATTTTTGTTCATATGTACGAAACTATGCAGATGTTTTTAAAACTGCTGTATTTTGCGGTTTTTTTTGGATAACACTTGCTATAGTTTTTATGGGAGGCGTTTGCAGCATTGATATTCTTTCTTTGGGTTACATTATATTTGCTTTGGTGTTTCTACTGCAGGGATCGGAAGTGTATTTGCAAAATATTCATTATATTATCTGTCGCTGGAACTGTCTCATTGCATTTAATATTTTAAATATAGTTGTTAAAGTCAGCATTATTGTACTAGAAAAGATAATCAAGGCAATTGATAAGCCATTTCTGAATGCCCTTTTTACAGTTTTGCACCATGATAGATCATTCGATCTGCAAAAGTCCGATCAAAATAAAGTATCTAATGAGATTGATCCAACAGACGAAGACTTCTACTATGGTCCACAAAACCTCATCTTCAAGAATACTTTGGTCTGGCATGCGATTATTTTTGCATTTGTTATATTTCAACATCGAATTTTCCGGTCATACTACTTTTGTCATATTATAATGGATACGCAAGCTAATACTATTCTTGCTACGCGGTAAGTATCCTTTATAAATTTCTAAGCTTTTGCTTCACATAAGCAGGTAAGAATGATATCGCCCCCTACATTATTATGCCACATGTGTAGCTGTCGTTTTGACCTTAAAAACATTCCTCCTTTCGTTGGTTATGATAGCCGTCCGGTCAATCTAGGTTGATCTAGGTACTCCTTGTTACATGTCATGTGCTATTTTTCAAACCAAAAGTGCGCAGGGCTACACGCATCATTGAGAGGTAATTTTTTGACAATTTAAATCTCTTCAAATGATCGGCTCTCCGACGCACCCTGGAACCCGACAGCCTCACGGACGTTTGCTGATGTCCCCGAGTCAGCACTGTAGCGGTGCAGCAATGTATGGTGGGGCTTCGAGCATACTCTGCAATGCGTAGATTTGCAGGCTGAGACATTATGCCCTTTACGCAAACAATTAATACAAAGTAGGATCCCCTTTGCAAATCTAAATCTAGTCATGACCGACACAGCTGAAAATGACGAACAAATAGTAATACAATGATCAGCGGATTTGCAGAACAGTTGTTAGTTGATTAGTTAGTTGATTGGGATACCGCCAGCTATGTTTTGCCAGACTGCTTATTTTTTTATTCTTGTGAACCTTTTCGACACCTAGCCCGCCCGGAATTTTTTAGGGCAGCTACGCAATCCCTCCAAGACGGAACTTTTAGGTAATCCAAATTTTCCTCCCACATAGAACGTGTTTTCGAGTAAACTTTCGACATGACGATGTGTATCAGGAGGGCGTGAGCAATGACCTTGTCATCCCACACTGATAGCAACGACTCATGTATGGCAGATACCGTGTCAATCAATGATCGTAATGCACTAGCCGATGGACCCTTCATCGCCTGTAAGTCAAAAAGTCTAGATATGCCATCCAAGAACATAAGGCACTCGTTATCATAGACCTGCTTTAGAGCGTCAAGAGCCTTGGAATAATTTTTCTCTGTCACCTGGAACGCCTTTACCGTACCTAATGCGTCGTTCTCTCAGCAATTCAACAGGTGATTGAACTTTTCGACATTGCTTAGGGACATGTCGCTATCTATAATGCTTGTGAATAGGCCTATGAAAATTTTTAAAATCAGAGTAATTGCCACCGAACAATTTCATCTTGGGAAGATTCCGTGTATGTGACATGGTTGTATTTAAGGCTAAATCGTTCAAAGAACTAGGCTGATTTGGTTTTTGATTAGCCATAAACAACGCTTTAGTTGACACGCACAATTCTTCAAGGTCAGAACGCGATGCTTATTCGGGGTCAATGTCGAAGCGAAAGAGAGCGAGAGAGAACAAAACGCAATAGCAGAAGCAAGCTTGCATAGGAGACCAATGACCTTACCAAGGAAGCGGAAATAATATTCTCTGACCGCTACGTTGCCGAATTTCTTGGGTACCGTACAATTCGGTGGCCCAACCAAGATTACATATGTATATGATTTATTTTTAAGTGTTCATCACCTCAGCCATTTGATGGGAACTATGTGGGTGATAAACTCTTATACCCAAGTCCAAGTAGCTGGTCCGTTCCACGTTGATACTTCCAAACTGTCCAACGAAGGATGAGCTGCTTGTTGATGGGCGACTCCAAATCCAAGTCCACGATATGTCCAGACAGCGATTAAGATCGTTCCACGGAGATCCAACTTAATTGAGTCCACCCGGGGGCACTAAAATGTTTGTGCAGTTCACAAATTGAGAAAGTGCCGGTAAGGCACAAACAACTTTATTTTGCAGTTGTTCCGAACAAATGTTGCAAACACAATCAAATCTGACCGACCAAGAAAAAACACGTCTGAACAGTTTCGAATTTAAATTTAGAGAGCCTCCATATTTATTCAAGCCCTTCTAGGACGTTTTCAAGCTAATGTCTCTGTGGTGAATTGTTAGCGGCTGAGCGAGTATACTCGTAACAGCGCTTAGTTAAGGGTTTGCTTCAAGTTTACATATCATTCTTTTTCTTTATGTATTTTTTAATCTAATGATGATGGCCCCCAGGCAACTGAATTGCCTTATCAATGCTGTCATTTGCGACGACAGCTAAACCTTTAGTGCAGCTGCTAAAAGAAGGTGGTCCGTTCCCTATGAATAGAGAACGGGTGAGGACGTTTGAAACTCTTAAAAATGCGTTAGCAAATCCTCCGGTATTAGTCATTTTTAATCCAAATAGAGAAACGGAGTTACATACAGACGCAAGCTCATATGGTTATGGCGCAATACTGATGCTAAGACAAGATGATGGTAAGATGCACCCTGAGTCCTATTATTCCGGTAAAACAACAGAAACAGAATCTCGGTATCATAGTTTTGAACTAGAGACGTTAGCCATAATTTATGTATTGAGACGATTTAGAGCATATCTGAAGCATAGGTCTTTTAAAATAATTACGGATTGTGATTCGCTAGTGCAGACGTTAACCAGAAAGTCTATTAGCCCTAAAATAGCGCTTTGGTCCTTAGAGTTAGAGAACTATGCATAGACCTGGGACCAGTATGGTGCACGTTGACGCGTTGAGCAGAAAAGATCAAGTAATATTCCAAAGGATGATCATAGAGTCAAAAACGGTTTAGACAAGCAGGAAAGTAGTGTGTAATATAGGAGGAATTGTGTAACTAAAAAGCCCTGATAGCGAGCATAGAAGTACCGTAGAGAACCCTGTGATTGAGTGTTGATAATCAGGCTCAGTAGAAAGTAGCTTGAGAAACATTGGTAGTGATGGTAGAGATATCCTAGAAAATGTAGTGCATAGAAGTAGCGTAGAGAACCCTGTGATTGAGTGTAGAGAATCAGGCCCAGTAGAAAGAAGCCTGAGAAACATTGGTAGTAATGGCAGAGAAAACCAAGAAAATGTAGTGACTGAATTTAAGGAAGAAGATGGGTCGAAGATCGAGATTAAAGATTTTAGTCAAAGTAGAGGAAGCGTTAATAATGTAGTGGGGGGAGTAGAGTATATTCGTTGTGGAAATTCAGATAAGAAGAGAAAATGTGTAGAGGATACAGAGAGGAAGCAGTTAGAGTTTCAGGAGGAAGGCTTATTGAAATCTTTGATAGTTCGGGTAGTAGGTGCAACATCAGAAGATGTCGATTTGATATTGAAAACTGAGCAGCTGCGGGATAAGGAGGTAGTAAGGATTCAGAAAATGATAGAATATGGAATTGATGTGGAGTTTGAAAAGATAGATGATATAGTATACAAAAGAAATGAGGAGAACAAACTATGTTTCTATGTACCAATGTGTGTGGAAGAGCAGCATATAAGGCGGTCACATGAGAAACAGGGACATCTAGCAGTAGAGAAGTGCGTGAGTGACCTTTCGAGGACCTAATGGTTTCCGTCAATGAGAACTAAAGTAGCAAGGTTCGTTAGAAACTGTTTACCGTGTATATTACATTAAAGGCCTAAAACGATTCATAATAGAACGCTCCATAGTATTCCAAAGTCGTGTGTACCGTTTTACACCCTACATATTGATCATTTGACCATTGCCGAGTATTAGATCTAAACGAAAACACCTCCTTGTGGTAATAGATGCTTTCACTAAGTTTGTTACCAGCACGTGGGAAGCGAAGGATGCCTTAAGTAAATATTTTGATTTCTATAGTCCCCCTACTAGGATAATATCGGATCGAGGGACATGTTTCACATCGTTAGAGTTCTCTAGTTTTCTGCAGGAAAAGGAATAGAGCACATTAAAGTAGCTACGGGTGCACCGCAGGCGAATGGCCAAGTGGAACGGGTGAATCATGTTCTGACTCCGATGTTAGGGAAATTGTCGGAACCTCTCAAGCAAGCTGATTGGTATAGAACAAGGTAGAGCACGCCATTAATAACGCTCTTGACAGTAGCACGAAAAATACACCCAGCATATTTTTATTTGGGATACCTCAGAAGGGACCTGTGGTAGATGAATTAACTGAATACCAGAGAAGTTAGCTTCGGATCATAGAGGGTTGGAAATCATTAGAGAAATAGCAAGTAAGCATATACTGCGCACAGTGGGACATCAGACGCAAAGAGGTGGCAAAAGTAAAAAAATGTATGAGCGCTTTGGATAAAATGAATACACGCATCTAACAGAGAATTTCCCAGAGCTTACAAAATGCAAATTTTCTAGCTAATCAAACTTTTATTTAAGGAGATATGAGCATTCAAAATTGAAAATTATTTCAGTGTGCACAAATGTATTCAACTTTTTTTTATTGCTGCATTTTTGAGGATGAATTAAAAGTAAACTACGTTACGTATGAGCGTTTTGCGTTTCTGTTTAGGTATATTTATTGCTTTAGTAATCAATAAAAACCTATTCTGTTGCATGGACAGTAATCAAGAAAAACGTATTTTCAAAACATCTAATTTTTGAGCTGTTTTTCAACTTTAACTTGACTTTACAAAAAAAGTTCATCAAATTTTCCCGAGATATCTTTTGTATATGTTTATTAAATATTTGTTAACCAAACTTTCCAGTCCCATTTCGGAAGATTGAGGAGCTTGGCTTCTAGATCGCTTTAAGTGACGCTACCTCGCTCGAAAAACAGGCGAAAAAATGCTGTCGCAGGTGCTAAATCCCATACAAAATCATATTTTGGCCGTTTTTTGAGCAAGGTAGCGTCACTTAAATCGATCTAGAAGCAAATCGCCTCAATCTCCCGAAATGGGATTAAGAAGTTTGGTAAAGGAATATTCAATAAACGTATACAAAAAATATCACGGGAAAATTTAATGAACTTTTTTTTTAAAGTCAGATCAAAGTTGAAAAACAGCCCAAAAATTAGATCCATATACTAATGCATCCATATATTTTTGACAAGCTTTTTGTTAAAAAAATATTATTTTTTTTAAATTTAAAAAAATGTATATTTTATCAAAAAGCAAATATAAAATAATTTTTTTGTAAAATTGACAATTAAACGTTCTTTATTGATTTAAATTTTGGAATAGTTTTCCCAATTGGATGAAACGAAGGTTTGGTGGTGAAAATTATTTGTATTTTTAATTAGCGAAAAAAGAGACGAAAAGAGGAGCTCCTATCGCTGCAAGCCACGATAGGCGATCATGGGAAGGACAATTCCTTTCGTTGATAACAGCCGTAAGAATAATGACAACCTAGATAATAATATCATTACTATAAACATAATTGTGTATGTCAAATCTTTTTATTTTTATATTTATATTTATATGGTGTGTACTTTTAATAATATAATAACATCCAAAATGCGTGCGTATCTAACTCTTTCGCTTCCCACTTTTATTCATGCAGGAGCAGATAACTAACGCTAAGGTAAACAGTCATGCGATGATCAGAGTCATAAGCAAACAAAAGAAAGGTCTGAGCATCTGTCACATAAATGCACAAAGCCTGACAAAAAAGATAGATGAATTTAGATTTTTATTTGTCAACTCGTCAGTAGATATTATATGTGTGTCCGAAACGTGGTTTATGTCTAGTGTATGTGACTCGTTGATTTTGTGTAGTGGTTATAATGTCTTTCGATCGGACCGTCAGGGACATGCTGGCGGGGTGGCGATTTATGTGAGCAAAAGATTAAAATCTGGGGTATTACTTAGACAACATGTGCGAAGTGCAATTGATTTTTTGTTTATTACTGAGACAAGCATCACGAATACGTCCGATACCCTTATAGGCTGCTTATATCGTCCGCACCGAAATATTGAATATACACTATCACTGAGCTATCACTGACATATGCTGACATAATTTTGACTGGCGACTTCAATAGTAACATACTGAAGGAGACACACCTCGCAAACGATCTGGAGGCAATTGGTCTAGGACTAGTTAATTCAGCCCAACCCACTCAACTTAGCACTACATGCAACACCCTACTGGACCTATTCTTTTTCTCCAAGCATGACCTGATATTTTTAATATATGACACCCACACAGACACAGAAGAATATGTGATAAGCTACCGAGACCTTAAAAACATTGACAATAACCTGCTGGCTATATATCTTAGACTAAATTGGACAATAATATATTCATTGCACCTAGTAGGGGACCAACTTGACATCTTAGAAAATAACATCCGACATTTATACAAAACTACATGGTTTAGCAATGAAATCAGGCGTGAAATACTGCTTCGAAATAAAGCGTATGACAAATGGACACGTTATAGGACACAATATCACTACACCCTGTTCAAAAGTATTCGAACCAGAGTTAAAAAGTTAATAAAGACAGCAAAAACCAATTATTATAGTTTACATTTTCAACGAGCAATGAACTCTGTTCAAATCTGGAAAAAACTAAAAAATGTTGGAGTAGGAAAGCAAACCCCTCAGAGCTCTGATGAACCCGATGTTGAGGCCTTAAATTCCAACTTTGTGAATTCGCACGTACCTGAAGTTAGAGTAAACTCGTACCTGTCCTCTGTACCTGATAATAACTGTGATACTAACTTTAGCTTTATGTGTGTTGAGCAATGTGATGTCCTGGAGTCAAACCTAAAACTCAAATCAAACGCTATTAGCCTAGACGATATTAACCCTAAATTTTTTAAAATTCTCCTTCCAATTATAATCAGTCATATTACCTATATTTTCAACAATGCCATAACTTCGTCTACTTCTCTGACACAGTGGAAAGTGGCAAAAATCATACCCGTACCCAAAGCTGCAAGTGAATATAGACCAATATCAATTCTACCATTCTTATCAAAAGCGTTCGAAATCTTAATGACAAAGCAGATAAATCATTTCACGCTGTCTAATTGTCTTTTATCTGACAAACAATCAGGATTCAAAAAGAACCACAGCTGTATAACGGCAATTCTTAATATCGTAGAAGACATTCGAAAAAGCAGGATAACAATAATGTAACGTTTTTAACACTACTTGACTACAGTAAAGCATTTGACACGGTTAACCACGAAATATTATGCACTAAGCTAGAAAATCTTTTTTGTTTCTCTTCGTCTGCTATAAGTCTTGTGAAAAGTCAATCCGTTGTAACTGTGTCTCAGTCCTCGTCACTTTTATCTGTTAAACGTGGTGTTAACCATGGATCCGCACTCGGCCCTCTTCTGTTCTCAATTTATGTTAATGACCTACCAAATGTTGTGTCTCAATGTTCAGTCCATATGTATGCTGATGATGTTCAAATGTACGTAAGTCGTCCTCTAGGTAGAGTCCATGAATGTATTGATGTAAGTAATAATGCGCTTAATACCATTAATGAATGGGCACTAAAAAACGGGCTGTGTGTAAACCCGGTAAAATCTAAATGTTTAGTTATATATAAAAAAGCTTTAGACACGTCCGCATTTGAGCAACTCAAGATCGGCAACACATCCATCAAATATGTTGACAGAGCCAACAATCTAGGCATCGTTTTCAATAGAACTTTAAGTTGGAATGACCATATACGCAAGGCGATAGGAAAAACTTATGGCCTACTCAGGCAACCACACTAAAAACTTCATACCACTAAACTTAAAACTACTGATAGCCAAAACATATCTGACCACAACACTATTATATGGAATAGAAGTTTTTTGCAATGCAGATGCTAACAGTAAACAAAGGCTAAATGTGATGTTTAATGATATTGCTCGCTATGTTTTTAGACTGAAGAGACGTGATCATGTCTCACAATTTTCGAAAAAAATATATAATCTAAATCTTAGTAGCTGGATAATTTGTAATTTTTCTCCTTAAACTAATAATTACAAAGGAACCAGCTTACTTGTATAATGAACTATTCCCCACAGTATCCAGACGAAGGAATGATTTTGTTTGCTCAAGATGTAATCTCGCAAGTTCTGATAAACAATTCTTTGTTCATGCAGTTGGACTGTGGAATCAGCTCCCAAATGATAAGAAACTGATTAGAAACGCAACGCAATTTAAATTAAAACTATACACACACCTAAAGACCCAACTAGAAATTTAAAAAATTTAATTTTACTAATTAAATGTTTAGAATTGAAAACAAGTATGTAAATTATATTATAAGATTAAATAATTTTGTGACTAGTGCTTTAAATATAAGTTAATCTTGTAGCACTAGGTTAAAGAAAATCCAAATAAATAAATAAAAGATTGGCGGACGTGCGTTCGATTTCAAGTATTTTAACGAATTCTTTATGGCTTCCTTACAATGCGATCTTAAACCTAACTTATCTAGTTTGGTGAGGCAGGGCGAATTCGCCCAGAGCGAGAGAGAGCTTTCTGCGCTCCCGCTCCGCCTTAATTACACTCTCCAACAAATAGGCAGCTCGATGCTACACCGACCCCGTTGAAGGCCTGGAAGGCTTCAACTCATTGGTAGAAGAGCCAGTTTGTGTATTGGCCTCCTGAACACTGCTCCGCTATTCGTCCTTAGGTTGACCACCCTGACCTTTCCGTCTTGGCCGGCGTTTGTGGCGACGACCCTCCCGACGAGCCACTGTTGAGGGGGCAGGTTGTACTCGGCGACGACCACAAGGCTTCCTTCCTAGATGTTGGGCTGCCCCCGGTGCCACTTGCTTCTCATTTGCAAGCCCAGCACATACTCCCGGGACCATCGCTGCCAGAACATTTGCCTGGCTGACGAGACAAGTCGCCAACGCTTTAAGCAACTCAGACCCTCCTGGTCCGGGGTCCTGGATGCTGGGGGTGCGATGAGCGGCCCGCCTGTCAGCAGGTGTCCGCGTCTCCGTCGCTTGGGTCTGGGCTTAGGGGTCCGAGCGGGCGCGAGTTCAGGACCGCCTCGATCCCGATCAGCACGGTCTCCAACTCCCACCCGCTTCTTGACGCAAATTCGCGTATCGCGTCCGCTTCTGCCTCTATACTGGTCCTCAGCTCGTTGAAGTGGCGACTGGCTCAGACGAAGTTGTCGCAGTTCACCCTTTGCGGACATCCTCGACGACCGACGAACCTTTGGAATGCCAATAAAAAAGAGTTAGTCGTCAGATCGGAGACAATTTCTAAATGAACTGCCTTGGACGCAAAACAGACAAATAACGCAATGTAGGACTTATAGGGGGGCTTTCCTCGAATTTTCACAGTCGTATAGACTGGGCCACAAAAATCCACGCCACATATGGCGAATGGGCGGAGAGCACGGAGCCGGTCTGCGGGTAAATTGCCCATCATTTGGGTCTGGAGTTGAGGCTTGCATTTAAAGCAACGAATACACGACCTGTCTGTTGCCCGGCAGACCTCCTGAGCGTTCACTATCCAAACACGCTGTCTCAGGATACTCACGAGTGCTCGTGGGCCGGCATGAAATTTTATTTGATGCACATAGCGAACGTAGGTCTGCACAAACTGCGAGAGTTTTGTCAATAACAGAGGAAATCTGGCATTATATGACATAGGAGCGTTAACTAGTCGCCCCCCAACTCGCAACAACGAACAAGAGCACGAAGTCCCTGTCTCTTCATGGATGAAGTTTGTCTATTCAAGCGCTGAAGACTGGGGCCTAACCTGGTGCCTTTACGAACCCTTTCAATATCTTCCTGATATCCGTTTTCTGGGACGATTTCGACAATTTTTAAACACGCCTCGTCGTATTCTAGAGGTGACGGAATTTTTTCAAATTTGAGACTTCTGTCTTTGAATTTTCGGATGAAGAGGAACACGAAAACGAACACTCTTAGCAGTTTGAGGTGGGACGGGTATCCCTCGATTATGTCTACTAAATCATTTGTTTTTGCGGCTACGGTCAGTTCGACCGATTGTTTCCTGGTTTCCATCTGCAGCTCTTCTTCTTGGGAAAGTTCGAAGTGGGGATTTCTGGGCCAGATCTTTTCTTCATCTTTCAAAAACTCTGGTCCACTAAACCAGATCGACCGCACGATTTCCTCTACGGCACAACCTCTCGAAACTATGTCTGCTGGGTTCTGTTTTGTTGGCACATGCCACCACGTAGCGTCACCTGACCACTCTTGAATCTCCGCTACTCGTTTCACAATGAAGGTTGACAACGACGAAGGGTGGGATCGGATCCAATGAAGGGTTACTTCCGAATCTGACCAGAATACAATTTTTTCTATTGGAACATTGAGCAGTGATTTGAGTCGGTGAAAGAGATCTGCGAGAAGGTGAGCGACACATAACTCAAGCCTTGGGAGCGTTTTCGTCTTGAGCGGCACTACTTTCGACTTTGCAGTCAACAACGAGACTTTAAAACCTTCTGAAGTCTTTCTACGGATATAGACGCAGGCTCCATAAGCTCTCATGGATGCGTCGGCAAAGGCATGTACCTGTATCGGTGACATGGGATCAGTATGCACAAATCGAGGTATCGTAATCTTCTCTAACTGACCCAAGGATTCTTTTAGTAAGTTCCATGCTGTTTCTAAGTGCATTGGAATTGACTCATCCCAATCTAGCTTATTAAGCCAAAGCTCATGCAGTAGGATCTTTCCCTTTATTACTAAAGGACATAACAAGCCAAGGGGGTCAAACAGCTTTGATGTCAGATCGTTTTTAATAAACCTTCCATCTTAAGTTAACCGTAGAAAAATGCTTAGTGTGATTTTTGTGCACAACTTGATCAAGGGTGACGTAGATAGCCCTGACTTGTTGAGCCGCATAAACTTCACGATTCCTATTAGAATTACTAGAAATTATATACCTTTGTTCCTTCCGATTTGTGGATCGAATTATTTCTTGCATGAACCTTTTAGAGTTTTATGCTCGCATTATAATTCCCTCTACCATATCATATCGGCAACTAATTCCCTTCCTCTTCTTAAATTACTATTACTCACATACCTTTCTCGTAGTTAGTAATTGTAGTTGTGGAGTACGATAGTTTTAATGCATGATTAATTCCTTTAGTAAGATTAGTTCTAATTTTCCTCGAATACTAGTCTAACATCTATCTTTCCTGCATGATCGCGATCGGTTCGGTTAACGAGTCGCGCGTTTTGCGGCAGCGCCCCTCGTTCGGTTGGGTGGGAGGAGGGCTGCGTTTCGGCCTGGGATTCGCGCGTAACAGCATTCGGCTGGTGTCCCATGGGCCACTTGATGCTGCAGTCATTCCACGTCAACGTCCAAACATAACCGTATTTACCAGGTTGCCGAATCTGGATCAGGTCGGATCATTAATATAGCCAGAAAGAACAAATTAAATTTCAGTGGCCACGCAACGCCTTCCAAGCGCTTTCTCTTTCTTTTTTGGCTAAAATTCAATTTGTCCCTTTTGCGAACATGTAATAAATTACATATATTGTAAGCTCACATACATATATACTGACTGAGTACCGGGTATAAAGTAGAGCCGCGGGCGTAGACGCGATTGAAACGCAACTAATAGCCTGTTTACACTACGGTTGAGTTATTGAGTTTTGGGCAAAAGTCGAGTTTCATTTACATGGGGATGCATAGGGGCCCTAGAGGTGGCAAGGTGGTTGAGTTTCAATCGAGTTTGTCCGATTTTCCGAATATTTCAACCCTGATCTGCCCATCGTTGAACTATCACCACTAAAAAAACAACAAAAACATATGTGAGTATGGAGAAAAAAGGTAAACAAACAAATATTTCCCAAAAACAATACTTTTAATACAATTTTATCGTTAGATACGAGATTTGTTTACTCACTTAAGGCCTTACAGGCATTCCTGGACTTTTGGCGCATTTTTAAAAATAAATAAACAAATAAATGTAACAAAATTTTACTTTTTTCAATTTTTATTTATATTTATGTTCATGAAATGGCTTTAGACACAGCAAATAGACTCACTACCGTAAGATATTCCGCAGAGGATCCTAGGCAATGGCTATTCTCTTCTCCAGAGGGATTGTCAGTCGAAAAGAAGTGTATTTCTTTTGGAGTTTGGGCAACAGTCCATCAAGTATGTTGAACGTACGCCTTTCCATGCGGGAATTTTTCTTAAAAAAGGCATCAGAGTTCTTTGCAACGTCCAATATTCAATATTATTATAAAATAAAAGTACTTGAAAATAAAAGGCCAATTTCTTACCTGGGTCCATATGCGTGTATTTAAAATTTCGTCAAAATATTCCATAGTTTGTGCAGACATTGTCGCCAAATCAATACATCGCACCATCATTGCATCTAGCTGTGCCGAATAAAACATAAATACTTCCTCGATGTTAATTTTTGTGCAATTTAATAATATAAAGAAAACAACGCACGCTCGTGTTTGCCAGCAAGCCAAAACTCAATAACTGAACTTTGGCATAGTGTAGACATAGTGAGTTATTTAGTTTACTTGGTTATCGATAGGTAACTCACTGTATTGTTGCAAACAAAAAATAGGAGGAAGTACAGCGCAGACGGAGGCACCAAAATGGATTTTATGACGGATAGCATCAGAGTGCGGAAGAGCAAAGCGGACCTTTTTAAATCCTCTCGAGAGATTATGAAGAAAATCAATGATGAATGTGGTACGAATGTGTCAAGAAGATCAGTGGCTAGGAGACAACGAAGCTTCTTTGGACTCATCAGCAGAAAGAAGCCACTCCTGTCAAAACGAAATATACGGGATAAGAGTATGAATTATTTGAAAAATGTACTATGGGCCGATGAAACTAAGATAAATAAAGTAGGACCCGATGGCAAAACATTTGTTCGTCGTCCTGAAGGCCAAGCTCTTAACCCCAGGTTTACATAGAAGACCATGAAGCACGGTGGCGTATGCATAATGTGTTGGGGTGCATTTTCCTGGCATGGTGTGGGTCCACTCTACCGAATCAATGGCATAATGGATCGTTTCATGCATGTGGATATTCTAAAAAATCAAATGGAACCATTTGCATTTGTGAATATGCATGGGAATTGGATATTTCAACTCGATAACGACCCAAAGCACACATCTCGCGTCGTTAAAAAGTGGTTGAAGGACGAATCCATCGAAGTTCTGGAGTGGCTCAAACCCCTGACCTAAATCCAAAAGAAAATCTATGGATAGATGTTAAGGTCATGATATTCAGAAAAAAATTTGCTAATCTTGACGATTTGTGGACAGGTGTCCAAGAAGCTTGGAACTCCATTCCGAAGGAGAGATGTCAGAAGCTTGTGGAAAGTAGAGGCCGGAGATGTAACGCCGTTATTGAAAATCATGGATATTCAACTAAATATTAAATTTTTCAAGCAATTATACATTTTGAGCTTATTTTCTATGAATTATTGGCAACATTTTGAAATTGTGCTATTTGTGTGACCATCCATATTTCGTTATTTTTTAATTTGTATCCCTTTTTTCAAGACAAAGCGTGCAGTGAGAGCGAGAGAGATATATGCTTCCAATTGTTTTTCCAGTTGTGCTGGGAGCAGCATTACGGCAGAGTTTATCGATTGCTATACTTTTGAGATACGATTTTGCTGGCAGGCTGGCTGTGTGTGTTTAAAAACATCATTTAGTTAAAAATTAGGCTTAGTTATTCGAATGAGAGACGGGAGTCGGGCTTAGAGACGACTGCGAACATTAATTTTTTATTTCGTCTATCATGCTATCTCTCTCTTCGCAGCAAATTTAAGTCTAGTATTCAGTAGCGAAGGAATGGCTATCGAGAGGAATCATGGTTGATATTCATATGAAACCGATCAAAATATTCTTCCAGCAGAATGATTCCTCTAGGGCAGGGGTGCCCAGGCCTATGCTCTTGGGCTCGCTTTGTTTTTGTTTTTACTCTTGGGATAGGAACTCACAGAACGTATAAATGAACGGCACCAAGAACAAAAAAACCTAACACATGCAAAAATTATATGTGTGTATGCTATGCGTGGAACCGAAACCGTTACTGTTTGCTTGTGTGGATCGTCGTTGCTCGCGAACGCAAGCTGACCAACAACAATTTCGATGCTTTTGTTGTTTTCTTACTCATTTTGCTTCTGCCTTATCTTCGAGCTTGCACTGAAAAAACCTTTTTTGTGTTTAACCTGCCGGCAAAATGTTTAATAGCGCATGTTTGAGTACATTTTTTTTCGCTCAAAACTATTGTTGCGAACAGCAGTGTCCTACAAAATCGATTTTGAATACAAAATTTAATCATTTGGTAAACCTTTTGTTTCACATTAGTGAAAATGTATGCAAACATTTTTCTTCCAGTGCACAAATTGAAATGCAAAAAATCGGGCGCCTCTTGGTATTAGTGTTTTTCTTTGTGAGTGTTGGTGATTGCTCTTCCGTATGCTGGCTTTGGGCACCCCTGCTCTAGGGTCATTAATTTGGTTGTATTCAGTACGAGCAAAATAATAGCCAATATATGCTGAAAAAGTATTTCGTGGTACTTGTGGTATTCTGCCAGGCACCAAGGTATACTTAACACGGTAGCCCGATTTACTCTCTCCCAACTTGTTATTTACGTGTCAGAAGAGAGAGAGAGCAAGAGAGCAATAAATTTGCTCTCCTGTCAAAACAAAGAAATTTGTACGTGCATGCATATGTTCTTATATACATATGAGAGTTTTTTGCTGCAACTAAGACCAGAATGATGGAATAAATATAAAAGAAAAATATATTAATTGTAATTTTTTTGTTGCTCAATAATTTTTTTTTTTGCTTTTGATGTCTAATTTTTTTATTTAAATACTTAATTGTAAATAAAATTCTTGTTTTAAAAAAAAATTCTTTTGTTTTTTTTCCCAAAGAAACATGGGCTTCATTAACTAATAAATTGACAACATTATTTTTTTGAGTTATTTTTTTGTCACAATTAGTCTGCAGGAAAATTGCCTGCAGACTATTGTTATTTATTGTTGCCTTAAAATCTTCCGATGGTTTTTTGAGATAGCCCGCCGAAACTTGATCGACTGAACTAAATGAATAGTTCTCTTTCTCCTCCTCTTGTAGTTTTCGTTTTTTAATAATGTATCCCTACATATACTCAAGAGCATCCTCCGTCAGCTCATCAACATCGTCGGGAAGTGTGGGAAAAGATGACAATTCCGAGAAATCTTCAGCTTGTGGCAATTCAGGTAGCGCCCCGGCTGGAGCTGTTATATCGAAATTTATCCACGGTACATCTTCGACCTCAAAATGACCCTTTCTGCCCAAAAGTTTCGTATTACGTGCTAAATTTCATTGTAAAGAATATATTGTAATTAGTTGAATGATCTACACTGACGATCAATACGGTAACTCCATTTTTGACACGCTGGGAATTGGAAACCCGTTTTTATAAAGGTGCCGATATGCACGTGAACCCGCTGAGTAAAGGCAAATGGTTTTAACGGGTTTTTCCTCCAATCCTTAATTTCCGCACCTGGTTTGCCGTAAAAAGTTTGCTGACACAGGCATTTAAATTGTTAGCCTGTTCCAGCTGTTGCTTGAGATTATATATTTCACTCTGCAAGGCCTTAACTTTAGTTTGCAGGCGCGAATTTTCAAGGGCTATGCCCGCTTCCACAACCTCCTTTCTGAAAATTAAATAAATCAATATTATTTTCATATACACGT
Source organism: Drosophila helvetica (assembly GCA_963969585.1). Classification (NCBI taxonomy): domain Eukaryota; kingdom Metazoa; phylum Arthropoda; class Insecta; order Diptera; family Drosophilidae; genus Drosophila; species Drosophila helvetica. Next base: position 12,941,602 of record OZ018403.1, read on the forward strand.
GCTGCACATAAAACTATACTTACTCAGTTTGGGAGTTAAAATCCGTTTGATTATTATTCCAACCCGAAACAAAATGTTCGGTGTATTTGAATACATTTTTTTGAGCGTAATTTTGAACATTTATATCTGAGTACTAGGCTTTAGGTCATATGTTCATCAGCAAAATTTTCTTGCGACAGAAAGTAGCCCATATTTTGCTCTGTGACCAGTGTGATCAGATCTGCATGCTTTACGGTTACACTGTTTTGTGTTTGTTTATAAATAAAATCAGTTAAAAATTCAAATTTTGTATGAAAGCAAGCCGGAATGTACTATTTATGGGCTCTGTGGCGCTGGATAACGACAATGAACATAGAAAGCTCCGCATTATTGGATAAATCAGTAGATATATATCAAATTATAAATAAATAAAATTAGTATCGGGTATAAAATTGATAAATTACAATATCCATATAATCGGCTTCAATTAGATTAAATTTGTTTTCCATATTGCAATTTTCTAGCTGGCTGTCACTTTACTGGCAGAACTCCCCAAGCCGCTTGCTTTTAGTCTTCTTCATATTGATATCGATATACGAGTGTCGATGACGACAGAATATAGAAAATTTATATTTTCTACTTGAGCAAAGAAACGGTGGTACACCTTTTCTTTTCTAGTATACATCGTTGCCTTTTCAGTATTAATCGGTCATTTATTTTGCTTAACTGAGTACTCATTTGCAAAATTCTTGCGCAATGCACGCTGCAGGTTGGCCGCCGTCGCTTGTCTCAAGGGGACTAGTTCCACCCATTTGCTGAAAGCATCGTGGAAAACTAGGAGAACGGAATGACTCTCCTCCGTTTACCGGACTCCACGCATAGCTTCCAAGGGATGTAGTCCTCGTCGTCCGGTCTGTAGCCCAGGTGGCGGTATAACTGGTCGTTCTCGATGACATAATCTGGGAACTTAGAACCGGCAGAGGCCCCCCTCCTCTGTGGCTAGGTGTAACTCTTCTAGCGGCTGTCTCGACAGCGCGTCTGCCACTACGTTCGCCGGCAGCAATTTGCGGCTCGCGTACTCTATCACATTCTCCTGATCGGCGATGGTCCGCGTCAGCATGGCTCCCAGGCCGAAATCACTGGCGTCAGTCTGGAGGGTGAACCTTTCTTCAAAGTCTGGACACGCTAGTACCGGTGCCGTGGTGAGCTTTTCCTTGAGAAGATCCAAGGCGGCCTGCTGTTCTTGACCCCAATGCCACTTCACGCCCTTTTTGAGCAGTACCAGGTCAGCGAAGCTCGGCACGAACCTTCGGTACCAAAACGCTATGCCTATGAACTGCCTCAGCTCCCTAAGGTTAGTCGGGGCATTCAGGTTTCGTATCGCCTCCACCTTCGCTGGGTCTGTCTCGATACCGTCCCCAGTGACCATGTGACCCAAATATCGCATCTCCTGTCGGAAGAAGTCCCACTTCTTACGATTGACCCTCAAATTAGCGGCTCGTAGACGCTGGAAAACCTCCTTCAGATTGGCCACTTGCTGCTCCTTGGTTTCACCGACGACTACAATATCTTCCAGGTAGGCAACGGCGTATGGCTCTAACTCCGGTCCGATTACGGTATTCAACGCCCTCTGAAACGTGGCAGTGGCCATACGGATATCATCCCTGATTCTATCACAAGACAATTTTGCTTATCTGAGTACTACGCTTAAGCACGGCTCCCGACTATCAGTTGAATAACTGAAGCCCAATTTGTAACAAAATTATGTTTTCCAACAGACACAGGCAACCAGCCAGCAAAATCGCATCTAAAAAGTTTAGTTATCGATATCAACTGGAAAAACAAATGTTCGCAAATAAGTTAACAAGAGTTAACTGATTTGTCCATTGGGTTGGACGAAGTCTGCGATATTGCAAGATAAGCAGTTTCGTCACCCGTGGGATCGCCGTCGTCGCGGTCGCCGGATGCCGGCCGCCACTGGACACCACACACGAGGCGCAATGTCATCACTTTTGCTGGACAGCGACGAGCGCCGTGGCTGGCAGCTAAGGGTCCGCAGCTCGGGAGTTTAGGTTCTTAAGTTAGTTATTAATTATCTGCCGAGTGGCATTCACGTCTTACGTCTCGCCTTGCGGGTATTAATCTCTCACTGTATTCATTGCAAGTTTAATCAAATAAATAATACTTCATATCGAATACCCGCTTTGTATTTAAATATTACTGGCGCCCAACGCGATCGAAAACCACCCCCGAGAGAGTAAATTAGTGCGGAGACAACGCCCGCTAAGTGAAAATCGGTGAAAAGTGCAAAAGAAAAAACTTAAAGATCGACAGCATCGAGTGCGGAGACAACGCCCACTCAGGAAAGAACAAAATTTGTAAAAGGAAAGTGAAATCCGCATAAATAATACTTCATATCGAATACCCGCTTTGTACCCGCTTTGCGGAGACAACGCCCGCTAAGTGAAAATCGGTGAAAAGTGCAAAACAAAAAACCGAAAGACAGACAGCATCGAGTGCGGAGACAACGCCCACTCAAAAAAGAACAAAAACGTTAAAATAAAGTGGAAACTGTGGAGCGCGGAGACAACGCCCGCTCAAAGAACAGAAATTATTATCAAAAAGCCACGCCCGCGGGAGATCTGTAAATAGATCACCGCAACACAACACCAAAATCAGAAATCACGGTGAAGAAAAGTGCGTACATCAAGTGCACGCAAAAGCTCGTAGCCTCGAGTGTAAATAAAAGGCATTTAATCAGCCCCAAACTGTTACACCAGAGCGGACGGCTTTGGGCAGCGCCGACGATAGAAGAGAGAAGAAAAACAACGCAAAATAGTAAAGGAGTAGCCACCAAAAGTAGTGCCGGCTAAAATCAATACACCGAGTAGAAGAGAATAAAAGAGGAGCATGTAAGTGAAACCTTTCTTCAGTTATCGCCTAATATTAGATAAAAAAAAAAATAAAACCAAAGAAATAAAACGAAAATAAAATATATTCAGAAATATTCGGCCGTCGTTGTTCTCAGAATTTTTTTGCCCCCCCCCCCCCCCCCTTTTTTTTGTGGTTGCAATAAACGCAAGTAAGAAACATAACACCACACCACAAATACATTGTGGTCGGCGGGCAACAATAACGAGATCTGTGTTTGAGGGAACTTTAATTTGATTCCTAAAGAAAATAAACAGAAGCAACTGCCCGGCAGAGCCGGTCCTGACCTACGATAAAGACAAACGAAACGTTAGGGACCGTTCATGCCCATTTCTGAATTAGCGAGATTGTTCGGCGGACTCAGTGTAGACCTTGAAATAGAACCCGAGGGGAGAGAAGAAAGAATGGACCCTGATCAGATCAGAGCCGTTATAGAGGCGGTTGTCAGCGCTGCGCTAGAAATACAAAAAGCTGAATTTAATCGACGTCTGCAGGCTGCAAGAGTTCAGGTCCCCGAGGCCAGGGCCTACGAGGCGATCACCTTGGACCGAGCGGTAAGGTGCGATGAAGCTTCGGATGCGGTAAAAACGCTGCCAGAATTCAACGGGGCCCAGGATCAATATGTTTCCTGGCGCCAAGCAGCAAAAGCTGCCTATAAGCTATACGAGGGATTTGTAGGGAGTTCAAAGCACTACCGAGCGGTTTTAATAATCAGGAACAAGATAAGAGGGCCCGCTGACTCGCTCTTAGCGTCGTTCAACACATATTCGGACAAGCGTCCGATACACTTGCTAGAGCAAGAGCTTGCCACACTTCGGCAGGGCGGACTGTCCATCACTCAGTTTTACGAAGAGGTCGAGAAGAAGCTCACTCTTCTCACAAATAAGACGATCATGTCACAAGACGCCGCACAAGCGCAATACATTAACGAGAAGTATAGGGCTGACGCACTCCGTGTCTTCGTCTCAGGCTTAAGAAGAGGCCTCACGGATACATTATTTGCGGCACAGCCTGCGGACTTGCCGTCAGCCTTGGCCTTGGCCCAAGAAATTGAGGCCAACCATGATAGGCAAGACTTTGCAACGAATTACGCAAGAGCTTTAGAAAGCAAGCCCCAGAACCGAGCAAAGTATAGGCAGGGCGGACAGAATGAGCCCGATCACGACAAAAGGCAATCGAAGAACCCGTTCTACACGAACAACCATCAAGCAGGTGGTCATCGTAGCCAAGACAAAGTAGAGATGATGGATGTTGATCCATCTTCCTCTAAATTCCGCCAGCCAACTAGCTTTCAGAAGCAGCAGGGGCACAACCCAGGCCTACCAGCTACAGGAAACCCTAATAGCGGGCACCAGCAGGGTGCGTATAAAAGGTCGGCTGGATCCCAGAGATTCTCCGACCAGCGCAGGCAGAGGGTAAATCACCGCGCTCAGGTGGACCCGGACAAATACGAGCAACAATATGAGCAGTTAGCATCGGAAGCAGTGGCGGAGATTGATGAAGAGAATAGTGCAGGATACGAGAGTGATACTGTCAATTTTTTAGGGGAGAGTCCCTGCTCCCGTTCATCAAACGAACAGTAGCAGGGAGAACACTAAACCTTTTAATAGACACTGGGGCTGCAAAAAATTATATCCAACCATTAAAAGAACTCAAGGGAATTATCCCTGTAGAGGCCCCATTTGTCGTAAAATCCCTGCACGGCTTTAACAAAGTAGAGCAAAAATGTCTCCTAACCATATTCGGCATAAAATGCCCGTTCTTTATTTTGCCGGAGCTATCAACCTTTGATGGCATCATAGGGCTCGACACGCTAACGAAAGCTGGTGTCAATATAAACCTGGGGACAAAAAATCTCCACTTTGGACAGGAATCCGAAAAGATCCTATTCCACAAATGCCCCAGCGTTAACTTCACAAAAATAGACGACATCGAAGTCCCGCCAGAAATAAGGGACGAGTTTCTCAGAATGATGTCCAGCCGTATAAAGGCATTTGCAGATTTGACTGAAATGCTACCCTTCAACACAGCCGTGGTAGCCACAATTAGGACCGAGGACGAAGAGCCAATCTACTCGAAAATGTACCCCTTCCCTGTAGGAGCCACTGATTTCGTCAATGACGAGGTGAAGGACCTATTGCGGAACAAAATCATTCGGCCTTCCAGGTCTCCGTACAACAACCCCATATGGGTTGTTGGAAAAAAGGCACTGACGACTCGGGCTCAAACAAGAAGCGGCTAGTCATAGACTTCCGCAAGCTTAACTCAAAGACCATACCAGATAAGTATCCAATGCCTTGTATCTCCATGATACTTTCAAATCTGGGGAAGGCAAGATACTTCACTACCCTTGACCTAAAGTCAGGGTACCACCAAATCACGTTAGCTGAACACGATCGTGAAAAGACCACATTTTCGGTAAACGGAGGCAAATATGAGTTCTGCCGTTTGCCATTTGGCCTCAGAAATGCATCAAGCATCTTTCAACGGGCCATCGATGACGTATTACGGGAGCATATTGGTAAGATATGTTACGTGTATGTTGACGACGTCATCGTATTCTCAAAGAGTGAGGCAGATCATGTCAGAGACATTGACACCGTGCTTGGCAGCCTCCACGACGCGAACATGAGGGTGTCAAAGGAAAAGTCCCAGTTCTTCAAGGGACAGGTGGAATTCCTTGGGTTTGTGGTGTCAACAGAGGGCACGAGAACAAGCCCTGATAAGGTCAAGGCTTTTCAGGGGTTTAGACAACCCTCCACCCTGTTTGCGGTAAGATCATTCCTGGGTCTTGCCAGCTACTACAGGTGTTTTATAAAGGACTTCGCTCAGATAACAAGACCTATCTCTAGCATTCTGAAGGGAGAAAATGGTAAGATCAGCAAGCAACGCTCGAAAGCCATTCCCATACAGTTTGATGAGGTTCAGAAACAGGCCTTTGATAAACTCAGGAACATTTTGGCGTCGGAAGACGTCATCCTCCACTACCCAGACTTCAATCAACCATTCGACCTAACCACTGATGCCTCGTCCAGTGGTATCGGGGCGGTACTGTCGCAAAATAATAGACCCATAACCATGATTTCTAGGACTCTGAAAGACAGAGAACTAAACTATGCGACCAATGAAAGGGAGCTTCTGGCCATAGTCTGGGCCCTAGACACGCTTCGTCATTACCTGTATGGAAAGAGTGACATCAACATCTACACAGACCATCAGCCACTGATTTTCGCGGTTTCAGATAGAAACCCCAATTCCAAGATAAAGCGTTGGAAGGCGAGAATTGATGAGTGCGGCGAGAGGGTCTTATACAAACCAGGCAGGGACAATTACGTAGCAGATGCGCTGTCGCGACAAAACATCAATGCGTTAGAAAGTCAGAGTCGATCCGACGCAGCAACAATTCATAGTAAAGCCTCGCTCACTTACGTAATGAAAGCCCAACAAGAACAGCTCGATAGGAACAACCCGACCAGGCAAAATAGGACCTTTGATGTAGGGGAGCAGGTCCTAGTGAAAACCAATAGGAGGTTAGGGAACAAGCTAACTCCGCTCTGCGCTGAACAAAAGGTAGAGGCAGACCTGGGAACAAAGACAATTTGAGGTAAGTAAGGAATTAGGTATAGGAATCCGGGATTCATAGCAGGTCCACTAGGACAAATTATAGTAGGATTAAAGAAGGTATAGTTAATAAGCCGTTGTGTCTCTCATTTCTTGTAGGTCACCCGTTGAATATCTCTGCCTCCTAGAAGTCTTGACCTTGACAGCCATGACTGACTCAAAGCTGACGGACTACACGCACGCGGACTACATTCCCATAATTGACGGACGGACAGTAATATAGAACGAAACTTTCTGCGTACAACACTCCACGAACTTGACAGAGTATGACCGATACATTCAGGAAACAATAGAATTGACTGACGTGTTCCCACAGACACATATGAGGAAAATATTAGAAACAGACACGAAACACCTACTGACGTTGACTGCGGCTTTAGGAGTTCATCTCAGACACGCGAGGAGTTTGAATATCTTGGGGACAGCACTGAAGGTAATCGCAGGAACTCCGGACTCCGATGACTTACAACAAACGAGACAGGTCGAGTATGATTTAATAAACGCAAATAATAGACAGATAACCATAAACTCAAGGACTCAAGCACAGATAAATGCCCTCACCGAAACGGTTAATCAACTATTGAAAGTAAAAAAGCAGGAAGAAATTAACACTTCCCATCTATATGAAACCCTCTTAACCAGAAACAGAATATTGACGCTCGAATTGCAGAACCTAATGATCGCCACTACTCTGGCTAAAATAAATATAGTAAATTTAGCTATTATCGATAGTAATGACTTAGAGGCGATTCTGAAGAAAGGTTCCACAGATATCAGTGTAACCCAACTTTTGGGCGCTGCAAATGTGAGGGCACTAGCTAATAAGGAATTGATCATATTTGTAATTGAAATGCCTAGACCTAAGCTCATTTGTAAGAAAATAACCGTCTTCCCAGTCGCACGCAATGGGGTAACGATCCGGCTGCCCGAGGACACTATAGCAGAATGCGGCAGCAAGGTCATCGCTGTCTCATCATGCATGGGGCCCCCATCATTAGCCTTTTGTAAGGAGGCACCGGCGAAAAGCTACGCTCAAGAACTGCATTTTGGCGCCGTGGCCCACTGCGGCACCCAGCCGAACAACCTGCCCCCGATCTTGGAGATACATAGATGAGGGTATTGTGGTAATCAATGATGCCACCGCCATTGTGACCACCGACGACGGCCCCGAGCGAAAGGTTACGGGAACGTACCTGGTAACCTTTGACCAGGTCGCACACGTCAACGGGACAAAATACACCAACTTCAGCAATGCGCCAAAGAGAGTCCCGGGCGTAGCTACCTCGGCGAGGATTAATGTCACCCGCCACCAAACGCTGTTGAGCCTGCCATATCTTCACAAGCTGAATGAAGAAAATCTGCAGCACCTGAACGAAGTCCGAACAAACCTTATAATCGGTTCCGCATTGGCCACTGCCGTGGGCGTGGCCGTGTGCGCTGCTCTAATCGGCGTTTCCTGGTGGATGCGGTGCAGGCAGCAGAAGGGTAACACCATCGCGATCGAGCAGATGCTGAAAGGCATGGGCTTGACCGAGGACGGTCAAGTCTTGAAGGAGGGAGTAGTTAACAAGAGTTACCTGAATTGTCCATTGGGTTGGACGAAGTCTGCGATATTGCAAGATAAGCAGTTTCGTCACCCGTGGGATCGCCGTCGTCGCGGTCGCCGGATGCCGGCCGCCACTGGACACCACACACGAGGCGCAAGGTCATCACTTTTGCTGGACAGCGACGAGCGCCGTGGCTGGCAGCTAAGGGTCCGCAGCTCGGGAGTTTAGGTTCTTAAGTTAGTTATTAATTATCTGCCGAGTGGCATTCACGTCTTACGTCTCGCCTTGCGGGTATTAATCTCTCACTGTATTCATTGCAAGTTTAATCAAATAAATAATACTTCATATCGAATACCCGCTTTGTATTTAAATATTACTTATATATGTCTTCTCACTGCATGTTTTTGCATAAGGCTGTCTCTATTTTTGCAACTAGACTAGCTTCAAAGTCTAATTTCATACGGCTAATATTTAATCAGCTTAATAGTTTAACATTAAGTGACCCCGACGCGAGGAAGGCGCATTTTGCCGGTGGTTTCATAAAAATGTTCAATAATAACGGGTATTTGCAAAATCGAAAGGCTCGGTTGTGTTTCTGTTTAATCCTTTTACTTTTCCTGCCTGCTGCTCTATTTTCGTATATGTGCATATAATCCTATTTCCCTATTGTCGCACCTGTCTCTCTATCGCTCTTGCTCCCTTATCGAGCAGCTCTCATCCTTCAGAGGCGAGGCCGCAGCCTCTGCCGCGACCCGACGCTGCTGTCGCGTGCCATTCTGCTCTCTTTCGCTGTCGCTCTCTTGCTCATGCATCGGTCGATTTCTCGCAGCTTTCGCTCTTGCTGTCGTTCTCTGCCCCCGCCTCTGCTCTGCCCTCTGCCAGTGATACTCATACCCGTGACTCGCCTCCGTGATCACTGCTCCCTTACTGATAATTTTGGTTGGTAGTTTTCTTACTCTATATTTTACTGGTTTCTCTTTATCTAAGAAATAATAACCTGTGGTCAATGGAAAAACTTAATAAATGAAAAAATGAAAAGATAAAAAATAATGGTCAGTGATATGATCCCGGGATATCATGGCTCGAGCCTGATTCCTCTACACATTTTCGCCTTCAGGGCGAAGGATGCTTCGTCCGTCAAATAGAAAAAGTTATTGCCACAGCGGAAATTCTTATTATTATGTATTTATTTCGCTTTCCTAGTGCTACAAGCAAGGGGCTTATAATTACAACACTAGTCAAATTATAATATTGTAGACTATGTTGGGGTTACATGTGTTTGTTATTTCTAAAAAACTATGTTGTTGTCAATTAAATTTATGTTACTATGAAATATTATTTTCTTCATCTAATGTAAGGTGGGCTTTTACGAAGAAATGCCTCTCCGAAATTAAGGTTTTATATCGGATGATAGCAATATTATTTGTTCTGACGAAATTAGTAAGTCTAAGTTTTTGTGTCAGGTATTCAGGTTGCTTAGTGAATATTATCTTATGCAATAACGTGAGCATATTATCGTCAATCCATTTGAAGAAACTCATTTCGAATATTTTGAACGAGAAAACGGAGATTCTATTATTGCGCCTTACCCCGAAAATTTATCTGGCTATGTTATTAAAGCACACGCTTAGCTTTTGCCTGTTTGCGTAGCCACAGTTACCAAATGCTTCAGTCGCACAGGTGAGTACAGGTAAAAAGTATGCTTTGGCTATCTGCAACCGAATGTACACTGGTACGTGGCCTGTGCAGTAAGCTCAGCAAACTATATTCTAATAGTGCAACTTTTGATTCTGATATTATCGCTTTTACTGAAACCTGGCTCAATTCCTCAATTTCGGATTCAGAGATTTTTATAGACAAGTATAACATATATAGACTTGACCGTCCATCTCGGGGTGGTGGAGTTCTGATAGCCGTTCTCTCTGACTAAACTTCTCAGCTCCTTTCCATCGAAGAGTGTAACAATTTAGAAATAGTCATAGTTAAAATTCGTCTGCGCTCTTTTAGTTTATTCATTTCTTGTTCATACATCCCTCCGTCTGCTGAATTCGCAACCTATATGCTTCACACTGCTCATCTTCAGTCCCTTTCGTCCCAACTTAATGATTCCGATCGCCTTATTGTTCTTGGGGATTTCAATCTCCCAAACATTACGTGGACTCCTTCTGTTGACTCTAACCTCATGCTCCCCTCCATGCAGCATGATTTTATTGACTCCTTGTCCTATACTTCGCTGGGTTAGGTTAATGGCATTTGTAATAACATTGGCAGGATCTTAGACCTCGTCTTCACCTCCGATACGTCGATGACTCTGGTTAGTAGAGGATCACCTCTATCCTTCCCTGAAGACCTTTATCATCCCACACTTGATATTGAACTTCTGGGCCCATCAAATCGTTCCCTAAGCCCTCGCCTATCTATTTCTTTAAAAAGGCCGATTTTCCCTCTCTGAATATTGCTCTGTCCCAGATCGATTGGTCATTCCTCGACGACTACCTCGAAATAGAGCCTGCCACTAAGGCATTCTATACCACCATTTTTTCCATCTTTTCTACTTATGTCCCTTTAGTCACCCCCTTGAAAAATCCTTCTGGCCCCATTTGGTTCACCTCGAGGGTAATCAACCTGAGGAATTTTAAGTCCCGCATGTATAAAAAATTATAAAAATCCGGTTCTCAATCGGACTTTTCTAAATACTTAATTGCTAAATCTAAATTTTCCCTATGTTATACGTTATGCTATAACAAGTACTTGGCCAAGTGTAAGCTTAACTTCAAACGCGATCCTAAACAATTCTTCAGGTTTGTTAACTCTAAACGTAACTCTACTCAATTTCCTTCATCTCTACACTTAAATGGTAGTTTTGGCGACAATGATTGTGACATTGCGGACCTATTCGCTTCCTTTTTTCAACGTTGCTACTCTGTCCCCTCAATGAACCTTCCCTCTATTCTGGCCTCCACATCCGACCATCGTACCAGGTACTCTTATCCTTTTCCGCTAAAGAGCTCAAATTGTATCTATTCCCCCTTCATTGATTATAACTGCCTGCTAACCAATTTAAAATCGAGTAAGTTCTCGTTCTCCACTGGCCCGGATTTGGTCCCCAGTGCCGTTCTTAAACTTTGTGCTGATTCTCTTTGCGTGCCCCTTCTAAAACTTGTCGCTAGAGTTACGCGATTTTCCAATCATCTGGAAGGAGTCCTACATAATCCCTGTCCACAAAAAGGGCTCGAAATCAGATGTTTCTAATTATCGGTGTATATCTAATTTATCTGCCATTCCTAAACTTTTTGAAAAAATCATTACTTCTCAGCTGCAGCACTTTTGTAGTTCCCTGTTCTCGGAATCCCAGCATGGATTTGTAAAACGTCGCTCAGTTACGTCTAACCTCCTGGAATTCTCCTCCTTCGTAACTACAGGATTTGCTAATCAGTGCCAAACTGATGTAGTTTATGCTGATTTTAGTAAAGCCTTTGACTCTGTTAATCACAATCTCCTTATCCATAAACTATCTCTCCTTGGGTTTCCGACTAATCTCCTCCTCTGGACCAATTCTTACCTTTGTAATCGTTCTCCGCGTGTCCGCTTCAATTCCTCTTTCTCTAAACCTGTTCTTGTTACATCGGGTGTACCTCAAGGTAGCCATCTGGGCCCCCTGTTATTTAATTTGTTTATTAATGATCTTCCTCTAGTCTTATCTCACTCCCGTGTCCTTATGTACGCTGACGATGTTAAAGAATGTTTTTCCTATAAAGACCCTGCGTCCCCGTTATCTCTGCAATCGGATCTTGACGCTCTTAATAACTGGTGCCTCATTAACGTTCTTCCACTGAACATTTCTAAATGTAATGTCATGACTTTTCACCGCATCAAGCCATACCTATTTGACTACTCCATCAATAGTTGTATCCTAGAACGCCAGTTCAAAGTTAATGACCTAGGCATCATCTTTGTTCCAAATCTTTCTTTTAATTGTCATATCTCCTCCATCTCGAATAAAGCCAAAGGAGTTCTTGGTTTTGTCAAAAGATGGTCTAAGGAATTTACTGACCCTTACACCACTAAAGTCTTATACGTTTCTCTGGTCCGGCCAATCTTGGAATATGGTTCCTGTGTCTGGTCACCACATTACCTAAAATTTCAAGATATGCTTGAATCCGTGCAGAAACAATTCCTCATCTTTGCACTCCGTGCACTTAATTGGGACCCTGTGATACATCTCCCTTCCTACGAAAGCAGGCTGCGCCTCATTAACCTCCAATCTCTGAAGTCCCGTAGGATCTGTCATGGAGTTCTTTTTCTCCACAAGCTTCTCTCCGGTGAGGTTGAATCATCTGCCCTTATAAGTCTTATTAGTTTTGCTGTCCCGTCCCGCCCGACTAGGCATTACTTTCCTCTCCACCTTCAACTCTGCCTTTCTAACTACTCAGATCAGGAGTCTTTCCGTAGCCGTTGCCGAAATTATAACAAATTTTTTTATCTGTTCTCCTTTGATTCTAGTTCTAACACTGTCAAAACTATCCTAATAAATAACATATTGTAATAAATTTAATTTATATTTTAAGTTTATCTTGTATCTTGCCCAAGTCTAGTAATTTTCATTTAGTTTTTCCCCCTACAGTTTAACTGCACATTGTTAAACTTTAAACAATAAACTGTTTCGTAATGTTGAGTGCTCTGGGTATTCCATATGTTTTCCGCACAGCTTTGCTCACGTGGTCATCCCACGAAAGCGTGTTATTTAGAATAAAGCAAATAAAGCAGTGTTAGAATAGGAATTCTTAGAACTAATATGAAAAGATTACTAATATTGTTATTATTGCCGAAACGAGGAATTCTCGCCTCCAGAAACAGGACACTCGGTTTCGGTTTGCATATTTTAAAGTTCCTCAATTTTGAGAGCCTCCTAGATTTCGCTTTCTTGGTTTACTTTTATGTGAACCGTACCCCTTCGCGTAAATACAGACTGCAGCTTTCGATGCTTCTTCATCTTTAAGGCTTCCTTAAAGATCTGGTAGTTATTTTTTGTAAGTTGCTCATTAATATATACTGCTGCTGGTGAGTTTAAGCCAAGTAATTGCAAAGTGAGAGGCTTTTTTGCTTCCCGCCTGCACATACCGATGTTACGCAGCAATGCCGCTTTATCGCGCACCCGTTCCAGTTTTATACGATGATTGGGTCAACAGTAGAGTGGGGCTGCTTGGTATCGTGCGATATATGTCCTTAATAGCAGGCGCCGGGGTATAGTTTAGGCTGAGGCACAAGTTGTTGGAGATGTGCATCAGTTTTTCCCCTTCCACATAAGGAACTCCATGTATCCTGAGGTCGCATGCGATGTTGGCATTAGCCTCTGCATCGAGCTTTAGCTTAAGCTGGGCTACGATATCCTCTACCATTTGAGTAATGTGTCGAGTCTCACCCAGTTTGGATTCGAGATACTGTACTCGGTTAGTGAGATTCTGGATCTCACTAGCCATACTGCTAAGCTTTCCTGTCAGCAAGCTCAACAGACTCATTCATCCTTGTGGAAATGAGACTGGCCTGCTCGCTTTCATATTTGTCCCCGTGTACTCACGCAGACGTTTCGACACAGGCTGCATTGCGTTTTAAGCTGTAACGCTCTACCGTTGTGTGTGCACTGATGGCGAGCGCCCTCTAGCGGAGATGAAGATGAGCTTTGGCTTAGTGGCCGATCCTATCGATCGCAAACAGCTGTCTTGTATCACCTCTATCTAGTCGCTGTTGTTTTCTGTGTACCTTACACACGCTTTTCACTCAGTATTTACTGAAATTTCGTTTCCCGCTTTTCCTGGCCTTCCTTGGCCGAGATTGAGTGGCTTTGATGATGGATTGTGGGCAGGATTTAAATGTTAAATAAACCCTTGGAACTGCCGGTTGAGATCTGCTGACGGTGCTCAGATGTTGGTAAGCTCCATATGCTTGGATTGTGCAGCAACTGATGTGTTGTTTTTCGCAGGTTTGAAAAATTCACTTTTTGACGGAGCGTCTCGCTTGCACGTCTATTCTACTTGAGTGTATAATTGAGCTTTGATCCCACCACCAAAGCAAAATGTCGTGTCAATTCATGTCAATTTTGAATTTTTCCTTACAATGATTGATGGAAAAGATCTTAACGAACTAACTAATGCAAAATCAAATTTAAAATGTGCATTTTGCAATAAACCCAAAGGATTTTAAAATTTTGGATGAATCCATAGTTGAAGAGGAAAACTTGGAATATGGTATTTGCATGCAAGAATAAGATGGATGGAGTTAATTTCAAGTTGCATATACCATTCCGCGAGAGGGAGACTCTTTTGATAACAGCGCAGCGACAAAAACAAAACGATAGGAAACAAATTATTCAAGAAAAATTCGTTGACGAAACTATCACTGAAGGTGGGAAACAAGGATATGGAAACACAAACTATAGAAACTTATCACAGAAGAATTTTAGAAGTGGAGGCATATTTTACATTATTATACCCGGTACTCGAAGAGTAAAGGGGTGTATTAGATTTGTTGAAAAAATGGATGTGTGTAACACCCAGAAGGAAGATTTTTCGACCCCATAAAGTATATATATTCTTCATGAGCATCAATAGCCGTGTCGATATAGCTATGTCTGTCTGTCCGTCCGTCTGTCCGTCTTCATTAGCGCCTATATCTCAGAGACTATAAAAGCTAGAGGAACACAATTTTGCATCCAGACTCTTGTCTTATCACACTGTTACAAGTTTATTTCAAAATTTCGCCCCGCCCCCTTCCGCCCACTCCAAGGACGAAAATCTGTGGCATGCACAATTTTAAAGATACGAGAAAACAGAATCGTAGTGCATGACCATATCTATCAGAGTGTTGAATCTGGATCAGATCGGATCATAAATGTAGCCTCAATGAAGAAAACCATTTCGAAATGCATCGTCTCCTCTCGCTCTCTCTCACACACCGGGTTGGGTGCTGTGCCCATTCGTCCAGATGAGCGCCTAGATGTCAGAGACTATAAGAGCTAGAGCAACCAAACTCTCTATCCATGCTCCTGTGATATCACGTCAGTACAAGTGTATTTCAAAATTTTTCCACGCCCCCTTCCGCCTACACAAAGGACGAAATTCCTTAAGATTTAAGATACGAGAAAACCAAAAAGGCAGAATCATGGAAAATAACCGTAAGTACCAGATTGCCAATTCTAGATCAGGTCGGATCAAATTAAATTTCAGTGGCCACACAACGCCTTCCAAGCGCTTAGTAAAGACGTATGTATATAGATATGGAAATGTCGAGAAGCTAAAATTCAATTTGTCCCTTTTGCGAACATGTAATAAATTACATTATTTCTTACTCTATATTTTACTGGTTTCTCTTTATCTAAGAAATAATAACCTGTGGGCAATGGAAAAACTTAATAAATGAAAAAATGAAAAGATAAAAAATAATGGTCAGTGATATGATCCCGGGATATCATGGCTCGAGCCTGATTCCTCTACACATTTTCGCCTTCAGGGCGAAGGATGGTTCGTCCGTCAAATAGAAAAAGTTATTGCCACAGCGGAAATTCTTATTATTATGTATTTATTTCGCTTTCCTAGTGCTACAAGCAAGGGGCTTATAATTACAGCACTAGTCACTATATGTCACATTGATTTTTGGTGGGGTCAAATTATAATATTGTAGACTATGTTGGGGTTACATGTGTTTGTTATTTCTAAAAAACTATGTTGTTGTCAATTAAATTTATGTTACTATGAAATATTATTTTCTTCATCTAATGTAAGGTGGGCTTTTACGAAGAAATGCCTCTCCGAAATTAAGGTTTTATATCGGATGATAGCAATATTATTTGTTCTGACGAAATTAGTAAGTCTAAGTTTTTGTGTCAGGTATTCAGGTTGCTTAGTGAATATTATCTTATGCAATAACGTGAGCATATTATCGTCAATCCATTTGAAGAAACTCATTTCGAATATTTTGAACGAGAAAACGGAGATTCTATTATTGCGCCTTACCCCGAAAATTTATCTGGCTATGTTATTAAAGCACACGCTTAGCTTTTGCCTGTTTGCGTAGCCACAGTTACCAAATGCTTCAGTCGCACAGGTGAGTACAGGTAAAAAGTATGCTTTGGCTATCTGCAACCGAATGTACACTGGTACGTGGCCTGTGCAGTAAGCTCAGCAAACTATATTCTAATAGTGCAACTTTTGATTCTGATATTATCGCTTTTACTGAAACCTGGCTCAATTCCTCAATTTCGGATTCAGAGATTTTTATAGACAAGTATAACATATATAGACTTGACCGTCCATCTCGGGGTGGTGGAGTTCTGATAGCCGTTCTCTCTGACTAAACTTCTCAGCTCCTTTCCATCGAAGAGTGTAACAATTTAGAAATAGTCATAGTAAAAATTCGTCTGCGCTCTTTTAGTTTATTCATTTCTTGTTCATACATCCCTCCGTCTGCTGAATTCGCAACCTATATGCATCACACTGCACATCTTCAGTCCCTTTCGTCCCAACTTAATGATTCCGATCGCCTTATTGTCCTTGGGGATTTCAATCTCCCAAACATTACGTGGACTCCTTCTGTTGACTCTAACCTCATGCTCCCCTCCATGCAGCATGATTTTATTGACTCCTTGTCCTATACTTCGCTGGGTCAGGTTAATGGCATTTGTAATAACATTGGCAGGATCTTAGACCTCGTCTTCACCTCCGATACGTCGATGACTCTGGTTAGTAGAGGATCACCTCTATCCTTCCCTGAAGACCTTTATCATCCCACACTTGATATTGAACTTCTGGGCCCATCAAATCGTTCCCTAAGCCCTCGCCTATCTATTGCTTTAAAAAGGCCGATTTTCCCTCTCTGAATATTGCTCTGTCCCAGATCGATTGGTCATTCCTCGACGACTACCTCGAAATAGAGCCTGCCACTAAGGCATTCTATACCACCATTTTTTCCATCTTTTCTGTTTATGTCCCTTTAGTCACCCCCTTGAAAAATCCTTCTGGCCCCATTTGGTTCACCCCGAGGGTAATCAACCTGAGGAATTTTAAATCCCGCATGTTTAAAAAATTTAAAAAATCCGGGTCTCAATCGGACTTTTCTAAATACTTAATTGCTAAATCTAAATTTTCCCTATGTAATACGTTATGCTATAACAAGTACTTGGCCAAGTGTAAGCTTAACTTCAAACGCGATCCTAAACAATTCTTCAGGTTTGTTAACTCTAAACGTAACTCTACTCAATTTCCTTCATCTCTACACTTAAATGGTAGTTTTGGCGACAATGATTGTGACATTGCGGACCTATTCGCTTCCTTTTTTCAACGTTGCTACTCTGTCCCCTCAATGAACCTTCCCTCTATTCTGGCCTCCACATCCGACCATCGTACCAGGTACTCTTATCCTTTTCCGCTAAAGAGCTCAAATTGTATCTATTCCCCCTTCATTGATTATAACTGCCTGCTAACCAATTTAAAATCGAGTAAGTTCTCGTTCTCCACTGGCCCGGATTTGGTCCCCAGTGCCGTTCTTAAACTTTGTGCTGATTCTCTTTGCGTGCCCCTTCTAAAACTTGTCGCTAGAGTTACGCGATTTTCCAATCATCTGGAAGGAGTCCTACATAATCCCTGTCCACAAAAAGGGCTCGAAATCAGATGTTTCTAATTATCGGTGTATATCTAATTTATCTGCCATTCCTAAACTTTTTGAAAAAATCATTACTTCTCAGCTGCAGCACTTTTGTAGTTCCCTGTTCTCGGAATCCCAGCATGGATTTGTAAAACGTCGCTCAGTTACGTCTAACCTCCTGGAATTCTCCTCCTTCGTAACTACAGGATTTGCTAATCAGTGCCAAACTGATGTAGTTTATGCTGATTTTAGTAAAGCCTTTGACTCTGTTAATCACAATCTCCTTATCCATAAACTATCTCTCCTTGGGTTTCCGACTAATCTCCTCCTCTGGACCAATTCTTACCTTTGTAATCGTTCTCAGCGTGTCCGCTTCAATTCCTCTTTCTCTAAACCTGTTCTTGTTACATCGGGTGTACCTCAAGGTAGCCATCTGGGCCCCCTGTTATTTAATTTGTTTATTAATGATCTTCCTCTAGTCTTATCTCACTCCCGTGTCCTTATGTACGCTGACGATGTTAAAGAATGTTTTTCCTATAAAGACCCTGCGTCCCCGTTATCTCTGCAATCGGATCTTGACGCTCTTAATAACTGGTGCCTCATTAACGTTCTTCCACTGAACATTTCTAAATGTAATGTCATGACTTTTCACCGCATCAAGCCATACCTATTTGACTACTCCATCAATAGTTGTATCCTAGAACGCCAGTTCAAAGTTAATGACCTAGGCATCATCTTTGTTCCAAATCTTTCTTTTAATTGTCATATCTCCTCCATCTCGAATAAAGCCAAAGGAGTTCTTGGTTTTGTCAAAAGATGGTCTAAGGAATTTACTGACCCTTACACCACTAAAGTCTTATACGTTTCTCTGGTCCGGCCAATCTTGGAATATGGTTCCTGTGTCTGGTCACCACATTACCTAAAATTTCAAGATATGCTTGAATCCGTGCAGAAACAATTCCTCATCTTTGCACTCCGTGCACTTAATTGGGACCCTGTGATACATCTCCCTTCCTACGAAAGCAGGCTGCGCCTCATTAACCTCCAATCTCTGAAGTCCCGTAGGATCTGTCATGGAGTTCTTTTTCTCCACAAGCTTCTCTCCGGTGAGGTTGAATCATCTGCCCTTATAAGTCTTATTAGTTTTGCTGTCCCGTCCCGCCCGACTAGGCATTACTTTCCTCTCCACCTTCAACTCTGCCTTTCTAACTACTCAGATCAGGAGTCTTTCCGTAGCCGTTGCCGAAATTATAACAAATTTTTTTATCTGTTCTCCTTTGATTCTAGTTCTAACACTGTCAAAACTATCCTAATAAATAACATATTGTAATAAATTTAATTTATATTTTAAGTTTATCTTGTATCTTGCCCAAGTCTAGTAATTTTCATTTAGTTTTTCCCCCTACAGTTTAACTGCACATTGTTAAACTTTAAACAATAAACTGTTTCGTAATGTTGAGTGGACGTGCCAAATACGTCTGTTCCTGATTTTGTTTATTGTCACGGGCCACACAGTCTGTATGCGTGCTCTCAATTTAAAGCTGTGAACGTTGTGGATCGTCGCACGTTTGCAATGGATGGTAATTTGTGCTTCGATTGCCTAAGACGATCTCATCAAGAAAAAGGCTGTGCAAGTCAAGGCACCACACTATTCTTCATCCAGATGACATATGCTCTGCCCCGAGTTCTGCTCTCAATAAATCTGCTGACCTAGAATTACGCTCGCCCATACATTCCGCTGATGCTGATCCTGACGTGGTCAGCCATCATACATTAGAGAGGAGATTCTGGGCCATTAGTCAAGCCATATTGCCTACACTATAGGTGACTCCTGTGGCACCGAGACAAGCTTCAGGATTTTGCTGGATAGTGGTTCGCCGAGTCGTTTATTCATCGGACCGGATTGCCGCGAACGCATGCTCGTATAGGTTGGTATAGGTGAAAACCCTGCTGGGGTTACTCGATGTCGCGCCACGTTCACCCTGCTCTCCCGCACCAGTACAGAATCGGTGGTGGTAACAGGTCTGGTTATAAGTAATTTAACCTCATCGATTCCAGCCCAGAGGATCGAGTTTAACACTCCGATGTGGGAAAATATTGGGGATCTACTAGCTGAATTCATATTTGGAGAACTACGTGATATTAGGATATGATCAACTTAGAATATTCATTACAGTCAGGTACCATCTCTGTAGGATGCTCACTCCCACGAACTAGCACATCACGCTCACGAGGATCTGAATACCTTAGTTCGATCGTTCATGGAAATGGAACGAGTTCAACCAAGTAACGCTAAAATTGACGCTAGTGATCCATCTGAGCAACACTTCGTTCATACGCATACCCGCAGAGACGATGGCGTGTACATCGATAATACCCGTTCAAGGATTCTGCTCCACCAATGGGGTCCACATTGCTACAGGCCCTCGCCACTTTTTTCTCTCGAACGGTGCCGCCGACCGACGTTGAGCAGTTGGGAGTTGCCTTAAACACCATGAATCGCTTCAACACCGAAACGAGATATAGCCAGATCCCGTAGCGTAAATATGAAGTGCGATAATAGGAGCGTTTTATTCTAGGGATAACAATACAAGTCTCTAACCTAGTATTTCAATATTAAATCTACGCACCGCAGTCTCGCCTCCCACTCTTTTTGCTCTCGTCAATCGGAATGCCGAAGCGGGAACCGTGGCTTGACTTTGGCACTTTTAGGTGTGACCGTACACAACAAGTAATACATACATCTTGACAAATACTGAAACAGACTATCGATTACACACGCGCTGCGCTACATTTAAATTTCCTGATCATCGAGCCTATCCGTTCCGCGACATCCCGGCCCCCGTGAAGCAGCTGCATTCATCACATCCAGAACAGCTAACTTGGAGACGGGACGTATCATTATCCTGGCTCGATCGTCGTTGGCCGCGCGCACCGCCGCTCGTCGTGGTACTCCGTCTACACCAGGGAACACTTCTTCCACGATGCCTCTTCTCCATTCTCTGCGTGGAATAGCCGGATCACAGATGAATACCACTTCTCCCGGCGCACAAACGGGGGTAGGTACTCATGCACCCATCGTTTTCAGAATCGGTCTCTCATCATCCGGCCAATGCGCCACTGTTTCCGTGTGGCATACTTCTTAGGGAGCTGACTGTTGTCTCCTGGCAGGTCCGGCAAATTGGCTACTTTTTTAAGCAGGTCGTTCGGGGTGAGGGGTGCCTCCTGATCAACCGTGACTGGAAGATGAGTGAGCGGACGCGAATTTACAATATTCTCCGCCTCGATCACACTGTCCACAATCTGGAGGTACTGCTGAATATTTGAGTTTGGTTGAAGTATCTTAAGTGGTTTTTAATATTATCGGTCCATTGCTCTAAGTTTTCGGATTGGTTCATAAGACTTTCGTTTATTCTTTGAACTGTTCTTCCCATATTTTCGGTTATAGAGTCAAATGGTTTCTGAGCACCTTTAAATTGCTCAAAGCCAAAAGTGGGAAAGACCTGCTCCACAATGACTGTACACACATTTCCAATTTCCAAAACGATATCTCCAAGTGATTTTAATACGTCCACAATAAGATCGTCCAGCTTAACCGCACTTTGATTCTTTCCAGGGCTTATACATAAAGTTAACCTGTGCACTGCAGCTTTCAATTCAGACACAACCCTCATTATCTCGAAAACTGCATCCGTGCTATTATTCCGATAAATATTACTGAGAATAGTTTTTTCTTCAGCTGACTGAACAATATTCAGAAATATAACATATCGGAAAATAAATATTTTCCAAATTAGCGCAGCTTTCAATATGGATACCATTGCGCTAGATCAATATAAACAAAGCTCAATAAAGTTTATATGGTCCCACCCACAGCCAGATAAAAAGGTAGATAAAATCCAGTTACCTAGCAATTTCCGATTAAGGTTATTTAAATTAAGTTATTCATTAGGATAGTTTTGACCTTGTTAGCACAAGTATCAAAGGAAAATAGATGGAAAAATTGATTGTAATTACGGCAAGTAACTAGTCAGGCGGGCCAGGGCGGCAATACTAATAAGACTGATGAAGGCAGTGGATTCAATCTCACAAGCGAGAAGGAGAAAAAGAATTCCATGGCAAATACTAAGGATTTCAAGAGAGTGGAAGTTGATGCGACCCAGCATACTCTAATACGAAGGAACATGTCTAGAAGAGCCCAATTAGGTCCGCTGAGCGCAAAGATAAGGAATTGTTGTTGTAAGGAATAAGCAGGAACCATATTCTAAGATAGGTCAGACCAGAAAAACATACAGTAGTTTAGTGGTATAAGGGTCAGTAAATTCCTCTGACTATCTTTTGAGAAATCCAAGAACTCCTTTGACTTTATTCGAAATAGTGGAAATATGAGAATTAAAACATAAATTAGGTACAAAGATAATGCCCAAGTCATTAGCTTTGAACAGGCGTTTTAAAATAATGTTATTGATTGAGTAGTCAAATGGGTATGGCTTGCTGCGATGAAAGGTCAAGATATTACATTCGGAAACTTTGAGAGGAAGAACGTTAATTACATACCAATTACACCACTTGATAAAATTTAAATTTGTTTTCCGCTAAGGCCAAAAATGACTTTTTCTGATAGATTCGGGGATTTCAACATTTTTAAGCAATTATGGTTTTTTTAAGGCACAGTTTTTTTTTCAAAAATGTTTGCAATGTATTTTTTTCTATGCTTTTTTTAGAGGTGTTGATTTTTTTCACATTTCTTAAGTATCTTGCATCTGGTTGTATTGAACTTTGCAGTTCTGAAAAATGACAGCTATTTCAAATTTGATAATTTTTTGCGGTATTTTTTCGGAAATTTTGATTCTGAAAACTCAGGAGAAGTCGAAAAAAAACTATTCCCTGTCCAAAATTTTTTTGTTTTAGATAGGTACATTAATTAAGGACGACAATGCACGGCTAATGTACCGCAATATTGTATAATTGCATTTTTGCGGAACAGAAATGCAATCAACTATTTTTTATTCCCTATTTATCACCTAAATTTCATCCCTCAACGATTTCCAAGGAGAAGTCGAAAAAAAACTATTCCCTGTCCAAAATTTTTTTGTTTTAGATAGGTACATTAATTAAGGACGACAATGCACGGCTAATGTACCGCAATATTGTATAATTGCATTTTTGCGGAACAGAAATGCAATCAACTATTTTTTATTCCCTATTTATCACCTAAATTTCATCCCTCAACGATTTCCAAGCTTTTCTGCACGTATCACCTGGAATACATACCTATGAACATTCACTTAGATTTTATAATTACTTGAAATTGTACTCTCTATTCATCACTGCAGCCACAGACTCCCATGCGCCTCTTATTGTGTTTGCATCAAATTGCTTTTTATTCGCTTAATTACATAGCAAATGCATCTGCTCGATTTCTTTTAATAATAATAAAATCTCCTCGTCGCTAAACTATATTTTTATATTTTGCTCCATAGCTTTGTGTTTACGTTTCGATTTCGATTGTAATCAAACACATGTGCACGCACACCACTTCATTTATTTCACCGGCCAAATAAATTTCTCGTGCCTGGCGGAATACCACAAATACCATTAAATACTTTTTTAGCATACATCGGCAATTATTTTGCTCGTGCTGAGTACCACCAAAATTATGACCCTAGAGGAATCATTGGGCTGGAAAAATATTTGTATCGATTTCATATGAATATCAACCCTGATTCCTTCTGACGCCGACCGACGTTGAGCAGTTGGGAGTTGCCTTGAATACCATGTATCGGTTCAACACCGAAACGAGAAATAGCCAGATCCCGTAGCGTAAATATTAAGTGCGATAATAGGAGCGTTTTTTTCTATGGATAACAATACAAATCTCAGTTTAACCTAGAATTTCAATAGTAAATCGCCTCCCACTCTCTTTGCTCTCGTCAATCGGAATGCCGAAGCGGGAACCGTGGCTTGACTTTGGCACTTTTAAGTGGGACCGTACACAACAAATAATACATACATCTTGACAAATATTGAAACAGACTATCGATTACACGCGCGCTGCGCTACATTTAAATTTCCCGATTATCGAGACGATCCGTTCCGCGACATCCCGGCCGCCGTGAAGCAGCTGCATTCACCACATCCAGAACAGCTAACTTGGAGACGGGACGCATCATCATCCTGGCTCGATCGTCGTTGGCCACGCGCACCGCCGCTCGTCGTGGTACTCCGTCCACGCCAGGGAACACTTCTTCCACGATGCCTCTTCTCCATTCTCTGCGTGGAATAGCTGGATCACAGATGAAGACCAGATCTCCGCGACGCATAGGCTCGACATGCGCGCACCACTTCTCCCGGCGCACAAACGTGGGTAGGTACTCATGCACCCATCGTTTTCAGAATCGGTCTCTCATCATCCGGCCAATGCGCCACTGTTTCCGTGTGGCATACTTCTTAGGGAGCTGACTGTTGTCTCCTGGCAGGTCCGGCAAATTGGCTACTTTTTTAAGCAGGTCGTTCGGGGTGAGGGGTGCCTCCTGATCAACCGTGACTGGAAGATGAGTGAGCGGACGCGAATTTACAATATTCTCCGCCTCGATCAGGAAGCTTCCGAGTACGTGTTCCTTTGGCGCAACCTCCTTCATGGTGTGCGCCAGTACCTTCTTGATGCACTGGACCATTCTCTCCCAGACGCCGCCTTCAGCTGGGTTTGCCGGACAGTTGAAGATCCATTCGACTCCTTTGGACGACAGCTCGCCCTGGATCTTCTCTGGTTCGAAGACTTCATCGAATCTCCTGGCCTCTCGATTGGCTCCGATGAAATTCTTGCCGTTGTCGCTCCTCATTCGGACCACCGGTCCGCGGCGACACATGAAGTTCCTGATGGCTATGATGCATGAATCTGTGGACAAATCATGCGCCATCTCCAAGTGCATGGCCCTTGTGGTTAGGCAGGTGAAAAGTGCGACCCACCTTTTCTCCGTTCGACGTCCAATTGTCACAAGCAACGGACCCAAATAGTCCAGGCCGGTGTACTTGAATGGCCATCCGTTGGCCTCGAGCCGGTCCTCTGGCAAAGGACCCATCACAGGCTGGATCGGTTGCGCTCTCCGTAGCTTGCATGTGTGGCAATTGGTTACCACCCTCCGTAACAACCTTCGTAGGTTCGTTATACATGCATTTCGATGCTGCCTGCTGATGGCGTGAGGGACTCACTCGCGGTTGGATTTGGTGGCTGCGTTGCTCGCGAGTCATCCTTCCGTTGACCACTGCCTCCATGCAGCGAACGATCGCGATGACTCCTCTGATCCCTCCGCGGCCCACCGTTTGACTGTGGTGGCCGTTTGGGATTGGCCAGTCCATCGTGCAACAGGCGATGGTGCGTTCTCTGACACCCGTGGACAGTGCACTTCTCTCTCTTGCAGAACCTGCTCATGTGTCCAGCTTCCAGGCACGAGAAACAGCTGCGATGCTTCCTTGCCAACTCCATGCGGACCGTTGGCGAAGCATGGATCAAGACCTTGCAGTCCTTGATCGGGTGTTTCTCCTCGCATATCGGGCAGCACTTGGTGCGCTCGTCTTGCAGCTCCTCATCCATGGGACCTGTGCTGGCGTGCAGTACTCTTCGTTTTGGATCCTTGGTGCCGACGTCGGTGATGGTGCAGACTAGTCTTGCGAGGTCGTTTAGCCACTCGCTCAAGTGCACCACCGTCGGGTATGATCCACCGTCGGGTATGATCCTATGGTGGCTGCATGCCTAGCCCAGTCCAGCCTTTTGCTCAAGGGCAACTTAGCTATCAGCTCCTCCATCAGGGTGGGATTCCCTAGGTGCTGATTTCCATTCGTGGTTGATCTTAGGAACGCTGCGAGATTGCTCACCCGTGTAGCAAATGGCACGATCTTGTCGATGTTGTGCTCCTGAATGGGATTAAATTCTCGCACGCTTTCCAGCTGGCTGCGTATCAGCTGTTCCGGTCGTCCATACCGGAACCGCAGCTGGTCCATTACCGCCTGAACGTTGGCCGGGTGTATGAGCAGCGAGTTGACTGAAGCTTGCGCTTCACCCTTCAGGGCCTTCACTAGCCTTTGGTTGTTCTCCAAAGCTGTGCAGTGGTACGCCGCCGTTGTCTCCACGAACGCGCATTGGAATATAGGCCATTACTCCGGCTGACCTTCAAACTCAGGAAGATCAGGCAATTTGCGCGGCGTCCATCCATTCAACGGGCTCGGCGACACTGTTCCATATGATCCAGGCGATGGGGTCGGTGCCATGAAGTTGTGTTGTGGTTCCCGTAGTGCATGCATCCCTTGCTCTGGCAGCACCGTGGCCGTAACACAACATGGCGTCGAGTAGTTTATCGTCGTACAGTTTGAGCTCAGTGTGACTGGTCGCCCTATTGCCAGATTTCCACTCAATGATGGCGGCAAATTTCCAATCAATTGCAGCGGCTACTGTTCATATATATATGGCGTCACTCTCTCAGACGAATCTAGCGGTAGATTTCCACTCAATATCTGCCATTGCGGCACATTTGCCGCACCGCTCACTCCAAATCCGCTCACTCCGTTTCCAACGGGTCTCTCGGATCCTCCATTTTGTCCTTCACTTGCCCTTGCCTTTTCCAGCTCCTTCTCCAAAGTTCCGATCTTAATCATGAGCGCCGCAACTTGGCCCTTGGTAGGGTCCGTGCTCTGGCCTGATCCGTCAGGCTGTACAGCACCACTCGGATTCCTTCCTTGTGTCCCACTCTCCTTAGGAGTCTGTGGCCGCAACGTCGATCCACCAGCCATACTCGTGACACTGCTCGGAGTGCCAGTCGATGCTGCCGTGGTCGTTGCAGTTGCGGTAGCCCCAGTCTGTCCTATTCGGGGGCTCCGCCGGGGCGAATGTGCAGTCGACATTGTGCAAACCAAATGGGCGCGTGCGAATAAAGCAGCCGCGAATGCGGATAAAAGAAATGACGCCGACCGACGTTGAGCAGTTGGGAGTTGCCGTAAACACCATGAATCGTAAATATGAAGTGCTATAATAGGAGCGTTTTATTCTAGGGATAACAATACAAATCTCAGTTTAACCTAGAATTTCAATATTCAATCTACGTACCGCAGACTCGCCTCCCACTCTTTTTGCTCTCGTCAATCGGAATGCCGAAGCGGGAACCGTGGCTTGACTTTGGCACTTTTAGGTGTGACCGTACACAACAACTAATACATCCATCTTGACATATACTGAAACAGACTATCGATTACTCGCGCGCTGCGCTACATTTAAATTTCCTGATCATCGAGCCGATCCGTTCCGCGACAAACGGAAATTTTGAAAGTTTCCTGCATTCAAACAACAATGTGTCGAATTTATAGAGGATTATATACAACGAGGATACATGGATTTAATTCCTTCTACTACTGTATACGAGGATACCGCCAATTACAATTATTTAGCCCACCATGCGATGCCGAGTTGTATTCGATGGGGGAGACAGCTACACTCGATCATTATCGACTGCTGGCCGTGACGTTTGGATTAGCTTCTTCAACGTTCTTGGTTGTTCGAGTTCTCACGCTGCTCACTGAAGATCATGACGATTTTTATCCGAATGCTGCTGCGGTGCTTGTAAAGGACGCATACGTGGATGATATTCCTACTGGCTGCGATAATATCGACGATCTCATTGCACTAAAGGATGAATTAATTTTGCTATTGAGCCGGGCTCAAATTAAACTTCGAAAATGGAGTTCAAACTGTTGGTCACTACTAAATTCGCTGCCAAAAGACATTTGTGAGTACCTGAAGCTCTAGAAGTAGATAGCCCAACCCAATATGTGAAGGTTCTTGGAATACTCTGGGACCCGGCTGTATACGTTTTCTCCATGAAACTGAACATTCCTGACGCCAAAAATGCTCTGACGTTTTGTCATTCTACTGCCGGAGCTTGCCATGATCCGCTGGGTTTGCTTGTCCCCACAACTGTATTTCTAAAGGTTCTCTTTCAAGATAGTTGGCTGAGCTTAGTCGAAGTAAATGAACCACTGAAGTTCAATTATTTAAAACTTGTCGCATACCTTGCTACTTATGCTCACCATTTCAAGCAACTGAACTGCATGGATTTGCCGATGCGTCCCGTGCTACGTCCATCAAACCTATATCCATCCCGCAGCTCGAATTGAATGCAGCCCATCTTCTTTGTAACTTTGATGTCTCTGGTTAAGCACTATTCCAATTTCCAGTACTTCGTGTTGGTCGGATTCCGAAATTGCCAATTGTACATTGGCTCTCATCACTCCCTCGGACTTGGAACACTTATGTTTGCAATCGCACTGCTGAGATTCTGGAAACTTGTCCACGTAGCTGCTGGCAACACATTCGCGTTGGGGATGATCGTGCGGACTGTGCATCACGCGGACTTCTACCGAAGGATCTTGTAGAAAATACACTGTGGTGGAATAGAGCACCGTGGCTTTCCCAATCTCGTCTTACTTGGCCACCTGCTAAGGCAAAGTTTGCGCTGTCGACTGAGCAAGCTACGCGCATGGAAGTAAAGGTCAAGCCGCAGGTCATCTACACATTTCCGATGAAGGAAATGATCTTCAATGTATGATCAACAAGGCTTCCTCCTGGTCCCATTTCTTGCAAACAATTAGCTACTCCTTTCGCTTCGTTGCAAGAACCGCTGTCATCGTTGCATTCTATATAACCTGCGACGAATATTCAACATGTTTTATCCAGATTGAAGGTCTACTCAACTCTCGCCCACTGTGCGCAACCAGCGATCACAGCTTCGCATACATCGAAGTGTATTATAAATTTCAAATAAAACCCATAAAACCCATAATTTTTTTCGGTAAATTTTACCGAAAGTTTGACTTTAAAAACTCAGGAAAAGTAGAAAACAATTTATTTCTTGGGCTGTATTTCTTGGGTGTCGTTTAAGATTTTGTTTTTAAAAGCAGCATTTTGCCGTTAAATTCCGTGAGTCAAAATATTACCGTTTTTTTTTTACAAAAAAGTACAACAATTTTATATTTGTAACCGTTTTTAAGGCTAGTATCCAGCACCGCGGAAGCGAAAAATTACTGCCAAACTCCATATAAAAACTAGAGGGAACGTTATACCAGGGAACTACTTTATACCCGGTACTCAGACAGTATATATGTATGTGAGCTTGTTGTAATTTATTATATGTTCGCAAAAGGGACAAATTTAATTTTAGCCAAAAAAGAAAAACAAAATTAAGTCCAACCTTTTCGGAGATTTTTATCTATTAGATGTTTTCATTTTTCCATTTTTGTTAACATACGTTTTTTACTTTTGTCTTTTCTACATGTCTAAATCTACTGTGTGCGAGAGAGGGAGGGAATGAGTCTACGCTTGGAAGGCCACTTAAATTTTATTTGTTCCTTCTGGCTATACTAATGATCCGATCTGATCCAGATTCAACATTCTGATAGATATGGTCATTTTCTATGATTCTGTGTTTTTGATTTTCCCGTATCACAGGAGCTTGGATAGAAAGTTTGGTTGATCTAGCTCTTATAGTCTGTGAGATCTAATCGTCACAAAATTCGATGTGTGAGAGAGAGCGAGAGGGAGGGAGCGCTTCCTTCTGGGTGTTACACACATCCATTTTTTCAACAAATCTAATATACCCCTTTACTCTTCGAGTACCGGATATAAAAACTGGGCCAGGAAATTTCGGTTGCGTTTAACTGGCCTCAGTATCCAGCAAGCAGATTCTTATCGATAGTTAGCCTATCGACACGATTGTGGACTCACAGATAAGCTGCTATTCCCGACAGATAATATATGCGCCTATTATTACTGAAGTGAATGTGAAAGATGGAGTCAAAAACTGTTCGAAAACCAAAAAGTGAGATACAAATTTTTCAACGTGAGGAGAAGATTGCTTTAATAAATTCAGTTGAGGCAAGGCAATGTCTTCGGCGGATTACGAAAAATAAGCATTTTGATCATTTTGACATTTTGGTGCCTCCGTCTGCGCTGTACTTCCTCTAATTTTTTGTTTTCAACAATATATGCCGCCCCCAACATATTAAATTCGTGTCAGAATAAATTTTTCTCCTTTCTCAATTTTAATTGAACTATCATATTTGGCGCTGTTTACAAAACACAACTGGTTTATTAGAGTAGCCGAACTTTTTTTAAGTACTTGGTCACACTATTTAAGTTTCGTTCCACACACATGAAATAAAGAGCAGATTCCTGGCAGTAATTTTCCGCGGTGCTGGATACTAGCCTTTAACAGTAAAATGGCATTTGGGAAGGTACCGAACGGAATTTAACTGCAAAATACGGCATTGGAAGGTTTTGTCAAACGACGCGCAACTTGTAATATCCGGTATGTAACGTCACACCTTAAGCACCAAATAACTGTGGTCGATGTCTTTTATCGTGCTGACATTTTATATGCCGTAGTATTAATAATGGGACGTGTGCTTTGTACTCTAAGGGCCGATATCTCGACTTCGGGTCAACACGAATCGGAACGTTAAAGTCCGATAACAAAAATTTGTTCTCCCAAGGGGTCATGTCAGGGCTAACTTCCAACCGGCGGCTGGGATTGAAAATTTTACAGCTGTTTCTCTAAGTGCTTTTCAGGGGCGAATCGTTCTACTTTGTGCAGCAAATTTTTCGGCAAGCCTTGCGCTCCGCGCAAGCGAGAGGTTGGTTCCGTTAATTCTTATCTTTTGATCAGTAAAAGTGGACTACAATTGCATTATTTGACTCTAAATAATAACAATTGAAGGTATGGACTATAACTCATCGAATCAGTCGCTACCTAGTAATAGGCAAGCTGTACTGGAGGAGATGAGAAAAGCAGCTGGGGTAAGCCCTGAAACACTACGCTCTCAAATCCGCGGTAGCGTAGCATCCATTTCTGCGGAAAACAACAGCTTATTACCAAATTCGGTGATAACTGTCCCGACGGTAACAACAAGCACTGATACCAGTGTTACGTGCACTATCTCTATGTCGCAAGCAAATTTGACATCTACCTCTACGTATACTGTAGCGGCAACTGTGGGGCCTAACATTTCCTCGACTACGTCACTTGACAACACATTGGGTGTATTCTTGTAAGCAGCAACTCGTAAGACAAAGTGCTCGTTTCAAGCCCGTGGCCTGCCTGCTAGTAAAAAACATAAAGGAGTTAAAAACACATCTAAATCTATACAGAAAGCTAAGACGAAGCCCGCTGAGCTGCTTAAGGAAGTAGCCAAAGACACGGCATCCACCTCGACTGCAGCAGCACTGAGTAAAAACCGTTTTGCAGCTCTGGACGAAGAAGCGGACAACATGATGGAGCAAGGATTGTCAGAAAGCGGTTCTGACGACGAAGATGAAGCTCGTGCTGTTGGCAATGGAAGCAAACAATCCTCAAAATCGCTCTCAAAGCCTCCAGCAATATGTGTACCACAAGTCGACAATCCCTTAGGCATGGAACAAGCACTAGACTCGTGCGTGGGTGCCAACAACTATAGCATTCGCACATCTAAGTTCGGTGTATCGACGCTTTCCGAGCAGTTGTAAGACATTTGACAAAACTTAACTGTCAATTCTGGCACCATCAACTTAGGGCGGAAAAGCCTTACAGGGTTGTTGTCAAGGGCGTTCATGCCAACGTCCCCAAACCACAAATTGCGCAAGCTTTTACTGACCAGGGTTTCGAAACTCTCAATATATATTGCCCAAGAAAGGCAAATTGGCGTAACGTTCAGGTCAACGAGACAGACGATGAAGCGACGATCAACTACAAGACTGGGCAAAATCAATTTGTTGTCAATCTAAAACAGGGACCCAATGTGTCTAATGCTTTGAAAATTACACAACTCGGCAGATACAGAGTCTCAGTGGAGCGTGCTCCTCGCAGAAAATAAGTTCTACAATGTCTGAAATGCCACATCTTCGGTCATTCCAAAAGTTATTGTCTCCAGGACCCAATCTGTGGCAAATGCGCTGGCTCTCATATTACTGGTTCTCTGCTTTGCACGAGTGAAAATTTCCTGTGCGTCAACTGCGGTGGTGATCACGCATCGACTGACAAGGACTGCCCTGTCAGGATTGAGAAAAGTAAAAAACTGAAACCGATCCCAAGACTTCCTGCTACTGGCAACACTGCCATGCCAAAATATAACCAAGGCCCATCACGTGGCTTCATCCCGGCTGAGACTATCAGACGCAGTATGTCTTACGCCGACGTTGCTCGGCCCAACAGGGCCGTGTCTGGTCCAAATTCTGACAAGCATCTTCAGCGAGAATCAAACTCACTGCCTGACAAGAAATTGGATGCGCTGGAGAGCTCCATACGGGATCTCAACTCCAGAATGGACCAATTATTCAAGTTGGTTCAAGAGACTATTGAGGCTAACAAGGCCTTCCGAGAATTGGTCCAGGTTCTAATTTCAAGTATCCAAAAATGATGCAACCGATCATTAAAATCGGATTGTGGAACGCACGGGGACTAGTTAGGGGCTCTGGAGAGCTCCGGCTGTTTCTCAGTGCAAATAATATCGATGTAATGTTTGCCACAGAGACACACATGAAAGAGGGTCAGCGCGTCTTCCAGCCAGGCTACTCCACCTACCATGCCTTCCATCCCAGCGGTAACAGCAAAGGTGGCGCCACAGTCATTGTGCGCTCCAGCATGTGCCACATTCCTCAGCCTCCCATCTCAGCAAACAACATACAGCTAGCAAGAGTGAACCTGCAGACATCGGAAGGACCCGTCGCGCTAGCATCTTTGTATCTTCCTCCCAAAGAGCCTTGTACTAAAGCGGAATTTGAATCCCTGTTTGCCATGCTAGGTAACAAATTCATTGCAGGTGGTGACTACAACGCCAGGCACTCATGGTGGGGCAACTCATCAAATTGCTCCAGAGGCAAAATGCTGCAGGATGTCGTGGCGAATGATCGGTACCAAATTCTTGCAACGGGTGAGCCTACATTCTACTCATCCAACTCCCTAGTATCAGCATCAGCGCTAGATTTTTTTGTCATTAATGGATACGCAATGAGCAGGCTTAATGTGAAAACGCTTCATGAGCTCTCTTCGGATCACACACCACTTATAGCTGATTTACACGCCACTCCGATAAGCAAGTCAAAGCGCTCTTGTTTACTAGCACGCGGTGCTGATACAGAAATTTTCAGGGCCCATCTAGACCAGCTGATTGATCTAAATATGGAAATTCAAGACACAGATGATATTGATAATGCAATTGATATTTTTATGAGCAAGCTGAAAGATGCTGCAACAAAAGCTGCTCAAAGGAATCAACAAAATCTGCATGGAGATAGATCGCCTCAGCTTCCTGCTATAATCGTTGAGCTCCTGCATCTCAAGCGTAAAGTAAGAAAGGAGTATGCAAGAACAGGAGATGCCCGAATCCAACAGATTCACAACAGGCTGGCTAATCGTCTTCCCAAAGTTCTGGCCCGTAGGAAAAGAATTCAAATTGATAACATGTTGGAAAACTTGGGCACTGATGTCTCTACTAATTACTCTCTGTGGAAAATTACTAAGAGATATAAGACACTGGCAACACCAAAATCGGCTATTAGAGACACTTCAGGGAGCTGGTGCCGCACTAGTCTTGATAAATCGGAAGTATTTGCAAACAATCTTGAGCAACGATTCAGGCCGCACGACTTTGCACCTGAAAGTCACTGCAGGATAGTTGCGGAGGCATTGGAAACACCGTTTCAAATGGCTTTGCCGTCAGATACTGTAACACTGGACGAAGTGAAGCAGCTGGTGTCAAAGCTAAAACCCAATAAGGCCCCTGGCGAAGACTTACTTGATAACAGAACCATAAGACTCCTACCAGATCAAGCACTGTTGTTTTTGGTGCTTATTTTCAATAGCGTCCTAAGTGTGGGATACTTTCCGAGAGCCTGGAAGTCGGCAAACATTATTATGATCCTCAAGCCTGGAAAACAACCAACTGATGTGGACTCTTAT
Source organism: Drosophila helvetica (assembly GCA_963969585.1). Classification (NCBI taxonomy): domain Eukaryota; kingdom Metazoa; phylum Arthropoda; class Insecta; order Diptera; family Drosophilidae; genus Drosophila; species Drosophila helvetica. The sequence goes on from OZ018403.1 coordinate 12,975,293, forward strand.
AGGCCGATCAGCCTTCTTCCTTCACTGAGCAAAACAATGGAGAGGTTGATCCTAAACAGAATGCTGGATCTCGAGACTGTTGCCCTTGCGATCCCTAAATTTCAATTTGGATTTCGTAAGCAGCATGGCACTCGAGAACAGCTGCATAGAGTTGTCAACTTTGCGTTAGAGGCCATGGAGAAGAAAGAGTATGCGGTGGAGTATGCGGGAGTATGCACCCTGTCGACAGGGTGTGGCACCCTGGACTTCTTTACAAAGCCAATAGCCTTTTAACCCCTCAGCTGTTCCACGTTATAAAGAGCTTCTTAGAAGGGCGCACTTTCCGAGTGGCTGACGATTGTTGCAAGTCCTCCATTAAATCTATCGAAGCTGGCGTTCCCCAGGGCAGTGTTCTAGGCCCCACATTGTACTCGATATTTAAGCGGATATACCAACCCATATGGCAATCACCTCAGTTGATAAAAGCGATACGCTAATAGCGACCTACGCCGACGACACTGCGGTGCTCACAAAAAGCAGTTGCATCATTCTAGCCAAAAGTGCACTGCAAGAGTTTTTGGACGCATCTCAGGAATGGGCATCGAAATGGAATGTATGCATAAACGCTGGTAAATGTGCAAATGTGACTTTCACAAATCGAGTGCAGAACTGCCTAGTCGTATCACTTAATGGAAGAGTACTGGAGCCTAGCTGTCATCCTAGACAGAAGCCTTACATGTCACGTCACTGCAGCACTCATATAGAGCCAAATTAAATAGGATGTCCTGGTTACTCTCCGCCAAAAACAAATTGTCCCTGGAGAACAAGGTCAAAATATATAAGTGCATTTTAGCTCCCAGCCTATTCTATGCCATACAGGTGTACGGTAGCTACAAGCTAAGACTCTGAGGATGATCTCTGGGTCTCCATGGTACCTAAGGACAAGTAATATTGAGCGCGACCTTAAGGTGCACAAAATAGGATACAGAATCCAAGCGATTGCCCAAAAATATACGGAGAGGCTAGGAGCTCATCCAAACTGCTTAGCTAGACGCCTAACTACTGCCTGTCACCGTAGAAGAGTAAGGAGGAGACTGTTGGAAGCTGCCCAGCCTTTTTCGCAATTCTGACTCCACATTTACGAAATAATGATTATAGTTTGTGTTTATTGTTTAATTGTTTTTTATCTATTAAAGGGCGTGCCTGTGAGTTCGAGATGGTTGAAAATAGTGCACAAAGTTTTAGTAGGCGAAAATAAGACCCGTTATAGCGGAACTCCGTTAGGCGGGCGAATGATGGTAAAAAGGCATCGCGGCCTTAGCCGCGATGCTGCGTTAGTGCGAATATTGACCGACTGCCTTACGAGTAGTTGGTTGACTGTGCTGCATGTAGGCAAAGCATTACAATATAAGCTACCAGAATAGATGATATTTGTGTGTGCGTGTGTGCATAAACGAGAAGGCAATTTACAAAAGTGCGACAATACTTAAGAGCATACGATAAAACATTAAATTCAAATGTCTTTAGAGCTACTGCCAGCTGCTGCTCCGATCATACTCCGCCCCGTTGAAAGACGAGGGCTTTTAACAGAATCCTTAACGGGAAAGACGCATCTTGTTGACAGCTCGACGATTGGTTTCCGATGGTGCCCGCAGGTTGCAGACGACGTCGTTGATCTGGATCGTGGGTTGTGATGTGCGCTATTTGGCACGTTGTTGGAGCAGAGTCAAATACTCCTCACTCTTACGCTTCCAAAAGATCTGCTGGGCGAAGGTGATTACCAACGATCAAGACGATTGAAGTTTAGACCCGTAACGTCTGTCTCGGAAAACTCCATCAGCGGACGACCAATTAGAAAATGTCCTGGTGTAAGGACGCCAAGATCTTCAGGGTTTTCTGAAATTGAGACAAAAGGACGGATTGATTATTGCCTGGCTTTTGCAGACCAATGTCCGCAGCTCGCCGAAGCCAAAGAGCTCCGATCCCACGGAGCGATAAAAAATGTTTCCGATGAAAGTGTGCGATGGTAGGGAACGCCGGTGGATAATCCCTGGGCAAAATGATTGGCTGGCGTGTATCGAAGCCGAGAGTCTAATGGCGCAGGCGGCCACCAACACGAATTTATCCAAGCTCATCTATGCAGGGTACGAGCGATGTGCTGGGGTACTCCGCGCAGTTTCCTTTGCGTAGAGCAAGCTACTCAGGATACAGGTGGGCCCGTTGAACGATGTGACATGACAGATGTGATTCTTTGCGAAAGGCCTTAGATGAGAGATCAGGTGACTTCATCCTACTAATGAACTTCTGAACGTAGCCAACGAGGCGCATCATGACTCCGAATGAGTTGATGTGCGTAAACGAAATCGAGATGTTGTCCACGTAGAAGTCCTGTAGAGTGGTTTCCAACCCCTATGAATCCGATGGGTGATTCTGTTTGATTTGACCACTTCCCAAACTTGACGAACCAAGTCATCGAGCCGAATGCTGTGATTGGTGCGAAGATTGGGTTTCGATGAACGACGTGAGAGTGAGGGCCGAGTGCCCGCCACTAGACAGATTCCATCCGAATTGACCACTTCCCAAAATCGATGAACCAATTCATCGAGCCGAGTACTGTGATTGGAGTCATCCAAAGATTGGGATGCAATGTGCGATGAGAGAGTGGGGGCCGAATGCCCGCCACTAGACAGAATCCATCCGAAGTGATGCGATCAACGACGAGAGAGTGGGGGCCAAATGCCCGCCACTATGCAGAATCCATCCGACGATTATGTTGCGATAAACGACGAGGGAGTGGGGGCCGAGTGCCCGCCACTAGACAGAATCCATCTACGATTATGTTGAGATCAACGACGAGAGAGTGGAGGTCGAGTGCCTGCCACAAGACAGAGTCCATCCGTAGTGACCACTTCCCAAAATTGATGAACCAAATCATCGAGCCGAGTGCTGTGATTGGCGTCATCCAAAGATTGGGATGCGATGAGCGTCGAGGAAGGTGGGGCCGAATACCCGCCACTAGACAGACTCTAATGATCCGTAATTTTCTGCGCAACGAACGGCCATGATGCTAGTGGTCAACTCTGAAATCCTCGATTTCAGAACGAGATCCACCGAGATACCTTCAGATGAGAAGCTAGCATCTCCTATGCCAGAGACTGCGGTGAGCGATTTGGTTTTGCGACGTGTTAGCTGATTAGCTAGACGAGTAGTAACGAGGTGCAATTGATATCCCGAGTCCAAAAGTGCGCAACATGGCACGAAAGTTCCCGGGCTGGTTTTGACGAGAACGACGATAATGGCTAATAGCACAGCATCAGGCGGACTTTGGGATATGAGAGCTTGTGGCAAAGAGAACGATAATGAGGGGGACAATGCAACCATGGCGATCTGACTTGGTTGTGCTGGTGAGACTTCATTTGGGAAAGCGGGTTGGACGGTTTCTGCTCGACGAACGAAATGCAAAATTGTGTGGTTATTCTAGCGCATGCAGCACGCAAAGATGTGAGGTGGCAGCATCCACAAACGCCCGCCACTTGCCAACCAATGAGTCGTCATGCGTCAGCCCAAGTATCGCTCTGATGTGTGCCTGTTGAATGAGACGTTTATTAGCAATCGGTTTTTTGAGAATTTGTAAAGTGTTGTTGTAGTTAGTTAGTTAGCCGAGGAACTCTTGGGTCAAGAAGAAGGCGTAGGTTAAGCAGTATAATTAGATCTTATCTTTATTATTCTTAAAATTACAGGTTTGGTATTCAGTCGACTGAGTCGTAGTCTCGGGTCTTCCTTCTTGGTCTTCTTTCCGGGACTTCCTTCAGGGTCTTCCTTCTGAACTGGCTACTCGCCCGCACGTGGCTGTTGGCGGCATGCTGGTCAATGTAGGTCTTGGTCGTTCGTAGGGCAGTGAGGTGAAATACACGCTCAGTAGAGAAGTTTCAGTAGTGCGGTGAAACACACGCTAAGTAGAGAAGTTCGGATGTGAGGTGAAACACACGCTCAGTCGAGAAGTTGGCTGTGAGGTGAAACACACGCTCAGTAGAGAAGTTGGATGTGAGGTGAAACACGCGCTCAGTAGAGAAGTCGGATGTGAGGGGAAACACACGCTCAGTCGAGAAGTTGCCTGTGAGGTGAAACACACGCTCAGTAGAAGTTGGCTGTGAGGTTAAATACAGGGAGTTTGGGAAGTAGGAAGGGGAAATGTTTTAGTGGACAAGTGTAAAAGTAGAGGACTACCTTTTGGCACTAGAACCACTTTCGAAAATAATCAGGTTGTTACAACCAGGCTGTTCCGAGATGCACTGTCGAGTTGGCGGGTCCGGATGGACTGTCCCGATTAGCTCCAGCGATGCTGCTTTTATTTTCCAAAGTCAACTGTTTTGCCTTTGCTTGGCCTAACGCGTCAGTGTATTACTAACGCGTTCTATTAGCTCAGCTGAGGGTGTGCCCATTCGCTTTTGCGCTACGGCCACACTATTCACGATCGGTCCTTATTTGATATTGATATATTTGTGGCGCTGGGTGTCCGAACGTGCTTTCGTTGGTGTCGTCGTAAAATGTATTATGGAATTTTTGCTTCGTCGTTAGTGTATTTTTTTTGTTTTATCGTGTATTAGATGGGTTGTGTCCCGCTTGTGTTGGTCTGGGATCCGGGAGTTTGGTGGGTGTCTCCCGAGCCCTGCGCGTTTTCATGCGGCTTCATACAGCAGTCTACTGTACGGACCCCTGGTTTGTTACAGGTCCAACAGTATAAGACCGGTTCTCTTTTGCATGTTCTGGCTTCGTGACCATTTTGCCCGCATCTGCGGCATTTTGTTGTAATATGCCTGGTTGTTCCATTGTCGTCCTGTAGCATCGGGAGTCCCGCCTCCGTTTCCAATTTTTTGAATTCCTCTGCCATGATCATGAATTCTGTGAGTGTTTTGAATTCGCTTCTTGTCACGTAAAGTTTAATGGGTAGTCGGCAGTTTTGGTAAGTAATTTCCAGCTTCTGCTGTTCTGTGTACGTTCCGAATCTTATCAATTTCCTTAGATATTGTACGTATTCCCTCACAATTTCCGTTTCGGCTTGCTTACGGTTTTCTACTTGTTTTGTTAGTTCCTCCTGGTACCATGGTGATATGAAGTTTTCCTTGAGTCCCTCTTTTGCATCCTTCCAGGTATTTGCTGGTGCTGGTTTTGTATGCCACCAGTCCAATGCACTCTCCTCCAATATTACTGGCATTGCAAAAACCAAGTGGTACTCCACCCCGTAGGTTTCTGCTAATTCCTCCATCCTACTGAGAAATTCTAACGAGTAGACTAACTTCATCGGTCATCTCCAACGAACTGATGGTGCCCAATTAGAAGTTCGATTCCAATTTGTCCACCAGCTCCAGAAATAGTTTCAGGTTGTATTAATCCAACCTGCGTAGCTTTTTGTTGTCCAATTGGGCAACGAACCCCTGAAGTCAGACGAAGATGACCTTTGTCTAGAGGTTCAAGAATGCAATTCGGCTAGTAGCTGGATCAGCACTAGCCAACACTTCACCAATTGGAGCGCCACTCGAGGGTGTGCCATCCGAGGCGGACCCGATGTTTATATTGTCGTCACTCATTTTCAGCTGCGTTTAGCTTTTAATGTTTTTTCCGATAAACTTTTTTCAAGCCGGTTGCACAGATCTAACGATGCGAAAGTTCTTTCTCTCAAATGCGGCGAATTCAGGCAAAGAGATGCACCGAAATATGAAAGCGATGGCGACAAAATGTATATGTGTGCATATGCACTACACCGTCACTGAGAGCGTAAGTGACGACCGTTAATGCGGCGAAGCAACGAAAGCGACGACGAACAATGTATATGTGTGCATGTGCACTGCGCCGGCACAGAGGGCACTAGCGACGACCGATAACGCAGCGATGCAACGAAAGCGAACAATGTATATGTGTGTATGTGCCCTGCACCGGCACAGAGGGCACAAGCGACGACCGATAATGCAGCGAAGCAACGAAAGCGAACAATGTGTATGTGTGTATGTGCCCTGCACTGGCACAGAGGGCACAAACGACGACCGAAAACAAACAGTTATTCTCAAGAGAACGATCGACATTTTCGAGTTCGACAGAAAGGTTTATGTAACGGATTGTGCTTAGAACTCTATGCAGCCGGTCTCGGCAGTGCGTTGCGCAGGCAGAAGCAGACGGCGAAAGAGAGCACGAAAACGAATAGCGGCCGTTAGAAACTGTCACGGTCGGCCACAACGACTTTGGGTTCGCTACTTTTTCGACGAATGTTGGGTTAAATCTTCGACACAGATTTAACGTAATGTTTTGAACAATTTTTCCACTCGAAAAGTCACGGGGACCACCAAAATGTTGGAAGCTGCCGAGCTTTTTCGGCAACTCTGACTCCACATTTACGAAATAATGATTCTTCGTTGTTGGATATAGTTTGTGTTTATTGTTTAATTGTTTTTTATCTATTAAAATGCGTGCCCGTGAGTTCGAGATGGTTGAAAATAGTGAACAAAGTTTAGTAGGCGAAAATAAGACCCCTTATAGCGCTGTTGTCTTTAGAGCTACTGCCAGCTGCTGCTCCGAACAGGACCCAAGCACTTTGTACCTGAAGTTTACAAGTGGGGGCACTTGGTCGTGGGAAAAAAAATAAAAGTTGTTATTCTTTGATTTATTATTATTATATATGTACATTATTATGCATTATTTGCAATTATTATAAATTCTATACAGATTATGCAAATGCCGTCGGCATGTATCAGTAGGCAATCAAAATGCAAAATCACACGAGAAAAAACTCAAAATATTGCGGTATTAGTTTTTAGTATTTTTTTTTTAATATATACATATTATTGTTGTATTAGAAAAAAAATACAAAATCCAAAAAATCTCCAAAATTTTTAATGAGGATTAACAACTCAGATGATCAGGCCTCCTCGGACAATTTTAAAAGATCAGAGCATTTATTGCAGTCATACTTTTTCAGCAGCTTTTGCAATAAATACCCTCTAAAATATCTTAATGCATTATCACAAACTGCGGCTTGGACTATCGGAAGTTCTAAATCTGATTCTGCGTCTGTAGAAATCAAGTTATCGTCATCAAAAGTTTTGAACTCTGATGCCGACTCACTTGACCCATTATCTTTTATAATGTTAATCAACATCGTATCTTCATCGGGAGAACAGTTCCCAGATACTGTTGTTGACGTTAGAACTTTTATCGAAAACATTTTACTAATAATGGCATTCATGGAATTCATACATAGTTGGATTATTGTTAGTAGCACCGCGAGGTTTAATCAAATAAAACAAATTTTCGAATGGGTCTTGGTTTAATTTGGATGTTGCAATAAAAAAAAGTTCAGCTATTTCGCTCCAAGCATTTTGGGCCAAGGAAAGTATAAAGTAAAACCAAAACGATACACAAAATGAACGTGCCACCATGGAAACACCAAACTGGCCTTCAAGGGACCCTACTCACAAACACATGCCGTCTTTGCAAGTCGAGGTCCCACACTGTTCTCCATCCAGATGGCATACGCTCTGCTCCGAGATCTGCTCTCAATAAATCTGCTGACCTAAAATTACGCCCCCTCGCATATTCCGCTGATGCTGATCGTGTCGTGGTTAGACATCACACATTGGAGAGAGGATTCTTGGCCAATAGTCAAGCCATATTGCCAACACTATAGGCGACTCCTGGGGCACCGAGACAAGCTTCAGGATTTTGCTGGATAGTGGTTCGCCGAGTCGTTTATTCAACGGACCGGATTGCCGCGAACGCATGCTCGTATACCTGTGGTTGGTATAGGTGAAAACCCTGCTGGGGTTACTCGATGTCGCGCCACGTTCACCCTGCTCTCCCGCACCAGCACAGAATCGGTGGTGGTAACAGGTCTGGTTATAAGTAATTTAACCTCATCGATTCCAGCCCAGAGGATCGAGTTTAACACTCCGATGTGGGAAAATATTGGGGATCTACTAGCTGAATTCATATTTGGAGAACTACGTGATATTAGGATATGATCAACTTAGAATATTCATTACAGTCAGGTACCATCTCTGTAGGATGCTCACTCCCACGAACTAGCACATCACGCTCACGAGGATCTGGATACCTTAGTTCGATCGAACACGCCATCGTCTCTGTGGGTATGCGCATGAACGAAGTGTTGCTCAGATGGATCACTAGCGTAAATTGTAGAGTTACTTGGTTGAACTCATTCCATTTCCATGAACGATCGAACTAATATCCGTTCAAGGACTCTGCTCCACCAATGGGGTCCACATTGTTACAAGCCCTCGCCACTTTTTTCTCTCGAACGGAAATTTTGAAAGTTTCCTGCATTCAAACAACAATATGTCGAATTTATGGAGGATAATATACAACGAGGACACATGGATTTGATTTCTTCTACTACTGTATACGAGGATACCGCCAATTACAATTACTTAGCCCACCACGCGATGCCGAGTTGTATTCGATGGGTCTGAGGAGAACTGCAAGGGATATTCTCTTATTTCACGACTAAAGACTGGACCACCTATTCAAAGGGAATTAATTGGAGTATGTCTACGTTTCCGTCAGCATCGCTATGTGTTCTGTACGGACATTGAGAAAATGGGCAGAGGCATCATGGCTTAAGAAGTTCACACGCAGTACAAACGTATATTGAACGGGGGAGACAGCTACACTCGATCATTATCGACTGCTGACCGTGACGTTTGGATTAGCTTCTTCAACGTTCTTAGTTGTTCGAGTTCTCACGCTGCTCACTGAAGATCATGACGATTTTTATCCGAATGCTGCTGCGGTGCTTGTAAAGGACGCATACGTGGTTGATATTCCTACTGGCTGCGATAATATCGACGATCTCATTGCACTAAAGGATGAATTAATTTTGCTATTGAGCCGGGCTCAAATTAAACTTCGAAAATGGAGTTCAAACTGTTGGTCACTACTAAATTCGCTGCCAAAAGACATTTGTGAGTACCTGAAGCTCTAGAAGTAGATAGCCCAACCCAATATGTGAAGGTTCTTGGAATACTCTGGGACCCGGCTGTATACGTTTCCTCCATGAAACTGAACATTCCTGACGCCAAAAATGCTCTGACGTTTTGTCATTCTACTGCCGGAGCTTGCCATGATCCGCTGGGTTTGCTTGTCCCCACAACTGTATTTCTAAAGGTTCTCTTTCAAGATAGTTGGCTGAGCTTAGTCGAAGTAAATGAACCACTGAAGTTCAATTATTTAAAACTTGTCGCATACCTTGCTACTTATGCTCACCATTTCAAGCAACTGAACTGCATGGATTTGCCGATGCGTCCCGTGCTACGTCCATCAAACCTATATCCATCCCGCAGCTCGAATTGAATGCAGCCCATCTTCTTTGCAACTTTGATGTCTCTGGTACTTCGGTACTTCCAATTTCCAGTACTTCGTGTTGGTAAGATTCCGAAATTGTACAGAATTGGCTCTCATCACTCCCTCGGACTTGGAACACTTATGTTTGCAATCGCACTGCTGAGATTCTGGAAACTTGTCCACGTAGCTGCTGGCAACACATTCGCGTTGGGGATGATCGTGCGGACTGTGCATCACGCGGACTTCTACCGAAGGATCTTGTAGAAAATACACTGTGGTGGAATAGAGCACCGTGGCTTTCCCAATCTCGTCTTACTTGGCCACCTGCTAAGGCAAAGTTTGCGCTGTCGACTGAGGAAGCTACGCGCATGGAAGTAAAGGTCAAGCCTCGAGAAGTACGCGTGCTGCGACAAAAATAAATGCGAAGAGAGAAAGCAAAGGATAGAGTCGGAGAAGAAAAGAAGAAGAAAAGAGTTGGGGGAAGGGGAATTCGACATCCCCAGATGTTGTGTGGACTCATATACCCTACCGTACCGATGAGCTCGTCTTTGAATCCAGTAGACCCAAGTGCTCCCTGTACTCTGCAATCACAAGAACGGTGGCATTGGTTCAGATTTTTCAATATACTCGAAGACTACCATTCTTTCAAAAGCGATAGAACGATAAGTTGATTTTATGATACTATATTAACATTCCATTCAAATTTCAGTGGGGTGTTTCTAATTTTCATTTCTTAGTCCTACGAAAACATTCTATGCATAAGGCGGTTTTATTGAGATTAATACTAGCTCTTAAGACGAAAATACTTATATAGATGAATCAAGGTTTATAGTAGTTAGAAATCAGATTGTATATATATATATATAGGCGGTAAATGGTATGATGATAACAATCGAGTTAAGGCTAATTCCTATAGCTAGGGAAAAACGGGTAGTCCTATAAGTCTTCATGAGGTGTTCTTGTTCTAATTTCTTTAATCCTATTAATATTTGGCTATATTTATTTTTCTTTCATCGACGCATACGTTAGACTTTACGTTATGGGAATAATAGATATGGGAACTAAATTCAACCTAGGAGAGGTCAAACTAGTGGTCGAGAACTCTAACCGGGTCAGGGCTCAACTCTACTAAGGTCATATTTTCACACAAAAAAACGATCTTTTTATCATTAACTCACTCGTAACAGAAGTCCAGCGGCGAAAGATCGATCTCCCGACGGTGTAAGCTGAAATCGATAAATTTTATTGTGGGACACGCGGGTGAAAAATTAAACTGGACCATTCAGCTAGCCGACCATGACTCGTTCCTGGCACTCTCAACAGCACTAAGAGTTACTCTCTCATAACCAAGTTCTAACCGCCTTGACACATCTTGTAACACGTAGTGTGTTTTAAAAGCGAGGGGCGCTGATATTTACTATTCTGGGTTACATCTAACAGAGCTTCTTGGCTTCTTGTATCCGGGTTTCACAACTGAAGGGCGTAGATTGTTTCCACTGGCAGGTTTACAAACGATAAACGTGGATTATTGCGCGGATTGCAATTGCGAGGCGCTCTCTTGAAACTATTCTGTCTTGTACTGCCTCACAGACTCCTCTGAGGAATCGTAATGGATGCGTGGGAAGAGCAGAGGTTTTGTAGCGCGGTCTCTTAAGACTCCAGACTTCGATTCCCTCACAGGCCCTCTGTGGTTTTAGCGCGGATCACTGTTGCGAGGCGCTCTCCTGAGACTATCCAGACTCAGATTCCCACACAGTCCATCTTGGGTGACACGTAACGGAGACGAGAATCCAATTGCGGTCGCACTCTGAGGCTTAGGAAGAGAAGGGGGTTGTGGCGCGGTTCGCTGTTGCGAGGCTCTCTCCTGAGACTATCCAGACTCAGATTCCCAATCAATCTCCTTTTGAAAAGCAAACAGGTAATTTCCGGAACACTCTTGTGCGGACGCTTCTCGCCTCTCAGGCGCGGGAACGATTCTTCGCGGGCTGAAGAAAATCTAATGATCAAGCCCTTGCTCATACGTGTTTTCTCCCTTAAACTTACCAATAAATCTTCTATTTCTGGACTGGCGACGCTGCTATAGCGGAGGAATCGTTGGCAGTTGGTTTTAAATTTGGATGGCACAACTTAAGTTTCATATTCGTGGATTTGTTTCCGCTTTGACCACGAGTAGAAGTTCGAACAGAAGTTCACCTGTCACAGTCATGCCTTACCCTCTTTTCCAATCTAACATGCCCCTGTCAGCTGGGTTTAAATCAATCCTGAGTGGCCGTATCTCTACAAAATGTACACAGATTCGGTCAAAGCATCCCTGCCGTGTCTGTCGTAATTTAAACTGTGCGCGAATTTTGCAACACCATTGTGTCGCTTCAGGCCCTGTTACAAGACTTCCTCCTGGTCCCATCTCTTGCAAACGATTAGCTTCTCATTTCGCTTCGTTGCAAGAACCGCTGTCATCGTTTTATTCTATCCTTCGCCGAGTAATTGGTAGCAGCACGTTAACCTACGACGAATATTCAACAATTTTAACCCAGATTGAAGGTCTACTCAACTCTCGCTCACAGTGCGCGCCCAGCGATCACAGCTTGGATCTCCTTACCCGTGCTTGTTTTCTTACAGGTCAACCTCACATGTCGGTGTCAGAGCCGTCAACTGCAAGTCAAAGTTCAAGGGTTCTGGAAACGTTGGAATTTGAATGCCTTTTTTCCTTTCAATATGATACGCTATGGCAGCAGGAATCCAAGAACGTAACAGTGGATATGCTTGTGGTGGATATGCCGCCTAGTAAGTGGCTGCTTGGGCGAATCACCGAAGTTCATCCTGGTCAAGACGAGAGGGTTCGATTGGTCACCATAAAAACTGCCCGAGGAGTGTACAAGCTACCTATCACCATAATTGCTGTACTTGCCTTAGACTGAACAGTCAATCAGGGGGGCCAGTATGTTAAGAAATTAGCCACTTAGTTTAGGCCGTCGATATATTATATATTATAACTTGCCCTTTTCATATGCTCACCATTGTATTGTCCCGTTTAAGCACCTATTTTTATTTTACGACCATAGTTGTGGTGTTATTGCTTTTTTCCAAAACCTAACAGTAACGCTCTCACACGTAAAGCCAAACCCCGCAGCTGCCCACGCATACATCTAAGTATATTATAAATATCGAATAATACCCATACAACCCATAATTATTTGCGGTATATTTGATCGAAAGTTTGACTTTAATAACTCAGGAAAAGTAGAAAACAAATTATTTCTTGGGCTGTATTTATTTTTAAGACACGTTTATGTTATTGTTTTTAAAAGTAGCATTTTTCCGTTAAATTCCGTTAGTCAAAATATTACCGTTTTTTTTTTCTTACAAAAAAGTACAACAAATTTATGTTTGTAACCGTTTTTAACAGTAAAATGGCATTTGGGAAGGTACCGAGCGGAATTTAACTGCAAAATGCGGCATTGGAAGGTTTGGTCAAACGACGCCCAATTGTGGCGGACTGCTAATATCCGGTATGTAACGTCACACCTGAAACTCCAAATCACTGTGGTCGATGTCTTTAATCGTGCTGAAATTTTATATGCCTTAGTATTAATGACAGCTGATTCCCTGAGTGCTTTTCAGGGGCGAATTGTTCCACTTTGTGCAGCAAATTTTTCGGCAAGCCGATTCCACGCTTCCGTTTTCTCTTTCCATGTTACTCTTTTTATTTTCTAATATGTCTTTGAAGCTCTCAACGAGATCAAGGAGGATATTCTCCTCCAGCTGGGAAAAGTTTTTCGCTTGAACTTTATCTTTAGACATTTGCAAAACACGAACGAAAGTAAACAAAGGATAAACAGTTGATTAAATAATCAAAGCATTCCTGTGTTTTGCGCTGTGCAAAATTCGATGAAGTCCAAAATTGTGACATCGCCTGAAAATTTGTCCGTGACACGTGGCAAACATGATGCCAAGCCTATTTCAAACTTATTTAATCATTTAAATAAGTTTTAATAATTGATTTTCACATCTACATAATGTTTTAATTGAAAATAACAAACCGCCAAAATACCTTACAAACTTCGAAAATACAAACAAATTAATGGTTTTCGCGAAGAGCTGTGAAATTTCACTCCATTTAAATTTTAAAAACCTCTTTTTTTAGAAATATTCTCAATGGATGCCAGCAACTGCCTTTACAATTTTTAAATATATTGATTTTTGTCCGCCACCATACCGTACTCTCCTCTACATAATGTACGACTTATTAATGTAGCAATCTTAAAACAAAAATACATCTGTTTCCATCTACGCAGGCTCAGAATGCCACTGAACTCTTTACTTTAGCATCTCCGTCTACGCTTTCTCCTCATACCACTGAACCCTCTATGTCAACGTATATATTTACTACTCTTGTTGCCCAGGATCTCAACAATGATAATGTGCTATTGCCCACGGTCACCGTCCTGGTCAAAAATGGATATGGAGCATTCGTTTCTTGCCGTTTCGCAAACCAGCTTCATCTTCGGAAGTTATCTTCCAATCGTCCAGTACAGTCCCGGGAATAGGCGATTCCAGATTCATCACCGGTGGATTGTCGGTCAACTACTCGACTCCCATCACTGCTGTAATCGTTCAAGCCAGGCCCGCCAGACCTCGGAATGGACAATTGCAACTGGAACATTCCTGAAAACATACCACTCGCGGATCCAGGATCTATATGCCGCAGGGCATCGATCTGGTTTTTAGTCGCAAAACTTTTCTTTGAGCTCCTGTGTGTCACCGCTAATTCAGAAAACTCGGATGGGTTATGTCTGGATGTTGTGACCGGTTCAAGGCCTTTTTGCTGATGGTTTCACGCGCTCCTGCCGTATATGATAGTCAAACGCATGAGGTTCACAAGGTTCTCCTGTTCAAAGCTTCCCGAATTCGATCCCCATGATTTCGTGGTGCTAATTTTCAAAACGAAATCTATCGCCGGTATCTGTGCTTAGATGGTGCGATATCTGGCTCTCACTCTCAAGAAGAGTCCTACAAGAGTTTCCAACAACAAACTGGACTTTCATCCAATTGTCGATTCCAATTAAGCTACCTGAACGAGCCTGCTGGGCATGACGGAGCTCCTGCAGCTGACAAGAAGTCGTATTGCAAGTTTGCCGCTGGCGCATCATCAAGTCGCTGCAGCTTCTCCGTTCCAGCTATTCCTTCGCGAGGGCCACTACCGACTTCTTTCGACATCCGACTTTTTCTGATAGAGTTGGGGCTTTAATATTTTTTAATTCAATTTTTTTTTTGTTTTTAATGGTTAACTTTTTTTTTTACTAATAGCCTGTTTACACTACAGTTGAGTTATTGAGTTATTGAGTTTCGGGCAAAACTCGAGTTTCATTTACATGGGGCAGCATAGGGGCCCTAGAGGTGGCAAAAAAGTTGAGTTTAGGTTGAGTTTCAATCGAGTTTTCCGATTTTCCGAATATTTCAACCCTGATCTGCCTATCGTGGAAATATCACCACTAAAAAAACAAATGTGATTATGGAGAAAAAAGGTAAACAAACAAATATTTCTTAAAAACAATACTTTTAATACAATTTTATCCCTAGATACGAGATTTGTTTGGTCACTTAAGCCCTTACAGGCATTCCTGGACTTTTGGCACATTTTAAAAAATAAATAAGCAAATAAATGAAACAAAATTAAACTTTTTTTCAATTTTTATTTATATATATGTTCATGAAATGGCGTTTGACACAGCAAATAGATACACTACAGTATGATATTCCGCAGAGGATCCTAGGCAATGGCTATTCTCTTCTACAGAGGGATTGTCAGTCGAAAAGGATGTCTTTCTTTTGGCGTTTGGGCAACAGTCCATCAAGTATGTTGAACGCATGCCTTTCCAGGCGGAAATTTTCCTTAAAAAAGGCATCAGAGTTCTTCGCAACGTCCTCCTCCCAAAAATATCCATATCGCGGCTATTATAATTCAATATTATTATAAAATAGAAGCACTTGAAAATGAAATGCCAATTTCTTACCAGGGTCCAAATGCGTGTATTTAAAATGTTATCCAAATACTCCACAGTTTGTGCACACATTGTCGCCAAATCAATACATCACACCATCGCTGCTTCTAGCTGCGCCGAATACAACATAAATGTTTCCTCGAAGTTCATATTTGCGTAATTTAATAATTTAAACAAAACAACGCACGCTCGTGTTTGCCAGCAAGCCAAAACTCAATAACTCAATAACTCAACTTTTGTGTAGTGTAGACACCAGTTCTGAGTTATTGAGTTTCCTCGGTTATCGATAGGTAACTCACTGTAGTGTAAATAGGCTATAAATAGGCTATAATTGTAAGCATACTCATAGCAGTGTAACTGTAGGGCATGCACACTTGGTCATTCTCGGTGCTAGCGAAATAAATGGGCACTGTTTGCTAGCAAACTGTTTTCGGATCTAAGTACCAGGCAAAAAATAAAACAGTGGGTATTCAAAGCAGTGTTAAATTAAAATAACTAGTTGAAAAGAACTAGTTCTAATGTGAATCAAACACAGCTGATATTCCAGCGATAAAAAAAAAGCCGTCTACGTCTCATTTTACTTCTCGGCGTCGTCCCCCTCCTCGCCACGTGTCGAACTATCATGCCGAAAATGAGTGTGCCGCCATGGAAACACCGAACCGGCCTTCAAGGGACCCGACTCAGAGGACGGGAGGAGCCCAGTGTGGTGGCGGCTGGCGCCATCCTGCAGTCGTCGTCGGGCTGTGCGCGGCCACACTGCCCCTTTTTCTAGAGCTGGGAAAACATCGATAGTGCCATCGATTGTTCTTAGAGCTATTTTTTTGTTTACCTTTCGTCACTATCATTTTTATAAAATAAGATTGTATTATTCATTTGGAAGAGAACAAATTTGATACATAATGGGTATGTTTTGCAAATAGGTAAAAATTGCTTTTAGTTTCAGGCGCTTGCACATATTTACGTACTATAAATTGTTGTACACACAAAAAGAAAATATGTATGTAAGACCTCTTCTATGTCTTCGTTTTTGTTATTAAGATTTGTATGCTGAAAATACATAAATATAGTTAAAATACTTACTTGAATTCATTTTTATAGGTTGCAACGACGCAGCTTCCGTTCAAAAGCTGGAAAACCACTTGGCGTTATTAAAAGAAGAATATACAAAGTTGCAGCGTAGTTATGCGGAACTAGAGCGAAAGTTTAACGAAGTTGTTGCCTCATCAGCGGATGCAGAACTCTGTGGAGAGCTCAGTAGTTTTGTCTCCAGACTAGCATTAACAGTGGCTTCATTGTATGGGCGTCCGACCTATTCAGATGTTAACATACGAACGAACGCGAAAACCGTTCCAGCACATAAGTTTGTCCTCCATGCACGATCTGAGAAATGGCGCGACGATGTGTTGGGCAACACTCAAGAGCTCGATTGGAGTGATCTAGATGAAGATGTTGTCATGGCTCTTCTGCGTTGGATTTATACAGATTTAATTGATTTACAGCACGACCGATTGGCGTTGGATCTACTTAAAGCTGCTCATCGTTTTGGGTTACCTGCCCTCTTAGGCTTGTGTGAGCGAGCACTAGTAGCTTCGGTTGGAGTGCGATCTTGCGTACGATTCTATTGTGTAGCCGAAGAAGTGGCTGCGTCGACGCTCCTAGAATATTGTTCCGGCATTATATCAACACACTGGGATGACCTAACAGCCCAAGACTTTGAACATATGTCCGGACCATTACTGTTTAAAATGCTTAAGAATAAAACCAAATATCCCCTGCACGCTGCAGTGAGGCTCCTGAGGGAAGACGTCGTGTTCCTGTGCCTTGTGGAGAACGAAAATGAAGTGAGTGTATTTAAAACCTATTTTAAAATATTAGAGTGGGAGAACCTGCCAGATCAGTACGATCATATGTTCTTTCATGTGACTGATATACACATAGATACTTTCTGACTATATTTTCTCCAAATCGCTTTAAATTTTTTACATGTATGTAAATGGGTCCCTCAGAAATCTACTACTTTAACATTCTTGGTCGTTAAACTAAATGTGTATAATTGGTAACCGAACTTCTAGTTCGAACAATGAATTCTAGTTCTAACGCGCTTTCGACCATTGGTGGACAGCATCTTCGACTCGCCTGCCTTCATAAAGTTTCGTAAACTTGAACCTCCTCTTGTTGGCAGACAACCATATATGGTTGTCATCACTACATAGTGATGCTGCCATACAAATATGTACATATGTATGTACTCAAATGCCTCAGTGCTTAACATAAATTGAAGATTTATTTCGTTTAGACTCTAATTTTTTATCTTATATTCATATCTTCGACGCTTATACTACAATATAATTTTAGCAGTTATAGGAAACCCAGTTTACAAGTTGATTAAACACTTTTTTAAGTAGAAAATTATCTTTGTAGCCTTAAACGTTATGGCTATAAAAGGAGACGGGACTCTTTCCCGAGGAAATCAACAATTGCTGATTGATATGATAAATTTAAACTCGGACGTACAAACATATGTACGTACATAGGAGTATTCAGTGTTCTGAGCTCTCTGAGGCAATAACCTCAGAAACACACAAAAAAACGTGCAAAAAATGATTATTGTCAATAAAAAATAAAAATCCTTGAGAAAGCAGAGACCACAAAAATATCAATGATAAAAAGTGTTGGCGCGATGCGTAGCGTGTTTGTTTTTCCATCAGGATAACACGATATCTTCTTAGAATTTCGGAATTTTGTAGCTTCAGCTTATCAACTATTCAAATTTGCAAAAGTTCAATAAAACCGGATGGAAAATACTTAAGTTATGTGAAAAACAGTAAAAAAACATTAAAATAAAATGACATTTTAAAAAAACTAAACAAAAATCAAACAAAAAAACCGTAATCCCTTAAACATTTTTTAAGCCAGTTTGGTTCACAGCGGATATGTGGTGTTGCACAGTGTAATTTGTGTTTCGTCGTTTAGTGGGCAACAGTAAACGAGGCCACACGGCCTCGTCTCAACATATGTATTTATGATTATTATTTGCCTCCTATTTAGGCTAGAATGTTTGAAGGAAGAGTTAGGAGATGAAAATCAATCTATGTTTTGGTAACAGGTAGTGTTTTATTGTGAGAATATGTTTTTTTTTGTCTGTAAAGGAAATTAATTTGAAATCCGTCAATTTTATCCGGCAGTCAATTAGGCTGAGTAGTGATCAGTAGTTTCATTTTAATCTATTTCTATGTGGGTAGAAATCTAAAAAGGGATGATTTTCGGTTTTAGTTTTCTAAAAGAGGTTAAGATTGGTTAGTGCAGTAAACTATATAAATTTAAGGATCAATGTAAATACATATAGGATTGAACAATACATAATAACCCAGACGAGCATAAGGCCACTGTTTACTTTCAGCTAATAATAATAATGTTGAACCATGTGGTAGCATTCGTTGTACAGTATTTAACAGAACCAATTTTAATGAGTGCTTTAACGAAGAACTATGCGAAATTTAATCGTATGTTAAGTTTGCATATTTGCATATCATTTATCACAATAAAGCATATCAATATATTAATTGTTATTTCAGTCAGCAGGATTAGGTACTCGGAGAATGCTAGAGCCAAAGGGCTTGAAGCAAAACAATTAGGGAAATAAAGTTTGGGTCAATGCTAGGCAGACTTGATTTGTTGCAAAGTTCTCCGCGGCAGTAACAGTGTATTTTTGCTGATCCCGCCAAGTGATTGTCCTTTACTTCTGTGCATCCCGCATCGTACACTTCCTGGACTAGGTGCTCTTGTTCCCACTGTTTATTGCGGAATATCTAAGAAACGAACAGAGTATCAACATTAAATATTCAATCACATACATAGATCGCGTCTTGTCAATAGATCAAACCTGAGTGGTATTCTTTTGCTGGGCACATCCTCTTGTCACGGCTTCTTGCTTTTGACCATTTTGCAAGTGTAAAATAGAAATTGTTTTCAAACACATTGTTGAATATGGGCAGTGTGTCATGTAACCTGCGCTCTCCTCAAATTTCGAACACAAGGGGGTCGTAATTGTTCGGTTCTCTACTACGTATTTTTCTATAGTTACGGAGCATTTATAACATTGTAAGATATCAGCTACTGAACCCTTTCCTGAAAGTTAAAGGAAGGGTTTCCGGTTGAATTCGTAATATTCATTAAAATATGTATACATTTTCTTGGATATTGTATGTATGTATATTTAAATTTAAAATGCTATCTACTGGAATTCCTAGTGCATTAATACGATAAGTTGTCCGTGTTTATATTTAGCACATTTTGTTGTTAAGCCATTACATACTTGTAAATTTCTCTACATCCGCTTTACTGATCAGTTCAATATGAAAAAATTCTAGTAGCTGTTTTGATTTAATTCTTAGGAAATTTCTTTATGTAAATGTTGAAATCATCAATAAGCACTTTCAAATACTCACATCATCTATAACTTAATTTATACTGAAAGTACACCCTTAAGTTTTTAAGATCTGGACAGCATTTCTGTCGGGCCCATCTGGTTCCTTTCGTTCTGCACGATTATGCAGGATTTATGCAGGGCTCAAAGTGTATGTATGTACATTATATGGGGTCAATTTTTTCCGCGGCCAAACGATTGTCAGAATCATTTGGATCTAAAATCAATTTTGAGCTTCCGGTTTTCAAAAATAAGTTTTTCGTTTTTTGTACAGTGAAACACCCCTATCTCGAACGCCTGCAACTAAAACTGTCAATAATTCGAACGTAAACTGATGGAAACAGCTTTTGGGGAGTAAAATACGTCCAATTCTCCATGAGTCGAAGTCACCATAAGTCAAACGTTTTCTTTGGACTAATGGAGGTTTTTGTTCGATTTATGGAAGTTCCATATCCTGTTAAAAATACAAAAAAACTTCTTTTTGAAACCCGGAAGCTCGAAATTGATTTTAGACCCATGGTTTCTTTGACAAACCTTCTTAGAATTCGTCGTAGTTTATGGTTCTGACAACCGCTTGGTGCCCTTTTTTTACTCCAAACAAATTGACCCAGTCTAATGTACATATGTACATATAATTAGACCCTTCTCAGGAATAAAAAAATACTATATGTTTTTAGGTGCATTCTACCATAGTGATAATGTAGAATATCCGTTGACATACACACAGCACTTGTTCACCATAACGCAAGGAATATGCATACATATATGAAATTATTAGTTATCAATGAAAAAGAAATCGGATAGGTCATCGACACAGACTTGTTTTTATACAGCCATAACTATCTATGGCAGCTACATATTTACATATTATAATATATGTATGTATACTACCATGATAAGACCATCCTACTTGTATACTGCGCAGAGCAGACAGAAGCGTCTGTAAACAGTTTTTGTAGAAAAAATAGAGGGATATGCTATCAACGCAGCTGGTACTGTACTGGTCAAGAATATTGAGATGTGTACATACATATGTACATACATATGTATAAAATTATATTTTGCGTTCCAAGCAACCTCAGAATACCCTTTGGAATAATTACTTCGAATCCTTTAAGTATAGAGAAGAATTAAAATAAAATATTTGTTCACTAATAATACAAACCCAACGTTACTGCAACGAAAAATGAAAATACTCCGTTCAATATGTAGCCTCTGCTACCTGGTTGAGGACTGCATGCCATGATTGTATCTCAATGTTGCTGCCAAGACTACCGCGGGTATAAATTTAGCTAGAGTTTAAAAATCGAAAGTGTAAAAGTTAACTGAATATTTATATTGAAGTACGAAAATAACATATGTATGCATGTATGTACATCATCTTCATTCCTCCAACATTTTTTTACACATTCGCATTCGCTCAGAGACCAGTTCGCCGGTAATGGGCGAAAGTGGCCCTGAGCCAAATACTCGCACACACATATGTACATATGTATTTGGTATTTATATGTTGCGTTTGTGTATGAATAGATGCAAAGAGAAGCATGCATGAATTAGCTCTGCGCTGGAATGATTTCTAAACATTTGAACATGCATTCACACATATGTAGTCTGCAATACATGTTTAGGTAACTAAAAAATAATGTAACATTAAAAAAAATGTCTTACCCAAAAAACGTACATCTGTATGTATTTATGTACGATTTATTCTGCGCAAAACATACGTTTTCTTGCAAACTAACACACGCATCCCTATGAGCAAGTGGCAGAAACTGCGAGGCACGGTCACTTCACTTGTAACTAAACATACTAGTAGTCGCCGTTGCTCTGCTCAATAGAATTGAAGCAGCGATGAAAACGTTGTGCATATGTACATATATACTTAGATATATCGATCGACATGTTAAATTAGAGATGGTCAAAGGCCGGTTGTAAACTCCACGCCTGATAAACTCAATTTCGTACGGGAAAAACAACAAAGACTAGGTGAACTGCTGCCTGGTGCCTCATGCTATCGATAAATTTCGTTCGAATAAAATTCCTCAATTCGAATTTAAAACATTTATGAATTAGAATATGAAAGCTTGAAGGCCATGTCGCTCTGGCTGTTAGTAACTTCAGATTTATTTTAACCTACAATCGTCTAAATAAATAAAAATAATATAGATATGCATGTACTTAATGCTCGATTAATAATGTTGGTCAGTGCCTCAAAAGCACGGCTGGTCCGCGCATCTTTAGTTTAAGCTTAGAGCTACCATTGCCTTCTTACATAAATACACAGGTATATACAAACATACATATATACATGTAGATGAAACGGTACAAACACGTACTTTCACCTGTTTTTATTATCTTTATACATTTTTTTTTTTGTATTATGCGAGTAACACTAGTCGTCACGACATTTCCGCTGTGGCAAAAAATTAATTTTTCTGATAGATTTGGAGATTTAAAATTTTGTAAGCAATTATGGTTGAGTTTTTTTTTTAATTTGTTTAAAATCTGGTATTTTTTTCAGAGGTAGCGCTTCTTTTTTTTCACATAACTTAAGTATCTTACAACTTATTATATTGAAAAGCTGATAAATGCAGCTATAAATCAGTCCCAAACACATTATAGCTGCAGCTTAACGTGTGGAAGTAATTAAGCTTCCAAATTCAAATTAGAACATTTATTGCGATATTTTTTTTCGGAAATTTGATTTTTGAAAATTTAGGAAAAGTCGAAAAAAATATATTTCTTGGGCTGTATTTGGTTTTAGATAGGTACATTAATTAGGCGTTGTTTGTGAGAATCGATGGATAAACGGCTAATGTGTATCCGTTTGACCAAACCTTCGTGTGCCAAATTGTGCTGTTCTATAACATCCCAAATGCCATTTTACCGTTACAAACACAGATTTTTGTATTTTTAGGAAAGAAAAATAATTCTATAATTTATCGGCAAAATTCGGCATGCCCAGGTTATAGTTGCATATATCATCTTTTCAGAGCTGCAAAGTTCAATACAGCCAGATGTAAGATACTTAAGTTATGTGTAACAAAATTCTTTAAAAAAACCTGCCATAAACAAAAAAAATTGGCTTCAAAAATATATATATATATATATATATAATTCTTAAATCTATCAGAAAAAGTCATTTTTGGCCACAGCGGGAAAAAAGTTCAATTTTGTCGAGTAGTGTAATTGAACAATATATGTAAATATGTATGTAAATACGTATGTACATTAGGGCGGGTCAGTTTTTTTCTCAATAGGCTTCTACCAGAATCGGCTTCTACGAAGAATTCCGGGTTTCACTTTCAAATACATTTTTGCACTTACTTTGTTGTCTTACTTATTACTTATTAATGATTTTAATCTAGATGAGCGAAAATAGGGTCGAGAAAAACAGAGAGAGCTTCAAACGATGGAGACAAAATCAGAAAGAATATAAAACAACATTAAAAAAGTACAGAGAAAAAAACAGGGAACGTATGGGGACTGCTAGACAAAATTGGAAAGCGTTGGCTGAGGGAAACAATCTCATGATTGGCAAAGAATAATATAAATAGGGTTAAGATTTTATTTATGTCATCTGAAGATATTGAATCTAGTTCCTTGTTATATAATTTAAATGGAAAATGTTAGAAGTATTCAAGGAATATCGCAATTACATTTCTTTTCTTGCCAAGGACGACAGTTAATAGTAGCTCGGACTGCATATTCAGAAAAAAAACATGAATTTTGATACATATATAAATATAGATTCATATTCATTCATATACATATATGTATAAAAGTTTGTTAAAAATGTTGTTGATTATTATTATGTTCAAATAAACGCTTTAAATTGAATTCTTAATATTTTACATGTTTTTCAAGCTGTTTATATATATATATATATATTTTTGAAAAACAGCGCCCAAAAAAAATATAAATATCGTATGGAAAAAATGTCCCGTGCGGCATGTGCGGTGCGAAAATGGTTCAAATTCAATTTTAAAAAACCTACGAGTCATGTTTACGTAAAATTATAACCATTTTAAAGAGTTATCAATGCACCGAATTAATCAGAAATTCGAATCAAAATATCGCATCAACTTTCGCTGAAATCTGAGTTTGAGTTGGTCGCCGCTAAAACCACTTGTCCCGTGCAAATATCATGTTTTTTTTGCAAATATCTCGAATACTAACAGTGGACCAAATTCCCCCTATACAGTTATAGGGCTATTCAAGTGGTGAATCATAACGGTAAAACCATTTTAAAAATCCGTTTGGTTTTGGCATTTTGCCCTTGATATGCGTACGAAGTCCCGTTCGACTTCAGAGAAATGCCCATACACAAAAAATAT